>OU342745.1:390089540-390681431 GCA_910589775.1 Avena eriantha
CAAGTTATCGATTCTACGGCAGGCTCGGAACTCCTCTGTTTTCTTTATGCATATTCCGGTTATCACCAAATTCGGATGAAGGAATCTGACAAAGTCAAAACTTCATTCATAACCCCCTTCGGAACCTTCTGTTTTGTTACGATGCCCTTTGGGCTGAAGAACGCAGGAGCTACGTACCAGCGCACGATGCAGCATTGCCTCCACGACCAACTCGGACGCAATGTACATGCATATGTGGATGATATTGCGGTGATGTCCAAAAAGAAGGAAACATTGATTTTCGACTTGGAGGAAACGTTCGCCAATCTACGAAAATACAACATAATGCTTAATCCGAAGAAATGCTTCTTTGGAATCCCAGCCGGAAAATTGTTAGGTTTCATCGTGTCTCAAAGAGGCATAGAGGTGAACCGGGACAAAATCAAGGCTATACTCAATATTTCTAGGCCAACTCGCCTAAAGGACGTACAAAGACTAACTGGTTGCATTGCTGCAGTCAGTCGGTTTGTAAGCCGGCTTGGTGAAAGAGCCGCACCATTATACAAACTCCTGAAAAATACTAAGGATTTTGTGTGGACCGATGAAGCTGAAGCGGCATTACAAGACCTGAAGAAAGTACTCTCATTTGCTCCTATCCTTACCGCACCGAAACCACATGAACCGATGTTGCTTTATCCTGCTGCGACAAACAAAGTCATTACTATTGTCATGGTGGTGGAGAGACCGGAAGAAAATCAGGAACACTTGGTGCAGCGTCCGACTTACTTTGTCAGTGAGGTCCTGACAGAATCAAAACAGCGGTATCCACACTATCAGAAGCTGGCTTACGGTGTCTTCTTGACATCTCGTAAGCTACGACACTATTTCTAGGAGCATCCAATTACCATGGTGAGCACATCTCCCATGAGAGATATAATCAACAAAAGTGACGCCACAGGACGCGTCGCCAAATGGGGAATAGAGCTTTCAGCTTTCGATATTGAGTACAAACCTCGGACATCAATCAAATCCCAAATCCTTGCCGACTTTGTCGCTGATTGGACAGAGACAAAGGAGAATATGACCCTCCCCGAGTTAGAATATTGGACCCTGTATTTTGATGGGTCTAAGGCTCGTGGGGGCTCGGGGGCTGGCGTGGTGCTCAGATCACCCCAAGGTGATAAACTTTTATACGTGTTGCAGATTCACTTCACAGCAACAAATAATATTGCCGAGTATGAAGCACTACTACATGGAATCCGGATTGCTAAAAATATTGGCATCCAACGTTTGATGTGTTACGGAGATTCGAATCTTGTTACTCAGCAAGTCTTGGATATTTGTAATGCAAATAAACACATGGCAACATATAAAGCTGTCGTGGATGATTTATCTAAATCGTTCGAAGGGTTTGAGGTTCAACACATCCCTCGAGCAGAAAATGAGGAAGCAGATGCCTTATCTCGGATAGGCTCTGCACGGAAAGAGGTCCCGTATGGCGCTTTTTTAGAGCACCTCAAAGTTCCCTCAATAAATGGAGTGGATGAAGAATATCCGACCAAATCCGACTCACCTTTAATAGCAGTTCTGGCTATAATTCCTAGCTGGACTCAACCCTACCTCGATTATTTGGTAGATGGCAAATTACCCGAAGACGAGGTGCTGAGCCGGCAGATCGTCCGACGAGCAAAAGCCTATACTATAGTTAAAGGTGAGCTCTATGAGAGGAGTGTTTCTGGGGTTTTTCAGCGCTGTGTATCTCCGGAAGGAGTGGAAATCCTAAGGGAAATTCATGAAGGTGAGTGTGATCACCACGCTGCGGCCAAATATTTAGTGGCAAAAGCCTTCAGACACGGTTTTTTCTGGCTTACAGCCCAGGCAGATGTCGAAAGGCTGGTCAAGACATGCAAGGGCAGCCAAAAGTACGCCAAACAAGCTCATGTTCCAACTGATCAGCTGCGAACAATACCTATAACATGGCCTTTTTCGGTCTAGGGGCTTGACATGGTAGGACCATTTAGACGAGCTCCAAGCGGATTTACTCACCTCTTAGTGATGGTGGATAAATTCACAAAATGGATCTAGGCCAAACCCGTCACTAGTTGTGATGGAGCAACAACCAAAAGATTTGTCTAGGATGTTATAATCCGGTATGGTTATCCGCATAATATTATCACAGACAACGGGAGTAATTTTTCTATGGGAGAATTGGCTGAATTCTGCAACGAGCAAAATATCCGGCTTGACATTGCGCAGTCGCACATCCACAGGCTAACGGACAAGTTGAAAGAGCAAATGGTTTAATCTTACAAGGCCTAAAACCGAGACTCGAAGCACCATTACGACGTGCTGTGGGGGCTTGGGCGGAGGAATTACCCTCTATAATATGGAGTTTACGAACAACTCTGAATAGGTCAACCGGATACACACCTTTCTTCTTGGTCTATGGCGCAGAAGCAGTTCTTCCTAGTGATTTGATTCACACTTCTCCTAGAGTGGCCGCGTATATCGAAGAAGATGCCGAGATTTCTCGACAAAATGATCTCGACTTTGTCGAAGAAGTTCGCGTCGTTGCTGAAATGAGATCAACAGCCTATCAACAGAAGTTACGCAAGTATCATAGCCAGAGAGTCCGAAACAGATCTTTCAATAAAGACGATTTGGTTCTCCGGCTTGTGCAACAAAGAAAGCACAAACTTTCCCCAGTATGGGAAGGGCCCTTCTTGGTTAGTCGAGTATTGCACAATGGTTTGTACTACTTAACTGACATGAGGCCAGTCAAAGAAAGACCTGCTACTAAGAAGAGAAAGAGAGCTAGAGGCAGTACAAATCCGGATAAGTTAGACAGATAGTGGAATATTGCTCAGCTACGTCCCTTTTATTTTTAGTTTATCGTTCTTTGTAATCATACATATGTACATGTTCTGTGAGAAATAAAAGTTTTGGTTGCCTCAAGTTTTTTCTGAGAAGTTTCTACCATCTTATTTCAGAATGATCATGTCATAGTCCAAAATCCCAGAATACTTGAAAGTACTTTATGCTCATGTTTGTTCTGGTTTAGATTTCCAATTCTAAAAATGCTACCTTCGGGTATAACTCTAAAAGTTTCTAGTCTACATTTTGGTTATTTGTCTGATTGCCGGATGCGGGTATTTTCCGAGTAGTGAATTGTTGGTACTGGAAGCCGGCTTTATTTCCAAGTTTAAACTGGTTTAGCAATTGAGCTCCGTTGCTCAGCAAAGTTTCCGTGCAGAAGGTTTAGCCGGCTCACGAAAGGGGCGAGGCGGAAAGCCAGATAAACGATAAGTGTAGACAAAAAATTATAAGTACTGAATAGATCAAAAGCTTAGCACTAGCAAAATTATAGTACTGCATATTTACAGACCCATAATGTTTATCGGAATAATACATTTGTTTTTGGTAATCTATGGTGCAGGAGAAGAGGTAGGGGCTGCCGGCTCGCTGGATGCATCAGCCTCGGTTTGATAACGTTCCGAAATGTTTAGATCCGATTTGGTCTGTTCATCATCGAAAACTTCAGCTGCTTCTTCTGGAGGCGGAGGCGGCGTATCCACGCGGTTGAAGAAGGGAGTATCGTAGCTGGTTAAATCAACCATGCGACACCCATATCCGGCACATGAATCCATGATGGCTTTGATGTCCTGCTCCTAGCCGTCTTCGTCCACAGTAGAATATCCTCTGGTCACTTGCCAGATTTTCATGCTTCCATGGTGGCTCATGACCATAGTGAGAGCATTCTGCGCCGCGGATCGCGCGTAGGACATGTTCCAGTCCTGGACAAGCTGCGGCATCTCCTTGGCCTTGTCCCGCACCTGAAAGTCGGACATGCTATGCATGTCCGGAACCCTGAGAGCTTCGCCAATGTCCTCGATGGATTGGCGGAAGTCATGGAGCAAATCATGGACTTGGGTAAGCCGGTGGGTGCGGGGTTCGGCAGAGGAGGAGTCCGTCAAGTTTAGAGGACCTATGTATATAACACAAAACAGTAAAGAAAAATCCGACATTGAAAAAGTCAAAGAATAAAAGCAAGTCAGAAAGATGGAAACTTACCGAAGATGACATCGTTAACTTTGGTCTTCTCTTCTTGAAGACTCCAGAGTTCAGCCCGGAGTGCCGCGGAAAGGTCCCTCTCTCTGCAAAGCTCGTCGTTGAGATTCGATATTTTCTTCTCGTGGAGTGCAATCTTGCGATCACGCTCCACGGTGGCCATGAAGGAGGATTCGAGAACTTGAGCTATGCTCTTCTCATGATCCGCCTTAAGCTGGTTTAGCTCTTGGCCGATATCCTTGTTTTCCACCACCAAGGTCTTCAAATTCTCGGCCTATTCGATCATAGCACAAGACTATTTTACCAGTGTTGTAAGATAAAAGAAAAACTGTTCAGTAAAAAATATTCAACTATGAAAATCAAGACAAGGTTTGAGTCTCGGAATGTTTACCTTCGGCCTCATCCTTGGAAACCTTCAGCTCAGCATTTTCAAGTCGGAGAGCTTTGATCACTCTCCGCTTGTTGCAGATGTTCTTCAACAATTCTTGGTTATATGAATTAACTTTCTGTAAGTCAGAATACCCAGAGTCAGAAGTCTACTGAAGACTCGGGGTAATATTGTTACTAATATTAGCACGAGCCTTGGGGCTACACTAGTTCATTCTTTGGCATCCTAAGGAAGCATAAACCCGGATTGTATATCCTACTTCATGCTTGGGGGCTAGAGGATATGATATGAAATGCAATAAAGAAAATCGTGAGTTGGAATTCCGACTTACATGATGTTCATGTGTGAGCTTGCTCAGACACATGTTCACCTCGGTGGTAACCTTCTTGGCGAGGGTGAGTGGAATAACCAGAGGTGGTGGAAGTACACCAGCTCTAAGTCCCTCGTCGCGAAGGCGAACTTGTTCAAGAAGGTTGGAGTACGTGATGTCTTCCGCCTCTTGTGCTTCTTCTTTGGTAGAGAGATTTCTCTTCTCCAGGCATTGCCGGGCCAGCCGCTGGATCTCCTCCGTAGATTTCCGAGATAAGCCAAATTTGGCAAGTCCCGGATTGTTTAGGAGGTTTTCGGCGAAGGTCTCTACCGAGGGATCATTACCCGAAGAGGGTTCACCCTTATCTAAACCTGAGCCACCCGTGGTGGCGTCAGTCTGCGACTCAAGGGGTCGCTGGCTCTGTTGAAGGAGTCGGATGTTCTGCGACAACCGGCATTGGTGTGATCACCGGCGTTGCACAGGATTGAGGAGTTGGAGTCAGAGGAGCCATGGCAGGAGAAGTTATATTCAGTTTTGTCTGTCGTAAGGGCTTCGAAGAAGTTCCCTTCCCCTTACCCTTGATGAGCTGCTTAACTCTGAGAATGTAATAAGAATGGAAAGCATTACATCTCGGAAACAAAATTTGAATAAGGAACAAAGTCGAAAGTTGTGTTGAAGGTTACCTCTTCACGACTGGCACCTCCTTTGTGCCGACAGCCACTGTCGAAGCCTTGCGCTTCTTGGGCACAATCTCCGGCAGTGGGACTAGTTCCGCCTCCTAAGAAAACTCCGGAGGATATCCTTCGAGGGGAGCAAGCTTCGACTCGGAGGAGTTCGTCAAGCTGAAAAGAAGAAAATATTTCAGTATTGCAAAATAACTTAAAAGGTGAAACACATAGAAAGGGTTTATTGTTAAAGCTTACCGGAACTACAGGGTCATCCGCTCTGTGCATGTCCAGAGACACATCCGGGATCTTTCTCTCAATCCGCTCCTTAATCAGCCATTTAATCTGGCTTATATAGTCCTGTGGCTTCAGGGCATTGGGGCTGATGCGGAGGGAGTCTTGTTTTGACTTTGTGATGGAATGCATCAGTCGGTCGCCGTGGTGCTGGAGAGGCTGGATCCGACGTGACACCCAGCACTGGACTAAGTCGGACCCTTTCAGGCCCTTATGCTTCATCAGGTATTCGATCCGCCTCTTGGCGAGGATCAGATCATTACTAAGAGCCAGAGGAGCCTCGTCCCAGGACGGTTGGGCCGTGGCGGCTCCGTCGATGAAAGCCGGCAAAGCGGTAGCTTATCCTTATGATAAAAGAAAGTGGCCGGCCATTGTTTGACCGAGTCACTGGCAGAAATGCGAGGATAGCTACGCCCGCGTCTAAGAGAAAGGCTAATAGTACCGGTAATGTAGGGATTACCGACAGTGATAGAGTTTCTACGAACATGGGAGTAGAAACAAAACAAAGTAAGACTCGGCCTAATGCCGAGAAACCCCTCGCACAGAGCTGCGTATGAACTCATCTCTAAGATGGAGTTCGGGGGAAGATGGTGGAGTTGTACACCGTAGTGATCAATCACCTCGGAAAAGAATTCCGAGGGAGGAAAAGACAAACCTATGTCGAGGTGGGTTCCGAAGTGGACCCGCTCGTTGGCGCGCGGATGGGGGATGGTTTCGCTAGAACCGCTCCGCCAGTCGCCGGCGCGGAGGAGACCTTCATTCTCCACGCCGCGGAGTTTCTCGTCGTCGAGGAGGCACGGGATCCAGACTCCCCGGTTGCTCTCCTTCTCTGCCGCTACCATCGCCGCGCTGCTGCCGCCGCCGCTGCTAAGCCGGATGATGAGGAAGTAGCCATTTATCCGGTGCACCGGTGACCTTAGATGGGTGGCGCTGAAATCTGGGAGGTGGGAGAGCTATGAGCTCTAGGGAGATGTGGAGGAGAAGGAACGGCAAAGGGAACATGTGAAGAGGAGAGAAAGAAATCCTCACCTCTTATATCCACCTACATGTGCCAAGATTCGTGCAAATCGCACTGTGCAACCGCCACGCGTCGTGGAAGGAATTGGGAAGGACCCACGCGATGGTTACGTCGCCTCGATCTCCGCGTACGCATTGAAACGGCGCCTCGGTTCCGCGAACGACGGACCCACCAACGGTCATGCTGACGGGATGTTTGTCAGATGACGTGAATTGACCATGACCAGTGTCAGGTGACGTTAGAGACAAAGTTCCGGCTTAGTTTGAAAATCAAGCTGGAAAATCCGAGTAACATGTTGATTGGTCTGACTTATTTTTAAGACCCGGATCATATTTTTTGTTGTGAAGTTTCAGGAACCCTTCAAGATTCTGCAAGCCGGAGATCAAGCTAGACGATGATGAATCCGACTTTGGATCTTGGAGGCCTCCGGGGGCTGCTGTTGGGGATATACTTTCCAGGTATCCTCACAGTTCCTCACTGACCAGGGTGGCCCACTTCGGGTTAGAGCTTTGCTTCACGGGCGGCCCAGTCAGGGGAAGAGACGGAGTCTAGTCCGGCTACGGGAACGCCCAGAAGACTTACCGACTTAGGCCCATAGTGTTACTTGTAGTTCAAGATATACTATGTAACCAACTCTTTGTCGTAGCCGGATAGATCTCTCCTATAAACCCTAGGCTGGATATCTATATAAGCCGTCCTAGGGAGAGCCTTTAGGGCAACACCTCAATAGTCTACAATCTCAACTCGCACAGGCAAACCCTTGTAACCCATATTTCGGCTCTGCCGTATTACTGGATTGCTAGCAGGAGTAGGGTCCATCCAAAGCTGGCGGATTCGAACCTGGGTAAACTTATGTGCTCACCGTCCCGGAACACCGTACGTCTCACACCCCTTTCTTCCGCACGCCTCGAGGACCCCCTCATGGCGTACTTGTCATCAATCCGACGACAAGTTGTGTACCGATCCTTATGGAAGTTTTGGGTTTTCCACACTTCTTAGCATAAGTTGCAATCATATGTAATATTAAGTTGGTGATCCATTTTAATTAGGTTGCCTACTGTTCTATATTTAGTTGGGTTGGATGGGTGTCTGGTGTTTATTTTTTCCTCCTTGACTCATTACCTGTTCAACTAAATTGTTGCATATTCTTTAGGGGACTAGGTATTGTGGTTTTTGGCCCCCCTACTTAGACATATTCATCATGTGATTAAGTTGTCTTAATACCATGGTTTTGTATATCCTTATTTAGTTGTAGATCTACCTTTTCTCATGTCATGGTGCAATTCCTTTTCAGACGTCTGACGTTGCAAACAAGCGGAGATCAAGGACAAAATGCAAGAACGCTCAATTTGCACTAAACCAGCAGTTACGACATTTTTCTCGTGCCTTGTGCTTATCATGTGTGACACACTAGTTGTGGTCTTTTGGAACTCAAACAAGCTCAGTTCATGTATATTTTATGTTATTCATGCCACTATTTTCATTTAGTTGCGGTAATTTTGCCGGTAAGTTGAATGTGATGCTTTTCGGACCGAGTTAAGTTGTTGGTGCCCTACCACTGCGTCGTTGCAAGAAACTGGTGTGTGTTTTAAGATCACCCTGTTTTTGCTGTAGTAATCCGAGTACATAGGTGTTTGTTATTTTGTATGTGTTTGATAGTTCCTAGGTGAGTGGTTTTAACTAAGTTGTATTATGAGATCACCTAGTTGCTTTTCGGGTGCTGGTAAGTTGCAGCTACTCGCTATATTGTTATTGCCCTCCGGATATCATGTTTTTTGTTCTATTAAAATACTACCGGATTTTTGTATGTATGAATTTTAGATTCTGCAGATACAATCGGTTTGGGAACTACTAGTTTTTTATGTTGTATATTAGTGGAGCAGCTGGTGGGGATCGCCCAGGGGGCACCCTGTGGTGCACCTGCGTGGACATTGGTTGGAAAGCGAGTACGGGGTGTCACGAGTGTACCAACAATAGAACGAATCAGGCAGTGGTGGAGTACGTCATTTCCTTTTTTGGATGAGTGCTGGATCGGACTAACCAGCCCCCGGGGGCTGGCTAGCCGTGCCCAAAAAGAAAAGAGCACCCCACAAGTGAATAACCATAATGGGTCTATGATGAAAAGCAACGGGCTAGATTAATGCAAGATTAAGATATATCTAGTACTATTAAATTGATTAAGATGGTTTTCATCGCAGGAAATTTTCGTCGGTCACTCCGTTTAAGGAAAATCGAGTCCGTCCGTCTCTCGTTACCACACGATTGAAATTAACAACGAAAAAGAAAAAAACTGCTGCAATCCAAAAGAAATATGATCCGAAAAAAAAGAGTTGATCTCTGGAACGAGAAAAGAGAGATATCCTCGAGGGTTCGTGTGCCACGACCCCGTCCCCATGCCCATGCGCCGTCGCCACTACCGCTGTCCGAGCACATCCACAACCGACTCCAGTGTCCGAGCTCCTTTCCCCAGTCTACGCTGTCCCTTCTCCGCCCCCCACGAGCTACACTACCAATCGTGCGTGCTCCAAGGTTGGCACCCGCCAATCCGTGCTCATTGGAGGGATGCATAGCAGTGCTGCCGCATCGAAGGAGACATAGACAACGTTGAAGCCTCGACTTGGACGTGATTGAGACTTGGACGTGATTGAGATGCTCTTAGCTGTCCGGGAGAGGCGTGTGACCGTGCGAGCCTGAAACTTCGAGGTATGGTGCCAACACCGCTTTCACTTCAATATAGGTCGAAGCTGAATGAGAGGACAACAACATATTGCTGGTAGATACTGATCTCTCTTTCTGTGGTTTCAATCACTATTCTGTTTCAATTCTTTTTTTTCAACCGGGCTAACCCCTTTCCATTAATTGCTCAACGAAAATACAAAGTTCGCTACAAGAATCAGAACGAGAGGGAAGCGAGTTGGGCACTAGTAGGAAAGCTGTTGAGAATGCTCGATCTCGAAGCATCCTCTACAGGGGGAAAAACCTACTACCACCTAAACTCAAGAAGTTTGTCAACATAACAACACCATCAAAACCACCAGCAACCACCCACCACGCATCTAAGATTACATCCGGGAACACAACACCATCAAAGGCAACAGACCAAAAGAACTGCATGCAGCAAAGATAGAAGATCAACCAAACTCCAGACTCCACCATCCTCTAGGATACCAGACGATCACCAAAGCTCCATGCATCGTGAGGATCATCAATCAGCAATCCGTGCAAGCCCATATGTCCTTGACCTGGAGATCCTAGCCACCTCAGCCACTGGCTTCATCATCTTCTTGGTGTTATCGATCATCAGGTCTTTGTCATTACTGGCAGGTTCTATATTCCACTTCAATTCTACCAGCTTCGGTTCACGGAGAATGAAACGTGTTTTTATCACTAATATGTAGAGTACATACGGTAGATGCCCTTTATGTTTATCCATCTCTACCGCAAGTGCTATCAATAAGTGAGGTTTGCTATTCTTTTCTTGTAAAAGATTTATTCAAGGAGCCCAGCACAGCAAACTCCAGATGGTCTACACCATCTTGGGCGATGTCATGGACGAGGCGGCGACGGCTTGTGGACCAGCATCACGGTGTATCCGGCCAGCTCCTCGTATAACACACGGCGTGTAACAGAGTAGCTACCTATGCTAGCGACAACGGACACGGGAGAAAACTGAAAACTCATGCTGATGCTAGATACTCTAGTTTATTCTTCTTGAACTATACAAGATGACGAGGAGAAGAGACCCTTTTATAAAGCCGGTCAAAGATAAACGCACGGAATACACCTAATTACTGAAGACACCAACACGAGATCGAGGGGAATCAAGAGTCCACGATGACGACCCCAAGAGGGTAACATCGCACCATGCCGCCATCGTCGAGACCGTGACGGTCAAGGATTTTCACTTGGAGTGCTAGCATAGAGAAGTTGACCACAACTACGCCCCAAGAGTGTAACGACATCTGCAGACATCGTCGCCTTTGGCACCACAGTGCAGAGCTTTCACCTTGAAAAACCTTTGTACCGCTCTCGAGAGCTCGAACCGCCCGCTGTCCCTGAGGTAGAACTCCGAAGCGTGATTTGGGAGCTGCCAAAGCCAAAGCACTGCCAACGCAAGATCCTGGATTGTCCGCTCCTTGCCATCAATATGTCCGAAAAGAGAGAGCACCACCATCGTCAAGTCTCTCGCCTTAGATTCGTTCGCGCAATCCACCTTCCGGGGTTGCCGCCCCGACATGCAGACGCCACAACGGCACACCCAATGGAGCGAACAAGATGGGTCCAAGCCAGCTAGCCAACACTTGGATAGCAGGGCTCGCCAACCTAGATCGGACCTGGATGGGCCTAGATCTGGGCCGAGGCAGGCCAGCTCCGCCCCCTGTCGTTACCTAGCTGCCAGCTGACCGGACCCTCCTCCGCGGCTTCGGTGGACGACGCCGGCCTAGGCCATGCCCACCTGCCCGCAAGGAACTCCAGAAGAAGTTTGTCCGTCTTGCCTTCAACCATGCGAGATGACGCCGCGCCACCGAGCATCGCCACCTCCACCACAAAGACCCTCCATAGCCGCAGCTCGCAGGCCCACCACGCCAGGAACCCTTGGATCATCTCTTCGGTTCTTCTCCCCCGTTCGGAGCCGCCCCTGCCACCCTCTTTGTGAATGGGTTTTGCCCGGAGATGAGCGCCACCGACAGCGACGGGGGAAGGGAGAAGGGGGACACGGACAAGGAGGGTTAGGGTTGCTGCCTGTCACCCACGTTTTTTTGTGAGGTTACGCAGAGCTATATCAAGGTAGCTTATTCTGAAAGGATGAGTTCAGGGCGTGTGGATCGAATGTACATATAAATACAATTCAGAGCACATGAATACGCTACAAAATAACATCGAAAGAAGAAACCCCATGATCGACAGATGGCTCTTTCCTGCTTTTCTCCTATAACATCTGCATGTACAGGAACAAGGAACAATGAAAGAATTCCGTAGCAATTGCTCCCTCCGTTTTAAAATATAAAATGTTTTAGATTTATGAAGCCAATGTATCTGACCACTTTTGTAGTTTGTAGTGGTGATTCGGAGTAAACTTACACAATAAAAGGGTCTTATATTTTGAAACGGAGGAAGTAGATTCATGGATTTGACAATTGTGTTCAAATTGGTGATATCTCTGATTAATCCGTAGATGAGAAATTGATTATCGGAGAAAAGAATGACCGCACTACAATCGCTATTTACAATTACTTTTGTAGGTAGTATTTCAAGTCTATTATATCTACACATGTGACGTTAAAAATACCAGAAAGACTGTTGCAACTTTTGTAGGTAGTATTATAATTTTCAAGTCTATTATACTTACTCCCTCCGTCCGCAAATAAGTGTACTTCTAGGTTTTTCCTAAGTCAAACTTTGTCAAATTTGACCAACCTTTTAGATAAATATATCAACATATATTACATAAATTTGTCATATTATGAAAACTAAATTTGAAAACAAATATAGTGGTACCAATTTAGTGTCATAAATGTTGCTACATTTTCCTAAAAAGCTAGTCAAAGTTTACTAAGTTTGAGTTAGGACAATCCTAGAAGTACACTTATTTGCCAAGGAGGGAGTACGCATGTGGTTTAAAATACCAGAAAGACGCTAGTTATATATATATATATATATATATATATATATATATATATATATATAACGCACGAACTAAATCAAATTAGACATATGGAATAAAATAATGAACATGTTGTTTTGTTCTATTTCATGTTATTGCTGCGTTTAGATCACCGTACACACTCCACCATGTCCTCTTGCATGTGCTCCCATCCATGCAAGAACATCTTCTTTGTACCTTGTCCTCTCTTTGTCCACAACCGGTCTCTACCGTTATGTTATGCTCCTCCAAGCATGACAATTAAATTTCTCTGTAGTTCTCATCTAGAGCACCACCATAATATAGATAGTAATTGATAAGTAGCAATGTAAATTCGATCGCTTGTGTTCTTGAATACGAAATTTCATCAAACATATGCTATTAAAATTTTGTTCACCTCCACTTCAAATATGGAACAAAAAATCTCGAGTATTACAACCTAAATATTGTGCTACATCAAGACAATTCCACGACAATTAGTTGACCGGAAAATATTTAAAATGTCATATGTTGATAACTTGGATTGGATATCATTAACAGTATGGAGGAAAATACAGGCCAAAGCCATGTGGGATGGTCCATGCGAAGAGGTAAAATGGAAGATGAAATGCATTTGAAATCATTGAGTGTTCTGTTGTCTTAGCTCAACGTCCTTTTTCTTTTTACATATATAAACCAAACAACAGGTTTAAACCGTGCTAATACTACTTCCTGTGACCCAAATTAATTGACTTGGATTTGCTTATATTTGGATGTATCTAGTCTAAAACATGTCTAGATACATCCGAATCTAGATAAATCTAAGTCAATTAATTTGAGTTGGAGGGAGTACATTAAACAGCAACGAGAAGAACAGAGCAACCCAAACAAAGAAAGGGACCACTAAGAAAAATGCCTTGCGAGCAGGAACCCTTCTTCGTGAAGGTCCATAATTACCCCTTTTGCAAGCTGCCGCACCAGCAGACTGGATTGGAGCTGCCACCTTACCACAAATTAGCCCATAGCCATGGCACCGGCCCCTCCTGGGAGAAACCAAGGGCAGCTGCTGGATGAGCACGATCTGGATGTTGAAGGTTTGTCTCCAATTTTTTTGAGGAAGCACGGCGACCAATGGAAAAGGCCCATAAAATTGGGTTTGATTCTTGTCGGATAGAACGGAAAACGCCCTTAAAGTGGGGATCGGTTTTTTATGGATCATTAGGGGTAATTAGAATGAAATCTGGCAAGAAAGAAACATGATAGCGGGGATTATTTGCACCTGGGAACGATGAAGAGAGCACCGGCCACCCATATAAAATCCACACCTCAATTGCCGAGAGCAGCCGCCTCCCTGCCCATCCCCTTTGCTCCCTTATTATCCGGCCACGCCTCAATTGCCAAGAGCAGCTGCCTCCCTGCTCATCCCCTTTGCTTCCTTATTATCCGGCCACATCCTACATCCCTGACGTGGTCACCTCATGTCGGTATGAACTGGTTCTTGTCGCGACGTGGGACAGGAGGAAGGTGAGATTTGACTTGGCAGCGGCAATAGCCGTAATTTCGATCGACATGCCTCTATCGGGACTCGACCTGCAGCTGTTGCGCAAGATGGGGATCCGGCTCTGGGTCGTGAGGCACTGAGTTCTTGGGTCACGGAGAGAATTGGAGATTGGGGAAGCAGAGAAAAAAAACGAACCGTTATTTTAACTCAGGAGTAGTAGTGGTGGGTAATTTGCTCCGACCTTCGGGGGCAAAATCGTTCAACAAAAATTCGGACGGAAAAAAGGGCAGACGAACCTAACTTTTTATAGTAAAAAGAGAAAAGAAAAGAAGAAGATAAGCTGACGAACTTGCATAAGGAGGAACCGTCTCACATTAAAACGACGTAGATTGAAACATAAACGATACTAGTTTCAAGCTATAGCTCGGGGAGTAAAAGTGCACTAGGAATAACGTGGTAAAAACCTAAACCAGTCTGCCTACATACTCCAACCTGCTGCTGCCTGCTGGTTCTTACCAACACCCAAACGAAGCAGCTTTTCTTGCTTAAGCACTACTGACCAGAGTAGCTCATTCACTTGCCATCTGCTGGTATGCTGAAGCTTACCACCTTCGCCTTCTTTGCCATGGGAGCGACCTCGACCACATCATCGCTGCTGTCGTCGGAATCGGTGGGAAGTTGCACCATTGGCTTCTTGCCCCGCGTATCTTCTGATATCTTCCTCTTCACCACTTCATACTTCAGCCCCTTCTTGTCAGCCGTAGCATCAAGCGAAACGATGGACCCCTCGCCAGCGTCTCCTTTGACCAGCAGCTCCGAGAGCTTTGTCATCACATTCTTCTGCACCCACCTCCTTATGGGCCTTGCACCGTACATCTGAGAGGGGCACAAGCTTTGGTTACCGAAACATACAGAATGGTGAATAAGTATCTCCCGGTTATGTGACTACAGGAGCGTGGTCACCCAGGGATGTTGAAAATGAACTGCACTTACAGGGTTGTACGATTCTGACAAAATAACATCCAGCGCGGAATTACTTGCAGTTAGAGAGATGCCCTTGTCAGCTACATTGGCAACGGTACTCTTCATCTGGATTTTGACAACCTCCTTCAGTTTGTCATGCGAAAGCGGTTCAAATATCACCATCTCACTCAATCTGTTTAGAAGCTCAGGCTTGAAGTGTTTCTGAACCTGCTCAAACAGCACATATGACAATCAGAAGGTAGTTGCTGCAGCCTTAAGAAAATGGTCAGTTCACAAACCTGTTGCATAACAAGACTGCGTGCAGCTTCCATTGTTGTCTGCCCATTCATTCCTGCTGTCAAGTGCTCTGCTCCCAGATTTGAGGTCATAATGATGATGGTATTCTTGAAATCCACGGTCCGGCCTTTACCATCAGTCAACATGCCATCATCAAGAAGCTGAAGGTAAACATTGAAAACCGAGGGATTTGCCTTTTCCACCTCATCAAAAAGAATGACACTGTATGGACGCCTCCTAATTTTCTCAGTTAGTTGCCTACCATCTTCATGACCATTATAGCTTTAGAATGTTACACAAAGAAGCGCTAAAATCAGTCGAACCAACAATAAGTATGAAAATATAATGTTGACAAAGAGCACAATATACAAACCTTGGAGGTGCTCCAATGAGGCGCAACACAGATCCCCTGTTAACATACTCAGACATGTCAAAGCGAACCAACATCTTACTGTTAAATAGCTGCTCAGCAAGAGCTTTCGCAAGCTCAGTCTTTCCAACACCGGTAGGTCCTAGAAAGAGGAAAGATCCTATCGGTTGGCCAGGTTGATCAAGACCAGCCCTAGAGCGTAACACTGCTTGCGCAACCAAATTGACAGCTTCATCCTGGCCAACGACTCGCTCATGCAATCTGTCAGCAAGGTGGATCAACTTATCTTTCTCATCTTGATCAAGCGTAGTGACAGGAATTCTGGTCCATCGACTCACAACCTACAAATAACAATGAAACATGACAAACAGGTTGCATTGAAACAATGGGAAATATTAACAAAGAGATCACACTGACACAATGGAAATATTAGCAAAGACACCATCAAGAATGCCTACTTGTGCAACATGATCTGGGCTAAGAATTCCGTCCTTCGTAACTACCGCAGAGCTACTTTGTGCTGCGGTCACTTGTTTTTGGCTGTCAATTTGCATCCTTGTGGTAGAGCATGCTTCATCAATCAGATCAATTGCCTTATCAGGAAACTGGCGACCTACATGCAACAGTAAAATCTTATCAATTTTCTCCAACACAAAGTTGGCGCACATGCATGCAGCTTGATGGGAGCATTACAAGTTGCTCCATTTACTCATAGACATTGCCAAAAAAAATTACACATTCTATGCACACGATTGTATCCAATGTCACAAGGCTCAGGAGTCAAAGCTAGTATTAATGTATGATCACTCTTGCCCTTGGAATTGTACAGCATAACAGCACAAAACCTTTATGTAAATAAATAGTTTTAAGTATGACATGACAACATAAGCCAAAGATGCACCTAAGGAGGATGGGAATTGGCCTATGACGAATTAAGAAAACACCCTATTTGATCGCAAAAAAAGGAGAGAGCGCTTCTTTTTAATTTTTATTATACTTTCTACATGGCTAGTTGAGTAAAACTCGTGTTTGGTTCAAGAAGAGATCAAGACTTTGAGATTGACAGTGTTAACGAATATCAAACATACAGACAAGATAGCATGTAATCTAATTGTCTTGTTGCCCCATCAATTGGCAGAGTAATAGACAATCTTGGTACGCTTCACAAATAGGTCAAATTGATTTCGAATATAATTATAATTCAGTACTGATGTGACTGTTTTAGTAACTACTTGCATTTTATTATGTCATCATATCGGAACTCATGCTATTGCTTAGTAGAAGTAATGCAAGACAGTAATGCTTTTAACCATTGTATCATCTGAACGCTTGCTAAATTTGAAGACAGTAGTGCTGTTGCTTAGTAAATAAAAGTAAGCTGGACTACATAGTTACAAGTAATGTGAAAACTGAAGAGCTACTTATTGCATTTTGCCTCTTTGAATGTAAAATCCCCTGTGTGTATGCTACTATACAAAAATGTAAACATTTTCCATCAACTGATATCTAATAGCCACACCAAGCCTTAAACAGATGGCAATTGGTATCAAATGGCTATTAACCCCAAGTGGTCATAAATAAATGCAGTAAAAGGGAAACAAATGCAAGCAAGATAGAAACAATATTTAAGATTCCTCACTGGTTATATAGCGGCCAGCAAGCTGTGCAGCAGCAACAAGAGCAGCATCCTGAATTTTCAAGCCATGGTGCTCTTCATACCGCTGTTTTAGCCCCTGCAGAATTGCAATGGTTGCCTCTGTGCTGGGCTCCTCCATATGCACCATCTGCAACCCCCGCTCCAATGCGGCATCTTTCTCAATGTACTTGCGGTACTCATCAAAAGTCGTAGCGCCAACGCAGCGGATCCGGCCACGGGCCAATGCCGGCTTCAGCAGGTTGGCACCGTCCATGCTGCCATCCTTGCACTTCCCGGCGTCAACAAGCATGTGCACCTCGTCGATGAACAGAATCACCTTACTGTCCGCATCTTCCGCCTCCTTGATCACATTCTTGAGGCGCTCCTCGAACATGCCACGGTACAGCGTCCCGGCCACCATGGCCCCGAGGTCGACCTCCACAAGGCGCGCTCCAGCAAGCGCGGCAGGGACCTTCCCAGCGGCGATGCGCTGGGCGAGGCCCTCCGCGATGGCCGTCTTGCCGACCCCTGGCGCGCCGACTAGCACGGCGCTGTTCTTGGTACGGCGGCAGAGGATGCAGACTACGCGATCGATCTCGTCGTCGCGGCCGATCACTGGATCGGTTTTGCCGGCGGCGGCCGTCATGTCCCGGCCGTACGTCCGCAAAGCCGTCTCCTTCCGTGCCCCCGCCTTGGACGCCGCGCCGCCAGCTTTAGTGTTCAATGTGCGTAGGCGCGCATTGCCGCGTCCGTCCATTTGAACAATAGATTGTTAGGAATTGATGGAGATGTTATTTGTAGAATTGAAATTTTGGCAACAATCTCGCACTCACAACTCCTGATTGGTTAATTGAAAAGGTATACATATGTGCTGCATTGCAGCAACATAAGAACAATAAGCCTTTCTACAATTTAAATGTACACAGGCTATTCTTGAGCACTTGACATCATCAGAGTTGGATTTCTCATTAAAAAAATCTTTACTCATTAGCAAATCAGTGATGTTATAAATTACAATACGAGATAAAAGAGTATGAACCAAAACAATAGAAAAGCATGCAACATTTGGTATATTAGGAAGCTTCATAAACGTGTGTTAATTCTTGCGGTGATCTGGTGAGGGGCATGCTACAAACCCTGAACGGTAGAAGATATTTTTCGAAGACCCTAGCTTTTTCGCCCTCAAAGCTAAGGCCTAGTTTCGCAACAAAGTTTTCACAAAACTGAAGTATTACAAGACTACAGTATTTACTTGCATGGGCTAGTAATACTTTAGTTTTAGAAAAAGAGGTCCGGAGTTGTTTTTTCGATACTTCAAAAAATAGCATGTTTTGAGAGATAATGAAGTATTAATACCACGGTATTTTATCATAGCCAAACACATTAAAATATTTTAAACTGTAGTATTTTGAGAAACTAAAGTATTACTGACATACTTCAAAAATACTTTGCTTCCAAACACAGCCTAACTTTCCACCGGTTAGTAAAGCTTTGCTGTAATTTATCCATCCTGGAATAACAAGGATAATAATACAAAGAGCTACATGATAATTAAATATGAAAAAAGTAGTTTGAAGAAACGCATACCTCATCCCTTAATCATCTTACCTATAAGAGCTTTGATAGCCGGTTGTAGATCAGAGTTCTAAAATACACTCTATCTGCAATATTGTGCACAGGAAAGCACACCCAATTTTTGTCACATGGCAGACTAAGGACGATACATTTTTTGGAGAGGTGTTTAGGTAGAAGAATATACTCTTTGGCAAATCATTTATCAACCAGGCTTTACCAAAACAACATCCACTTCAAGAACATCATCGGGCTCACATTCACGTTGATTGAAGAGCACAATTGATGCTGGTCACCGAGCCCTACAAAATAAAATCAACCACAAACATAAGTCAGTTCAGTCGATACTAATGCATTGACGCCAAAGGTAACGAAGAACAATTTTATTGGACTGCAACATTTTGAATGTCCCAAGCTTTAACCAAAGATTATGGGCTAGAAACATGATATACTCCATATTCTTTATGCATTCCCGTCAAGTATTCAGCATCTTCAGAAATCAGGGATATACGCCATATAGTATGCATAGCATGCAGCAACAACATGCAAAATTTGAAGATAGTTGTAGGTTGTTAGGAACTGAAAAAATGCAAAAGAACGGATCATAGGTGATTTATACTGAACTAACTCATGTGTTTTGTTCAGCATATGGCAACATAATATCGAATCATTTATGCTTCATCGGCCAGTTAAGAAAATTCCCTAATCCCTTAACACAAGCGTGGGCATGCATTTTTGTACAAGCATCTAAATCTTAGGTCTCTGACCAATAATGACTCATATTTGAAAGATATTAGCACAGCTACTTGGAATGAATTGGATTGAAAATTTAGAAAATTTCTTGCACTATAGAGGTCCTCCTGCTACTCTCACAATCCTCTATGCGGAGTGCCTGGGCGTCAGTCCAAGTGGTACCCGGCTGCGGCCACATGCGAGATTGGCAGCGGCGACAACAACTGCTTTAACGATGAGTTCAGCTTCGAAGCTCTCAATGCCATCTCCAGTGAGTCCCATATCTAAGAGGACGTTGCCCCCGTCTCCATGGATCTGCTCGCGGCCAATGCCACAAGCACGGAGACCAAGATCAACCACCTGCTCGAGGTAGAGATCTCCCTGTCAGGAGGAGGAGGAGGATGCTAGAAGGATGGCCGAGCAAAAGGATGGGACGAGGTCGAGGCGGAACATAGGGGTCAGAACATCACGGTGGAGGATGGGAGGAATAGGACGACTCGACAGAGGTAGGGAAGAGGCACCAATGGTGGAGTAAACCTAGTTTTTTTTGTGGAGATTTTTTTGGGGCGAAGGTCTAGAGTGGCATGGCGGTGTGCATCGAGTATCGGTACCGATCCAGAGAAGGGAGCAGGCGGAGTAACTCCCCTCGATGAGCTCTGAGGCGGATGAATGGAGCGGTGGCGTCGTGTGTAGGTCGAGAGAGAAGAGAGGATCCGAGAAAGGAGAGTTCGGTTTTTTTTGGGTGAGGAGAGGTCGTGTGGAAGAGAAAGATAGAGGGACACGGCCAACTAACCGCAATGGGCCACTTCATCGGTTTTCTGGACCCAATTTATGAGAGGACATCAATTTGATGCACAGAGACCATCCCCTTGGGGACAATTGGGCTAATTCGGGAGAACAAGCAAATCGAAGGCCTAGAAATGATACAATTTGACGATTGGACGGCCAAAAGCATCCAGCACATGAGAGAGCTCCATCTTGTCCCAGTTTTAATATCCCTAATGTGGTGGCGGGGGTACCTGCAACGGGCGGCTTCGGCGCGGATCGGGGGATCGAACGGCCGGGGCCACTGGTCGGCAAAGGACAAGTCGAGGAAGCAACCGGGGCCACCGTTCTTGCAGTCGGGGCCGGGGCCGGGGAATATGGGAGGGGGCCATCGGCAGAAGCAGCGGAGAATGGACGGAGACGCATCAGAAGCGGATTCTCCTCCGCCGGCGGGCCACAGATGACGGCCTCCGTGGAACTAGAAGACGCTGGAGCCGCAGCCGCGCGCTTCAATCTCAAGGGTGCAGCGAGGGAGGCGCTGCCGCGACGGTAGACGGACCTGGTTTGCAGACGAGGCTGCCGGGCGAGGTACGGATGGTACCTGCTGAGCCGGAGCAAGGTGGGGGAAGAAGGAGGGCTCTCTTCGTCGAGGTCGACGACGAAGCGGCGGTGGCGGCCCAGCGAGAGGTACTCATCGTCGTCGTAGTCTCCGTATCTGCGGTAGATGAGAGGGACATCAGGGCCGTCGGTGGAGGGCTGGATCCCAAAGGGAGTGCTGCCGGAGGCCATTGTGCGGGAGCGGCGGTGAGTAGGGGCGGTGTTTGGGTTCCTGATGAGTGGGGGATAGCGGCCGGGGTCCTTATAGGAGAAGGAGAAGGAAGGGAAACCATGAGTCCCGGTTTTACTGGGCGCTGATGACGGTGGACGTGAGCGGAAAACTCGACGCTCCACTTAACTTTTCTTTCCTAGTTCCAGTCCATTATCTCGAATTAGGCTTTCATCCCGTTTTATAAATAAAGTCACATCGGCAGAACAGATACAAGGTGGAGGAAAAACCCCTTTTACAAGGCAGATCAAAATAAATATGAAAAACACGGAAGCCTAAACTTGCCACTGAGGACAACGAGCCGATACTGGGGTGACCCGAGGCTCCATGACGACGCCCCCAAGAGGGTCACGACACACCGCGTCGCCGCCGCCGAGACCAAAGGTCAAGGGTTTTCACCCGGAGCCCTGTCGCGGGTAGCCGCACTGATGCCCCAAGGAGGTAACGATACCCGCAGGCACCGCCGCTGATGGTGCCGAAGCACAGAGCTTTCGCCCGGAAAAACCTCCGACCGCTCCCCGGCGTCTGCCACGATCGTTGCCCCCAAGATAGGCTGCCGACACGCGATCTGGGAGTTGACTTAGCCGAAGCGCCGCCAGCACCAAAGCCTCCCATCGCCCTCTCCTCGCCATCCACATGACAGGAGGAGGAGCCACCACCACTGCCACGGCGCTCACCGAAGAGGCACCCGCGCGGTCCACCTTTCAGGGTCGCCGCCCCGGCATCCCTGAGCTCTAGCCAAAGCTCCGACCAATGCCGCATCATGCCGCCAACGATAGGGCCGAGTCGGGCTCACGGACGTGCAGGTACCGAGGCATGGGCGGCTTGGGGGAGGGGACTTCCCTCCATCACCCGCGGTGAGAGCCATCCAGACACAGCAGCAGAGCCAGACAGGCCTAGATCAGGCCCGACCCACCGGCCAGGCCCAGATCAGGCCCCTCCGCTCCGCCGTCGCGCTGCTGCTGCCAAGTCGCCACCGTCGTCGTTCCCCAGCGACCCGAGCAATTCTGCGTCCCGTCGCCGCTGCGAGCACCAAGGACACCGCTAGATCTCGGCCTGAGCTCGCGCCTAAAGCCCGAGCCAGAGCCGCCTCCGCCGCCGAGAGGGAATGAGGCGCCGCCGCGCTGCCTGTCCGCGCCTCACCGCCAGGAAGACGGACCCCGCCGCCCGAGCTCGAGCGCCGCCGAGGGGCACCGCCGCCGGGCCGAGGAAACCACCCCCGACACCGAGCCCTGCCACCTCCAGCACTCTGCTCCACCACGGCCGTGGCGCGCCGGCCCGCTGCGCCAGAAAGGGCTGGAGCAGAGCCGCAGTTCGCCGCCACCGCATGGAGCTGCCACGCGCCGCCCTACGCGCCAGCGCGAACCAGGAGAGGCCGCCGCCGGCGGCACCGCACAGGCTTTGCCCGACGGTGTGCGCCGGCGGCGGCAGCAGGAGGGGTAGAGAAGAGGGGGGCCGGAGGCCAGCGGCTAGGGTTTGGCTCCTGGTCCATACGGTCAATATTTCGGCAATCCATCCTACTAGATAGGCATGCGCGCATCGCCGTGCCGTCTAGTGTTTTAGTATGATAGACTTTACATGTGTCTCATTTGATTCAAACCACTTGCCTTTCTCACTTACAAATCCAATGGGAGCACAATAGCTTGCACTATGCAATACATCAATGTCATATGACATCTAAGAAATTAAACGCTGACCATCGAGTAGCTATTAGGCAGAGCAACAATATACATGTATAGATGCAAATTTGGGTACCACAACTAGCTGATAAGCTCGAAATGCTATAATAGTCATCAAACTTTCTTTTTTTGCGGGCAATCAAAAAAAAATTGAAATAGATACTTTTTAAATGGGAACACCCAGTGCAAAAAAGAATATTATTGTTAACAATCAGTTCGCATTCTTGGTTTTAAATGTGCAGTCCATCATGAGGATAATAATTGTTTCTTTTGGCACTAATTTCTATCAGTCTATTAGGGTTGAGAGATTTAGCATTTTGCTCCAAAGGGAAAACGTGGCTATGACCCTCTCACAATATAGTAGTAGCAAATTAACTAAGAATAACTATACCTTTTCAATGAAAGATAAGCGTAAAAGTGAAGCATGACAGGTTTGGTCAATGGCAACTGGGACACATATGAAAATGGGTGCATAAACTCATGATATAATGAAACAAAATTTTAAACTCAGGAAGTAATAGCTTCTGACCGGTATCTTTTTCTTCCGATGAGATGTACAATTGGGTCTGTGTAAGGGACTTCATAATCAAGTTCCTCAATTGTATTTTTATTGAAAAAATTCAAACCATTTAATTTTCTGAAATAAAGGACGATTCATACATTTTAACACTTCTGTCCAATACGCAGATTGCAGAAACTTGACTCATGAATGGTTAGATGTAGCCGACAAATCTACTTTCTTAGCTGATTTGAATTGCAGACAAATAGATTCCTCGAACTAACTTGTGCGTTGGTTATTAAATATGATGTCAGCCTCAATCTAACTTTTTTGAGCTATTATGTTTATATTCATAGAATTGCATGATTTACAGTTTTACTTCTTTTTTTGAAAGGAGAGCCCCGAAGGGCCTGAAAGCAATTATATCAAACACAAACAGAGGAGGTTTACAATAATACAGAGGACCCCATACTATGTGAAAGAAACCATAGGCCCCTAATAAATATGGATAAGACCCCACTGAAAGATATAGGATGAAAACAGGTCCCTCCCTGTCTCCTCTGCCGAGTCGGAGATCAGTTGCACCGCCATCGAGCACCGCCGCGGGGACAGAACCACTTGCTTCAGTGCCGATGTTGGACGCGGCCGCTGATCCGAAGAGAGGCCTCCGATGGAGGTTGAAAGGATGTCGGAGCTCACCGGCTTTGATAGACGGCACGCAACCGTGAGGATAAAGCTCGCCGATGTTGCTTCCAACTCCGGAAATCCCTGACGCAAGAATCCTCATAAACTCCGTCAAGGTCGAACGACCCGCACTTCAGAGGACCACTCCTACCACGGGTGGGTGAAGGCGGGCATAGGTGGTCGGAGTAGCAAGGAAAATTATGTCGAGAGGGGGAAGACCGAAACTTACCTAGGTGCCCCGACCAAGTCTTTCGCGCACTGCCATCGAAGTTCTCTCCCCTGCCTCCACGGCCGGCCAAGAGAAACAGAAGAAGACAACAGGTATCCAATCTGGTCGGAGCACCAAAAACGTGCTTATACCGAGGCTTCGCTTGGAGCAACACCGCCATCGTCTTCAACCATTGAAGCTCGCCGGGAACCACCCACCGCGGCCTCCCGCCGCGGCGCAGATGCGACGGGAGACATAAGCCTCCACTTCCTCCATCCGCAGACGCAGCCAAGCTCGGACCCCTCCTCCCCTCGCCACCACGGCCGGCCGGAGGAGGGAGAGCGGGCGAGCCACCACCACCGGGAGGAGGAGGCCCGAAGAGGCGGCGACCAAAGCTCCAGCGGCCAGGGCCCCCCTCCCTCCCTAGCCGCCATGGCCGGCCAAGGAGGGGGGGCAATCCGCACGGAGCCAGGAGCCGCCCTAGAGGAGCCTTATTGGGGGCGCGGATGGCCCTCCCCTTCCACATCGCCGCCAACCGGACGACAGGGGAGAGGAGCACCCTCCATCGACAGAGTCGACCCCGGGATCCCGACGAGAAGCCCCTAGCACGAGGCCAAACTCCGGCAAAAAGCCAGACCCTACACCTATTATCTACGGGGGCTCCGGCGTATCTCCTCCGCCTCCCTCCACCGGCCACGCCAGCGAGAGGGGCGTCCGATTGACCCGGAGTAGCTGGCGGTGGCGACTAGAACTGTAGCGGGGGTGGGGGAAGAGATAAGGAAGGAGCAAGTCCGTAAAGCGCAGCCTATCCGGTATTTACAGTGTTACTTGGTAAGTGAGATCTGCTTGTGTGGATTTGGTCGTGGTCGCCTTTCTCTACAATGCTGCAGTAGTAGTGGATATTCCAAGGATCCAGCTTGCCCTCCCCAAACTGCTTTCTTCTTGGACTGATACTTGGTTGTGGGGACTTGAAATCAGGAGGCAGGGAGCAAGGACATACGAATTTAGAACCCGAAAAACCAGCAGTCAACCAAAAGGAACAAATAAGCTCTACACCGCAACATACCCAATTCGTATGTGCTCCTATATGAAAGCGTATCCTTTCGTAGTTTAAACTTGTGTAGTTGAACATCTAGTTGGGTAAGAAATTACAGGCTATAATGATACAAATAGCTGAAAATAAAATACTTAATACCATTCTTGTTAGCCAACTTAATCATGTCACATCGTCATTAGTTAATTGTTTTTCAGTTTGCAAATAAAGTAACGTGTATGTGTGTCCGTACACAACACGATCTGGTCGTTTTCCTTCGGTTAGGATAGCCATAGCTTCAGGCAGCTGGGATCTAGATGTGGGATGGCACGTTGTGTAGATGGTAGATCGTTAGCTGCATGTAAGGAGAGTGAGGTTTGAGTGGCTGTGGGATGGCGCAGCCGGCATACTCAATTCACGATCCAAGTTTATCCAAGGTTAGTTCCGTAACCGAGAATTAATAGAAGAGAAACTGAAAATGTGGTTCAGTTGAACAACCAGGCCAAAAACCTTGTGCTCTGCTCGTTTTACATTCAGTTTCGTCACCTGGCAACTACAATTCTTAGTGAAAAAATGTGGAAAATTCATCTACTAATCAGTTTGGGCACCAATTTCACCAGCTATCGCTAGCACCACAAGTATTACTCCCTAAGATTCATAATACTTATCGCAAAAATAGATGTATCTAATACTAAAACATGTCTAGATACATCTATTTGAGCGACAAGTAATATGGATCAAAGGGAGTAATCAAATAGAAAGAGGTGGTTTGCAAGAGCACGAAGCAGAGCAAGAGAGAGCCAGAATGGGAAGGGAATCACTAGAAGAGTGAGAGAGGAGTCTGGCTTGGTTTTTTTCACCTGAAATTCGAGCGTTGTTCAACTTGCACTGGTCTATCACTTCTTGGCATCATTTGCACAAGATGGAGGTGCGGTGCTGCAGGGGCGTAGCTCTCGCCGGTTGTCCTTACTCCTCACAGCCGGCTGGAGGAGGGGCGTCGTCTGCAAGATGGGAACCTGGAGTGGGGGCGTTGACGGGGACGGAAGTCGAGGTTTCTATCCGGCTACCCGACAGTCCCGATGGGAGGGGTTTTGGCGTCTTCCTGTCACATCTGCCGTCCGCAGTCGGCACTTCGCCCATCGGCGTAACTGGGCTTGCCGGGTCCTCAAAGAAAGATGGTGACGCCCTCCCCACACCGAAATCCTCATACTCCGGTTGTTGGAGTCATGAATGACGTCATGCCGGTACACTGCATCGTCGCCACCTCAACGCCATCTAGACCTATCCGCTGTCCTGTCCAAAGAAGGGGCCGTGAAGCCCATGAGGCAAGGGAGAGAAGGGCACCGGAGTCAATGCAACCCGTGAACCCAACCGACCATCAAACTGGTCCCACCTGGCATCGAAACATTGGCCTCAGAGGGCCTCACAACGCTTGCATGTGACCAAGATTAAGACTATAGATAATGGCCGCAGACATGAAACTTTTTTTTCTTCGAAACCCATTACAGACGAACACGCTCACAAATACATACTCCCTCCGGCCCGAATTAACGGCCGCACGCTCTCTGTACAAATGTATTCTTACAAATAAACCCAGGTAGAATTAAATCATTCAAAATTGGCCTAGATAAAAAATTCTATTTTGGAAATTGTAGCGTCTACCCACGATCTCCGATGCCTGCCCATCATCCCCGGCGCCCACCCGCGATTTCCGGTCTAGCTTCCGCTCCGGTGCCGGTCCATCTCCACTTTCCCTCCATGTCGTCGTCCTCGGGTGGAGGCGGAGGCCAATCATGAGCGCCATCGTCGCCGTTGTCTCCTGGGGAGGCAGAGGCCGGTCCAGCTCCAGTGCCCCTCCTCGTCGTCGTCCTTGGTGGAGGCAGAGGCCAATTGTGAGAGTTGTACCCGCCGTCGTCCACCCCCACCTCGGCAGCTCCCTCCAACGCTCCGCCCGCTGGCCTGCTCTGTGGCCATTCCAGGCCTGATCTCGATGGCCCCCTTTGCCCACCTTTGACTTCTCCTCCGATGGGTCGCTCTGCCCCCACCAACGACCCCTTCATGGTTAGCCCTGAAGCTCGATCTAATAGCTGCCTGATACATTGCAAATGTATCTATAATTTTTGATGTTCCATGCTTGGTTTTATCCACTTTCTTGTGTTTTGTTCCAACTTTGGAGTACTTTTCATATGATTTCTTGGACTAACCTATTAACAAGAGCCACAGTGGCAGCTGCCTGTTTTCTGCTATTTTTGGTTCCAGGAAAGTCAGAAAATGAATATTCTCGGAATTGGACGGGACAAAAGCCAAAGTGCCTATTTTTCCGGATGTCATCAAGTGCCAGAATACGAGACGGAGAGGGGTCAGGGGGCCACCACACCACCTGGCCGCGCGGCCAGGCCTGGCCCACACCAGGGGGTGGTGTGGCCGCTCCCGGCACCCCCTCGGCCTCTCCTTCCGCCTATATATTGCCCTCGGGACGGGAACCCTAAGTACCCGATCAAAAATCCACGAAAGAGTCTTTAGCCGCCGTCATCTCCATCCCTAGATCGGGAGGGATCTAAAGCTCTTCCCGGCACCCTGCCGAAGAGGGTAATTCATCCTGGAGGCCTTCATCATCATCATGCAAGCCTCTGGTGTGATGCGCGAGTAGTTCATCCTTGGACTACGGATCCATGTAGTAGCTAGATGGCTGGTTCTCCTCCTTTGTGCTTTCATGTTTAGATCTTGTGAGCTCCGTTCATGATCAAGATCATCTATTTGTAATTCTGCATGTTGCGTTTGCGGGGATCCGATGGATATTGAGATGCTATTTCAGATTGATTATTGATTCTGTCATGTCTTTGTTATTTGTGATCTTGCATGCTTTCCGTTGTTAGTAGCTATCTTGGCCAAGTAGAGGCTAGCAACTCCAAGAGTTAGTATTTATGCTCGATAGTGGGTTCATGCCTCTAGTAATCTAGGGAAGTGACAGAAATCTCTAAGGTACTAGATGTGCTGTTGCTACTAGGGAGAAAACAACAATCCTTTGTTCATAGAACAATTGTATTGTTTACTTTACACGCAGTTCGTAAAGCAATAATCTGTTGCTTGCAACTTAATACTGGAGGGGGTTCGGATGATAACCTGAAGGTGGATTATTAGTCATAGATGCAGTTGGATGGCGGTCTATGTATAATGTTGTAATGCCCAATCAAGTCTCAAAGGAGTCAAGATGATTAGTATATGCATGTATTGCTTTCTCGGTGTTTGTCAATTGCCCCGCTGTAATTTGTTCACCCAGCATGTTATCTATCTTAAGGAGAGCCACCTCTAGTGAACTATGGATTCCAGTCCTTGTCTTTTACATACAATCTACAATCTTTTACTGCTTTGTGTTTACTTTCTGCAAACTTTTACTTCTTTCCATTTGATACGTTTAATCCTTTGTTTACCGCAAAACACGGTGAGATTGACAACCTCATCGCAAGTTGGGGACAGAGTTCTGTGATTGTGTTGTGCAGGTCACCACGTTGCTACTAGCACCGGTAGTACGCCCTGCCAAAGCTCAGCTAGTAACACCTTTGAGGTGTTTCCTTGCTCCTACTGGTTCGATAAAACCTTGGTTTCATAACTGAGGGAAACTTGCTGCTATGCTCATTATCTTGGGGTTCCCAACGAGCTCTACATCAACACCGCCATCAAACATTTTTCTGGGCGCCGTGCATTGAGCCATCAAGCGATTTTCTGGCGCTGTTGCCAGGGAGTCAAGGACATCTTTACAAGGGGAGTCCCTCATAACCAATCTCTTTACTTTGTTGTTTTTGTTTTGCTTAGTTTATTTTTTGCTTTGTTTGCTTGTTTTGTTCTTCAAAAACACAAAACAATTAGTTTTACAAGTTTGTTTTCTTATTTGAAAACCCCAAAAAATGACTACTCTTAAAAACACTAAGTTGTGTGACTTCACTAGCACCAACAACAATAATTTTATGAGCACACTTATTGCTCCACATGTTCCTGAAGCTACTTTCTTTGAGATAAAACCTGTTTTTCTCAATCTTGTTATGAGAGAACAATTTTCTGGTATTGGTAATGAAAATGCTGCTTCCCATCTAAATAACTTTGTTGAACTTTGTGAGATGCAAAAGCATAGGGATATAGATGGTGATATTATTAAGCTGAAATTGTTTCCTTTCTCTTTGAGAGGAAAAGCTAAAGAATGGTTGAATTCCTTAACTAGGAATAGTATTGATTCTTAGACTAAGTGCAAAGATGCTTTTATTAGAAAATACTATACTCCTGCTAAGATTATATCCATGAGAAGTGAAATAATGAAGTTTAAAAAACTTGATAGGAAAGAATGAAATCTTTGGTAAAGAATTGTCCCACTCATGGACTGACTGCTTGGATGATCATCGAAACTTTTTATGTAGGATTGAACTATTCTTCAAGGAACCTATTGGATTCTGCTGCTGGAGGTACCTTTATGACCATCACTTTGGGTGCTGCAACAAAACTTCTGGACAATATGATGGTTAATTATTCTGAATGGCATACTGAGAGAGCTCCACAAGGTAAGAAGGTAAATTCTATTGAGGAAACTTCCTCCTTGAGTGATAAGATTGATATTATTATGTCTATGCTTGTTAATAGGAAAGCCTATATTGATCCAAATAATGTTCCTTTAGCCTCTTTGGGTGCTCAAGAAGAGCAAGTTGATGTGAACTTCATAAGAAATAACAACTTTGGCAACAATGCTTATGGTAATAACAATTATAGGCCCTACCCTCCTAATAATACTTATGGCTATAATGGTAAACCTAGATTACCTAGTGAAGGAAGAATTTTAGAAGTTGAAAGAGCCACTAAAAACTTCATGCAAATGCAATATGAGCAAAATAAACTATTCACTAAAACTATGGAGGAACAATCTACCATTTTGAAGAACATTAGCCATCAACTTGAGAGTCTAAATAGGGAAATTCCTAGTTTACAATTGAAACTCTCTAATGCTGAAAGAAATATATCATCTTTGTCTGAAGCTCAATCCTCTTTGATCAATAAAATGGCTGCTAAACCTGAAACTAATGATAATCCCTTTGCAGCTACTAATGCTATACAAGTAAGAATTGATGAAAATGTTAGATTATTAGGTGAATTACATGCTAAGTGGGAAAGAGAAGATGAAATTGCTAGAAACATTAGTGTTTCTACTATTATCACCACTAGTGTCGAGGCTAGTAATAATTCTATTACTTTAGATGATAAATTTAATTTTGATCTTGATGGTTGCAATATCTCCGAAGTTATTAAGTTTCTACAAAAGCTTGCTAGAAGTCCTAATGCTAGTGCTATGAACATGGCCTTTACAAAACACATTACTGATGCTCTCATAAAGATTAAAGAAGAAAAGATGAAACATAAAGCTTCTATTCCTATAAAACAAGAGGATGGTTGGGAACCCATCATTAATATGAAAGTGAATGACTTTGATTTCAAAGCTTTGTGTGATCTTGATAGTAGTGTTTCTATTATGCCTAGAAGGATTTATGATATGCTTGATTTGCCTCCTCTTGAAGATTGCTATTTGAATGTCCCACTTGATGATAATGTTAAAAAGAAACTCATGGGGAGTCTTAATGATGTTCTTATTATGGTTAACAATTCCTATGTCCCTGTTGATTTCTATGTTTTGGATGTTGAATACAATGCTTCTTGTCCTATTACTTTGGGAAGACCTTTTCTTAGAACTGTTGGTGCTATCATTGATATGAAAGAAGGCACCATTAAATATCAACTCCCACTCAAGAAAGGTATAGAACACTTCCCTAAAAAGAGAGAAAAGATTTCTTTTACTTCTCCTATGAAAACAAAATTTGGTCTTAATGCTTCTTCATTTGAGAACACTTGATTCTTTCTTTGCTTTTTTGCCTACTTAAAGGCGTTAAAAGAAAAGTATTTATTGGGAGATAACCCAAAAGTTTTAGATGAGTCTTGGAAGTTATTACCTCTGTAATAACCTCTTCTTATCCTTTTTATTTGCTTTTTGTGCCAAGAGTAACCTCTAATGAGAGAGAAGTAATGATTGGGAAAGTTGCTGTCCTGAAATAGATTTATGTGCTTCGCCGTAAACATTCGTGAGAGAGCTCTGTATGTCGTATTGAGTTGTAATGTTTTGTGCTTCTGCCCCAGGTTGTTATATAACTTTCGTTAGCTCAACACTTTTTGATTTGAGCAACAGAAGGTCTTCGAACAAATTCGTCTTTACCTGCTGGTCCGTTTTGACAGATTTCTGCCATTTTCTGCATTTGCTTCTTGTTGGTTCCTTCTTGAGTTCTTTTGGGGAATTGAGATTTTTGAGGGAAGTGCTACAGTAGCTAGTGTTCTAATGGAAGTTTATTTGGTGTTAGAACTGAACCTTAAGACTTATTTATTTTAAGTGCACTAATGTTGCTAATAAAGATTGTGTGAAGTTTTGTATGAAGAAAAAATTGCAGGTGTATGGAAGGAATGAGTAATGAGATGAAGGATGGACTAAAGCTCAAGCTTGGGGATGCCACGCGTGTCACCCCAAGAAATATCCAAGAAGTACAAGCGTCAAAGCTTGGGGATGCCCAAGGCATCCCCTTCTTCATCAATAAAAATCTCAGGTTTCTTCCAAACGCTTCATTTTTATTGTTTCATGCACAGTTGTGTTTTTCTTGGAGCGTCTTCTTTTTTGTTTTTGTTTTGGTTTTCGTTTGCTTTGGTTTGCTTAGTTTTCTGAATAAATTGGTTGGACCCCCTCTTTCATACATTGGTTTGCAAATAGTTTGGTTTGGTTTGGAAAAGAGTAGGAAAGTTCATGCTTATGTGGTAAAAAGAGCTTGTTTTTGATTGTGGCTTATGCTTTGTTATGCCATGCTTGATATTGTTTTGGCTTTATGCTTAGTATTCTTTGCTGTAGCATGACTTGTTATAAACAATTGAGATTTCTTAATATGCCTTGGATGAATCATGCGTTGTTTTAGCATATTAAAGCATAGTATAGTGGTATTCTCCTTTGATGCTTCATTTGGGTTGACTTGGCATATGCTCACACCATGTTATGACTATCTCAAGTCACCATAGCCTTTATGATCCTTTAGTTTTCAACTTGTAGTATCAGTTTATGCTTTGATCAATGATGTTTTGTCGCTCTGCATGATTATGTCCATTATTGCTCTCTTAGTTTGTCGCTCCCAGTCTTTTGCTAGCCTCCACAACCAAGTATGAGTTTCACTCATGCATCCAACTCCCTAAACCAAGTTATTCCAAAGAGTTCACCATGCCTGCCTACTAGCTTATGCTATTCCAAGTATATTTATGCTTTTGTTTACCTTCCAAATTAAACTTGTTATGAGAAAACTAGTGATTAAAGCTCTCACGAACTTGATGGCACACTTTACTTTACTTGCCTCTAATAAACTTGAACCATTGGGTTCTTCTTTGTTGCGTATATGCTTGCGCTTTATAAGTTGAAATTAGCAGAACCATGTACCATGGGGAACGTTTTCAACATTGCACTTGTACTTTGTACCTCGTTGATATCATGTTCTTTTGCTTACGGATCCCGGCGGTGTGAAATAAAAGTGGAACTTGTAAGATCATGGAGTGTGTATGTGTGTTAGAGAAACGCCTGGGCCGCTAGCCTAAGCCATGCCTAATCATGGTGAAAACTTGCAGCATCATCATAATGAGCACTCTATGAAGCATCCTCAATAAAAACCTATGCAAATAGCAAATAAAAAGATCGCTGAGATGCTCATTGTCTGCTTGTCTTGTCATTTTGATTATGGGAAAGCTCCCGTATCATGTGCAAGGGGTACCCCGTTGGCGGTTCTTAATGATACACATATACTTACAATGACAAGAGCTTACTCGTGATTGAAGTTGAGTAGCATGAGGATCGGTCTTCGTAAGTAAGGGGCATGAGATTTCAGTTTATAACTTGTCAAGCATATCCTCTTAGTTGTGTCACTTTAACCTTAACCACTTCAAGATGCTTATGGTAGGGGCAATGAGAGCTAAAAGCTATAAGTACCATAATTTTTGGAAGCTCTTTATGAGACTTGAATCCCTACTTCCTTTTACAAATGCCTTTCTTCCACCATTACATTGAGTCTCCACCTTCTATCTTTATGCACCTACTTTGAGAGCATAGTGGTCATTCTTAGTTCTGTGTTCATTGTCCCAAGACTAGTTGATTGATGCATACTTTGATATTGCTTGTTTTAAACTATTGTATCTACTCACTCTTATGAACTTTGAAGGTGTCCTATGCAATTATATTTGCTACTCTATTGAGGGACAAGCTGAATACTATTATGCTGTCTTTTCTTTATGTGAAACAAACAAACGTCTTGCAAAGCATTGTTATTCATGAATCTTTTGTTTGTGCCTCTTCATGTTGCATCATAGTTTCTTTGCTTATAGCTAGAACTTTGTCTTTCATGATATGATTGAAGTATTATGATCCCAGCTTTGAATGTTTTGCAAATACTTTGATAAAGTCTTTGATGGTGCATGTCACCTCAAAAATTATTCTTTCTTTTTATCACTTACCTACTCGAGGACGAGCAGGAGTTAAGCTTGGGGATGTTGATACATTGCAAATGTATCTATAATTTTTGATGTTCCATGCTTGGTCTTATCCAGTTTCTTGTGTTCTGTTCCAACTTTGGAGTACTTTTCATATGATTTCTTGGACTAACCTATTAACAAGAGCCACAGTGCCAGCTGCCTGTTTTCTTTTGTTTTTGGTTCCAGGAAAGTCAGAAAATGAATATTCTCGGAATTGGACGGGACAAAAGCCAAAGTGCCTATTTTTCCGGATGTCATCAAGTGCCAGAATACGAGACGGAGAGGGGCCAGGGGGGCACCACACCACCTGGCCACGCGGCCAGGCCTGGCCCACACCAGGGGGTGGTGTGGCCGCTCCCGGCACCCCCTCAGCCTCTCCTTCCGCCTATATACTGCCCTCTGGACGGAAACCCTAAGTACCCGATCAAAAATCCACGAAAGAGTCTTTAGCCACCGTTATCTCCATCCCTAGATTGGGAGGGATCTGAAGCTCTTCTCGGCACCCTGCCGGAGTGGGGAATTCACCCTGGAGGCCTTCTTCATCACCATGCAAGCCTCTGGTGTGATGCGTGAGTAGTTCATCCTTGGACTACGGATCCATGTAGTAGCTAGATGGCTGGTTCTCCTCCTTTGTGCTTTCATGTTTAGATCTTGTGAGCTCCGTTCATGATCAAGATCATCTATTTGTAATTCTGCATGTTGCGTTTGCGGGGATCCGATGGATATTGAGATGCTATTTCAGATTGATTATTGATTCTGTCATGTCTTTGTTATTTGTGATCTTGCATGCTTTCCGTTGTTAGTAGCTATCTTGGCCAAGTAGAGGCTAGCAACTCCAAGAGTTAGTATTTATGCTCGATAGTGGGTTCATGCCTCTGGTAATCTAGGGAAGTGACCGAAATCTCTAAGGTACTAGATGTGATGTTGCTACTAGGGAGAAAACAACAATCCTTTGTTTATAGAATAATTGTATTGTTTACTTTACACGCAGTTCGTAAAGCAATAATCTGTTGCTTGCAACTTAATACTGGAGGGGGTTCGGATGATAACCTGAAGATGGATTATTAGTCATAGATGCAGTTGGATATCGATCTATGTATAATGTTGTAATGCCCAATCAAGTCTTAGAGGAGTCAAGATGATTAGTATATGCATGTATTGCTTTCTCGGTGTTTGTCAATTGCCCCGCTGTAATTTGTTCACCCAGCATGTTATCTATCTTAAGGAGAGCCACCACTAGTGAACTATGGATCCCGGTCCTTGTCTTTTACACACAATCTATAATCTTTTACTGCTTTGTGTTTACTTTCTGCAAACTTTTACTTCTTTCCATTCGATACGTTTAATCCTTTGTTTACCGCAAAACACGGTGAGATTGACAACCTCATCGCAAGTTGGGGACAAAGTTCTGTGATTGTGTTGTGCAGGTCTCCACGTTGCTACTAGCACCGGTAGTGCGCCCTGCCAAAGCTCAGCTAGTAACACCTTTGAGGTGTTTCCTTGCTCCTGGTGGTTCGATTAAACCTTGGTTTCATAACTGAGGGAAACTTGCTGCTGTGCTCATCATACCTTCCTCTTGGGGTTACCAACGAGCTCTACATCAACACCGCCATCAAGCATTTTTCTGGGCGCCGTGCATTGAGCCATCACTGCCAAATTTCAACATACGGCTGGATCAAACAGAATACTCAGGACAAACCTTAAATGGGTATTGAAACTGAGTTGCAAAGAAAACCAGAGCATCCTTTTGAGTTTGTTCTCCTATAGCATGAGAACCTTCATATTAGCCCATGGCACTAAATGGAACATACATCTGGATCAGCATATTAGCCCATGGCACTAAATGGAACATGATCCCATACATAAAGTTAAAATGATATCATGGATACGCGCAACTATTGATTAACCACCACATTCATTCGGCATACAACATAATTTTTGAAAGTGGTATATGTCAGCATACAACTTTGGAAAGAAGATAGGCTAAAATCAAAATGTGCAAGTTTTTTTCTAGGTAATTTATTGTGCCGAATTGAGTACATATATCTCAGCAAAAAGAAGTTTCGTAAATATAGGATAGTACAACAAGCATAGGGCTCTATAGAGCGATAAGAGATGTTATAGAGATGTTACGACTCACCATATTCATCCACAAATTCTTTACTTGCCACCCAGAGACCAAGTGCAGAAGAAGTCTGGAACTGAAAAGTCATCATCAGTCCCGATGAAGGTGATATCAGTGATAAATCAACCAGCAAACCCATCATGTAGGGATCAATGACCATCTAGAGGCAGACAACTTTCGGTTAGTAAGATGTGTTGTGAATAGAAAATATAAATGACGCCGCCTCAATTAAATTCCTCACCCATAGGAATACAAGCAGGTGCCTTTTCGAAACTACAATGTGCCCTTGCCAAACTGATCTGCCCTTGCTAGGATGATCGAAATAGCTACAATGGACAAGCACTAGATAGATCTACTGGCTTACTAAGTCTCACGGGTACACCAGATAAATATGAAGCAATCAACAATCAGATAAAGATAAAGATTAAGTTAGGATATTAAAATCAATATTGGCAGCATGGATTAGATATACGACCCCTTTGAAGAACATACCACTTAAGTGATGACAAAAAGTATGTATACCAACAAAACTTACACTAACAACAAAGATAAAAGTATCACTTAAGAACAAGTGGTACTGCCATTGTTGAAATTGAATCTGCGTGGAGCTTTTTCTTCAGTAAGTCAAACAGAGGATGTTGAATGCATTTATTATTCGGAGTGATGTCAAACAGGGCACTATACATGATGAAGAATATTCAAAAATAAAGCATAATGACCAAGCTATTCATATGAGCAGTAAATATTCAAATAGCTACTCACCAAATAATAGTTATTCATAATGAGCGATGCAAAGTAACTGTAACTGATCATGGTAACCGAAGTTGACGGATGAGCATAATGACTTTGAAGGAACACACGAGTTCAAAAAGAAAAGGAAAATAAATAACAGACAATGGCTCATTAATTCAGTGAAAATGTACGTACATAAAAACAGTAGGGAACCATCCTCTCTTAGTTTTGATGTGTCCGCATAGACAATTCATATGTGCCAACATAGACAGTGCATGAACCAACTATCAACCAAAAGCACCACCTCTCCAGAGCAAAATATGCAGTAGAAAGACCATGTATGAGTGACATCACGGTGAAGGCATAAATCAGCACGGTGGCATGATCTTATTCAAATAGTTGCTGGTCATCTATGTTGAGTGATGATGATGCATATTCTAGTTTTATGCACTACTGAATTTGTGCACTACTAAATGGACGTTTGAATTTATGCACTACTGAATTCAGAATTGCACAGTTTGCAAATATCACATTTAGCAAAAACATGCGGTTTGTAATTGCTGCATCAGCAAGAATTCGAACCAAATTTAACTATGTATCACAAGATAGTTGTACACTTTGTTCATGTGAAAGAAAATATTCCATATTACTATTAGACATGTACGGATGCACTATGCCACTAGACTCGGTGAGGAACATATGAACACATGAGGCCTATCTTATTCTGAATGTAGTGAACCTAGTACATCATGCCAAATAGGTACTGGTACATGCCAACAATTCATAATCAGCACCCTAATTAGCACTGTTGTACTCCAGCCCACCAAGAATTCAGAGACCGGATGTCCTGAGATGTCCGGTACTGATTTTTCTCGCAAGAAAGAATTGCCCAGCCAAAAAAGTAGCCCTAGATTGAATCTAAACACGAAGTGCGCATACCTCCACGAAGTTGGTGAACGGCATGTGCTCCTAGAAACTAGCAAGGAAACAAGATTAGAAAACCGAAATTGGAATCAGGCTGAGCTAATCGTGGTCGGCACATCCCTCGCCTCGTACAGGAATTGGAATCGGGATCTTATGAAGATCAAAGCCTGGAACGTGGCCGATAGAAGAAGATCAATCGCCGCTTGGTGCAATTCTTCATTTTGCAATCACATCCTCTGTGCAGGTGCAATCTGTCTTACTAAAGCACACTCATACACGATAAACGTAGAAGCTGACAAATCTGACGGATACCATATACTCTACTAAAGCATAGATGAGCCTTTAATTTAGCTTTGCACTCTAGAAAAGAAACTACTCCTGTAAGTAGATAAGTTGGATGAGTTTTAGAGGTCGTTGTAAGTTGAATTTAGACCTGCAATATGCTTTTCCTGCTTGTGTGCGTGCGATGGGATAGGCAGACATGTTAGTTGTTAGATACAGTCAAGCACAGGTCAGCGTCAATCTACGAATTTGGAAGCAATAAATCGCTAATTCCGAATGAAACGGTGCGTGTCAGAAACTTAGAATTCAAATTCGTCTTCGATGCAATGCAATACAAATAGGGACGGATAGATTAAGGCATAGAAATAGGGGACTGGGCTGGGGGTGGCGGACCTGGAGCGCGTGGTGAGCAGCGCGGAACGAGTAGCAGGGGCTCCTCATCCCCGTCACCTCGTAGCACCGCGGCTTCTCTGGCCGGTAATCATCGCCATCGCTGCTGTGGCCGTGTCTCTGTAGGGACAGCGCCACCACCTTCTTTCTCCACCCCCTCACCGTGGACATCCCTTCCTCCGTTCCTCCCGTCGCAATTCCTGCTGGCCATCTTCGCCGAGAACCTCCTCCTCCAGGCCACGCTGGAGCCGGCAAAGTCAGACGCTTGGGGAAAAAAAGGGATCCTTTCATCTTTGATCTCCCTCCTCGTTGGGTTCTGGTAGGTGGAAGGCAGAGGAAGGAAGGCGGGGAGTTGAGGAGGAAGGAAGGTGGCCGCTGAGGGAGGGGCGGAGCAGGCGGCGCGGCCGAGAGCAGGTGGACGGCGGGGGAATGACGGAGGAGACGAGTGAGAGATACATAGGGTGGGGGAGGGGCGGACTGCATGGCTTGTCGAAGATAACGGAAGGTGTGTTTTGCAAAAACGACATCGGGCTGTTAATTAGGACCGGAGGGAGTACTGTACATATATTCACCCGCATTAACGTCTTAGAAACACTTGATAGACTGATTCAGGGCTTGTCGAGCTTGATGAAGTTACCACACGCATCTCACTATCGACGGAATTATCGTCTCCTACTGAAAAATATCAAGTCACCAGTCAAACCTGAGTTTTTACTCTAGTGGCTGAGAATACCATTGCGCTTCTAATCATCCAACCACCGGTTGGTCCTCGTCGCACCCATATAACTAGAAGGGGCGGAAAGTAGTAGGAAAGTAGTAGGACACTCCGTATAATATTTGGAACATGGATAAATTAGAAAAATAAAAGGACCAGTAAAACCACACTATAAAATATCCCTTTTGCTGATTCTAACTTGATAAGAATTACTTCCTCCGATACTTTGCACTAGATGAACGACACTTATTATGAGTCGGAGGGAGTATTAGTTTGAGGTCAACTATATAAACGTTGGATTTGTGCATGTTGGTGTGCAATTCCACGTAACTTTTTTGGTTGCCTATTTGCACAAGTAGTGCTACGTCCGCTTCCCGGCGGCACCTTGGATCCGGTTGGCACCTCCATCGGCGGTGACGGTGAGACATGGAAGAGTCTTGGTCCGCGGTATGGAGAGTTCAATCGTGCGCTAGAGCGGATCAAGCTTTTTCGAGGTCTGAACTTGACGGGCAAGCAGATCATTGCCACTTTGTCGATATGAGCCTGGTGCCGCTACAGGAGAGATCTCACCCGAGTACCCATCCTGGGCGTACACGGGTCCAATCGACGTGACTCGGCTGACACAAGGGGAAGATTCCTCCCTAGTGTCAGATGTGGGCGAGACACTAGTGAAGCACTTTTGCTTGGGTGTCTCTCTTCCCTTCAAACTTTGATAAACAGAACATCATGGACGGCCAGGATTACGTTATACCGATTCGTTTCGTTTCGAAAACCGTATAAACCCACCCGAAACCCGTATGATCCACTTAGACGATCCACTTAGACGTATACTCGCAGTACGTATACTCACGTGCATGCGGGAGACGGAAATCGGGAGGTATATAGCAGCAACAACAATTTTTCAAATGTGGCATTCAAATACTTAGATCGCGATAAGGAGAGGTGGGATAAGCCGGTGAAAACATGGAGTATACCCAGCTGGACTGAGTACACCTATAAAGAGGTATACATGGTATGGATATGGGTTCCGACGGGTCAAAAGAAAACTGTCCAATGCAAGCTTAATTTTGAGAGGGGGGCACCGAAGCACACTTCCTAGTGAAGGGGCTTTATAACGGCGAGGTCGTTAGCCCTCTCCTAAAGGGCATGGTTCCCCTATAGAGCTACACGATCATTGCTTCGATGCCAGACTGTGATGAATGGAGGATCAATGACGATTGGGTTCCTTCGAGCTCTTTTCGACGGAGCAAGAGAATGGCGATGGAAGGAAGGACGTGGAGTTGAGAGGCCCGAATAGTGGGCTCATGCTGGTACCGCGCAGACGCCTTAGATCAAGTTCAATAGTAAAGCCCGATGCTGGCTATATGCAATTGCGACTCACTTAGAGTCAACCTAATAGCTAACACATACAATGGGTAGATATAATATAATATTACTTTATTAATACATGGTCTAGTTCACATACTCATAAGGTGCCTAGGGGCACATGCTGCAACTGGCTATTAGTTAAGAACCCGTTTCTCTTCTATCTCGTTTTCTCACCCATCCAACTAAGTAAAAGAATAATATTTTAATCCTTATAGCCAGCTAACTATGTCTTATTGTAGTTGTCCACTGGCGTAACATGGTGCCTTTAGAGGGGGCAGTTCGTCCACTGGTTGCACCTCCTTGAGCTCTGCGTGCACCCCGTGCAATGTGGAGGCAATGTGGACGACAACGAGGAGAAAGAAGCGAAGGGCATTGTGCTGAACCAGCGCCAGGCGAGGTAGCTTTGAGCATATGGCCAAGTTCGTCCATGGATTATGCTAGTTCTACTTTTTCCTTTGTAATGATGATGAAGAGTATAGGTAGCATTGGTAGAGCGGTGTATTGGGATGTGTTCGTTCCAGAATTAGGTGGAAAAATTCCAGTGTTCGGTTCGAACGGAACCAATTGGTTCCACAAAGAAAATATTTCTCTAATATGCGGAACCAACTCATCCGACCGATTCGATGGAATCTGGTGGAACGGGCTCTAATCACGAGTGACAAACTCGAATCACACGCGGCGGCGGCCAGGCACGGAACGGCGACGGCGACCGGGCACACGCGACGGTAGATTTTGCTCTGATTTTGGTTTCTATCCTCTGAATTTGATTTCTATACTCCGATTTTGCCCTATCCTGTACTCCGATTTTGTAAGATCACTATTAATTAATTATAATTTAGGGAGAAGATTTGTGTAAGCTCAGATTAATAGAATATTTGGCAGTATTTTGGTTCTATGTTCTGTTCTTCGATTCCTCCAACCGAACAGAAAACGAAACCATTTCGTTCTTCGATTATTTTCGAACCGAACACAGGGTTGGAACCGTTTCATGACATCGGAATGGAACCACTATGTTCCATCCCCTCTGGTTCTAGAACCGGACACACCCCAAGTCAGCGTCCTCAGACTTGGAGAAATCCCTAAAGAAAAATTTATTTCAGGCACCTAGATAGGAATTTTTTTAGTCTTTTGCACGCTCAAAACATCTATACTACTTCTCCGTTTTAAAATATAAGATGTTTTAGCTTTGTGAATGAAGTGTAACTAGACCTCTTTAGTGTCTAGATTTATCTAGGTTTAAAGTGAACCTAGATACTAAAAAGGTCTAGATTTATCTAGGTTTAAATTGAATCTAGATACTAAAAAGGTTAGATACACTCCTTTTACAAAACTAAAACATCTTATATTTTAAAACGGAGGGAGTATTAATTAAGCAGACGTACGTTCGTCGACACACAAAGATTTCGTCTGGCATTATTCTAGACGATTATACCCCTAGTTTTGATCCTAATTACTGGTACTACCACCGCAAAGTCAAAGGAAAATGTGTTTTCTTCTCTGCATCTACCGAATAGATCGGCACATCCCGCTGAACTGGATAAGCATCACGGGGAGGAGAGGACGCAGGGCCCCCATCGGAGACGTCAAGCTCCTCATGTGCCTCCGCTCTGGATGGACAGGACAAGAGGCGGTGACGCATGGCTCCCATGTCGGAGGGGTCTTGTCCATCAAGGCCTTGGTCGACACGACCGGAGACGTGTTAGCCTGCAGAGTGGAGCTTGAGGGCGAGGCCGGATGAGTTTCGTCCGCGAGATGGAGTAGATGAGCGGGAACCGACGAGGCGACGTGCTGAGCAGGGAAGCAGGGCGGCGGCGCAGAACCTGGCGGCGACCGCGCAGTGAGAGGTGGAGGTGGCAACAGACGTGGGAGGAGGCGACCACGCTGGGAGCTTGCGGGGCATCAGGTGCTCGATGGAGTGGCGCCCGACGAATCCGGACAAGGAGAGGCCGGCAGCACGCAGAGGGAAAGCGAAGCGGAGGGGGAAGGAGGCCCTGGCGGCGGTGCTCCGTTTGGGATCGAGGGGAGGAGGGCTCAGGGGAGGTGGCATCAGTAGTTGGTGTTGAGAGTCATTCGGTAGTTGGTGATGTGGGTCAGGCGTGTATGTCCTTTGCCCGCGTGCGTGTGGTTTTTTTTGCTGGTACATGTGCATGGGTTGTGTGCGACGCAGTAGGGTTAGGTGCGCTCGTGGTGGTGTGCGTGAGTGTACATGTGTGGGTCGGGACGTGCAAGCACGTGTGTCTGCGTTAGGCAGCGGGTGGCTCTAAAAAATAATTTATTTTTTGCTTTGTTTTAAAAGACTTTTCAAATAGATTTAGACAAATAAATAACAATACATAGTTTTAATTTGAATAAAGGAGTAAAATAATGTATTTCCTCTGTCAAAAAAGGATGCCAGGATTATCTAAATTCACGTGTATATTCGTATTAAAACGTGTTTATATGCATACAAATCTAGACAAATCTATAACATCCTTTACGGAACGAAGTAGTAGCAAATAAAAATAGTAGGACTTTAGCAAAAATATACATGATGATGTCATGGTGATAAAAAACAAAACAATAGGCAAAACTAAAGGGAATATATTTTCTGAGGCAATATTCTTCACCTTATTTGGCCGTCTGTATATCATATTTGTTGGCTTCATTTTTTGAGTTTGGGCAAGACTAATGCAAAAGTTAGATGCTCGCGCCTAGAGAGGGATTTTACTCAGAAAGTGGGAGGCCAAGGTTCTCAGAAAGTCATTCAAACGAAAACATTTGATTATCCATCTTGACTTTAAAGTTAAACCGCTACTCCTAGATGAAAAGAAATGCAACAAAATAGTTGAAGCAAAAATTCCAGCCGGCATGGCGAATCTATCACTCATTTTCATCATCAATCACGACGAGATGTCTCACGGGTGGCCTCCTCTTCCTCTTCTTCGTCGAAGATGAAGCGTCGTCATCGTCGTTCTCCTTGGAGCCCTGCTTGTCGACGACGAACACCAGATCGTTCTTCTCCTCATCGGCATCCACTGACACGTAGCAATCGTCGTCCACCTCCTCCTGCACCACCATCTTGGATATCCTGGTGATGACGTTCTTCTGCAGGCAACGCTTGATTGGCCTGGCGCCGTACATCTGCACCTGGTCGCTAGAGCGCGACAGGATGAGGTCGAGCGCCGCGTCGGTGACATCGAGGCCGACGCCCTTCTCGGCGAGGCGCGCGGCGATGCCCTTGAGCTGCATCCTCGCCACCTTCCGCAGCTGCTCGCCGGACAGCGGGTGGAACACCACCATCTCGCTCAGCCTGTTGATGAGCTCGGGACGGAAGTGGCTCTGCACGTCGTCGATCACGCGCTGCCGTGCGGCCTCCGTATTAATGTTGCCCCTGTCGTCGTTGGCGCCGGCGAGGAGGTGGTGCGCCCCGAGGTTGGAGGTCATGATGATGATGGTGTTGGTGAAGTCGATGGTGCGGCCTTGGCCGTCGGTGACGCGCCCGTCGTCGAGGATCTGTAGGAAGACGTTGAAGACGGAGGCGTCGGCCTTCTCCACCTCGTCCAAGAGCACGACGCTGTACGGGCGCTGCCGCACCAGCTCCGTGAGCTGCCCGCCCTTCTCGTACCCGTTCGACCTTCAATCGGAAACGCCATTAGAGCGCTTTGGTCAAGCTCGTAATAAAGGATTAATTGAAGAAACTAGTAGTACCCAGGAGATGCACCGATGAGGCGAGTGACGGAGCTGCTGTTGATGTACTCGGACATGTCGATGCGGACGAGCAGCTTCTCGTTGCCGAAGAGCTGCTCGGCGAGGGCCTTGGCGAGCTCCGTCTTGCCGACGCCGGTGGGGCCGAGGAAGAGGAACGACCCTGACGGCTGGTTTGGCTCCCCGAGGCCCGACCGCGAGCGCACCACGGCCTCGGCGACGACGTTCACCGCCTCGTCCTGGTCGATGACGCGCTGGTGCAGCCTCTTGGGCAGCTCGAGCAGCCGCTTCCTCTCATCCTGACCCAGCCTCGTCACCGGTATGCCTGTCCATTTGCTCACGATCTGCGCCCACGTACAAAGATTAATAGGGAGACGATGACACCAGACCAGAGTGCAATACGACGATGGGTACCTGTGCTATGTGGTTTGGGCCGACGTTTTCGTTTTCCTCCTTGGGCACCAAGAGCTTGACATCGTCGTTGCTTCTGGCTTGCTTCTTCCGGCGATCCATATGCAGTCTCGCCGTCGCACACGCCTCGTCCACAAGATCGATCGCCTTGTCCGGAAAATGCCGTGCTGAATCAAGGGAAAAAATGAGAAAGCGTTAATTGCATTTGACATGCAACAAATTGTGACCAAGCGGCCGGGTGGCTTTGGATCCACCTGGAATATAGCGGCCGGAGAGCTTGGCGGCTGCCACGAGCGCTTCGTCCTGGATCTCCATGCCATGGTGCTCCTCGTACGCCGCCTTCAGCCGCCGGAGGATGGCGACGGTCTCGTCCGCGCTCGGCTCCGAGACGTGCACCTTCTGGAACCGCCGCTCCAACGCCTTGTCCCGGAGGAAGTACTGCTGGTACTCGCCGTGCGTCGTGGCGCCGAGGCACCGGACGCGTCCCCTCGCCAGCGCCGGCTTCAGCATGTTCGACGCGTCGATGCAGCTGCCGGAGTTGCGGCCGGCACCGAGCAGCATGTGTATCTCGTCGACGAACAGCACGACCTTCCCGGCCGCCGCAGCCTCCACCTCGGCGATCACGCCAGTGACGCGTTCCTCGAACGTGCCTTGGTACGAGGTCCCCGAGATCATCTTCGCGACGTTGAGCTCGACGACGCGCGCACCGGCCAGGACGCCGGACACCTCGCCGCGGGCGATCCGCTGCGCGAGGCCCTCGGCAATGGCAGTCTTGCCGACGCCCGCTGCGCCCACCAGCACGGCGCTGTTCTTGGACTTGCGGGAGAGGATGCACACCACGCGGTCGATCTCGTCCTCCCGGCCCACCACGGGGTCCGCGTTCGCCGCCATCGCGGTCAGGTCGCGGCCGAAGGTGTCCAGCTTTGATTTACGACCACCACCGGCAGTGGTGGCCGCGGGAGGAGGAGGGGGCGGGGGTGGCGGCGGCAGCGGCGTCGGTGGTGCAGCCGGTGTGTTCTTCTTACCGCGTCCGTTTCCACTGGCGGGAGGGCGGAACTTACCCTTTGCCGGACGCGCAGGCTTGCTAGATGAATTACCCTCGGCCGGAGTGTCGGGCGCGTTGTTGTTAGACGGATCGCCCGCGGCAGGGTCGATGGGCGTCGGCGGCTTCGAGTCCTTGTTCGCTGAGCAGCCGCCGCCCACCATGGTTGACAACGGAGACCCCTCGCTCTTCGTCGCCCTCGCGGTTCCGTTCGAGGAGTTGGTGCCACCACCCTTGTTTCCGCGGCCAGCAGACCCCCTCGCCATGGCTTGCTAGCTCAAGAGGATGTGATATTGTGAATTGTTGATTCTTCTTCCTGTCCTTTGGGTGTATCATATAATGGATCACCAATCGCGTTTTAATTGGTTTCCATATTTCAATCTTGCAAGGCGGGTAGTAGCAAATTAGGATCTGATTAATATGTGGGAAACAATCACGGGATTTACTACCTTGCGATTACATTACCGACATGGTCATGTTCGTTTCCAAAACAGGGCGCTGTCACCGCCCGCGGAGTTTAAATTTTGAACCACTAATTTTGCGCGCGGCGGCCAGAGTTAATGTGTAGATTTAAGGCCCACTGCGGGAGCGAAGAAGCAGGCCCATTGGGCTGTTTAAGTTTTATTCTTTTTTTTTCATTTTTGCTTGTTTTCCGTGCTTTGGATTTTAATGTATTTCATCAACAAATAATAATTTCTGTATCCCACTTTCAGGTGCTAGTTGTAATAGTAAATGATTATCTTTCGTGAAAAATGGCACTTTAACCCAAGAGAATTTACCCTCTTTGCTCTACGAATGTGAAGCGTTACCAATTCTGTGCATTATTCTCAAACACATTAACATATGGAACGTAGTAAACATATAATTTGTAAAGAACAATTTTATTTGTTGAAACAATTTTGAAGAGCCATGTTGTTCGATGATTGTTTCGTGTAGTACAATTATACTTTCCTTGGACAAGAGGGCGACTCTTCCTAGCTAGTATGTCTTAGGGCATCTCCACCGGGTCGGTCCAACCCGTCCCGGCGCGTCCGAACCCGTCCGCGCGGACGCGCGCGACGTGCGCGGCGCCGTAGCGGCACGACCCATCCGGCCCAACGCGTCCGGCTCAATCCATTCGTACGTCTAATTTGCGTGACCACTGAGTCGGCCTGAACAACGCGCGCTGCCTCGCGTGTCCGACCACTTGTTCAGCCGGGCCTTGTAGCCAGTGGCACAAATACACTCATCCCCAACCCCCACCCCCACCCTCGCCTTCCATATCCCGCGCGAAGAGAAGACGCAACAAGCCGTCGCCGCCATTGAGGTTGTCGCCCCCACCCCCCACCCCCCCTCCCCGGCCAGCCCCCGGCGTGATATCGAGTAGGACGACCACAAGCCCCGGGCGACGCCGGACTTGACTGGACGCTCCACATGCAAACCTGCCGCCCCGGCCTCTGCCTCTACATTGGACGCGCACGACCTATTCGGTCGTTTGCCGAGGTGCGTTTGCCGGCCTTTTCTTGGTAATCTGGTCTGCCGCGGGAGTTGGTACAGCCATTGACGGCAGTGTACTTGACAGATGGGCAGCGAGCCAAGGGCGATCAAGTCTTCTACAAGAACTACATCGAGTCATCATCCGAGGAGGAGTCCGACGGTGAGACCGAAATTCTTCTGGCGGCTGCACAGATGGTGCACGACAACTACCTCCACCCGCCGCATATAGGTGGCTTGGTGAAGCGGCGCGAAGCCAACCATGAACACGATCGAGAAGAGGGGCACATACGCCTTTACAAGGACTACTTCCACCCAATTAATCTAGTCTTGAAAGATAAGGTATTCCGTCGCCGCTATCGGATGTCCAGGAACCTATTCTTGAACATACTCAATGGGCTAGGGGAGTACGATGACTACTTTGAGGCCAAGTACGATTGCACGGTAAGATTGGCTTCTCCTACTACCAGAAATGTTCAGTAGCCATTCGGCAGCTTGCATATGGATTTCCCGGTGATCTCCTCGACGTACATGCCATGAGGCCATGTATAGATTCTGCATCGCAGTTATAGCGGTGTTTGGCAAAGTATCTCTGGATTTGGCATGCGGAGGGTTGCACTGTCATACTTGAGGCTGTTGCATCATAGGACCTCTGGATTTGGCACTCCTTTTCTGGCATGGATGGATCAAACAATGACATCAATATGCTGCAGAGGTCTCCGGCGTTTGCTAGGCTAGCAGAAGGCAATGCCCCACAAGTTTCCTATGAGATCAATGGAAATGCATATGATATGAGGTACTACCCAGCTGACGGTATCTATCCATCCTGGGCCACCTTCGTGAAGACAATCCCCAACCCTGGAAATAAGAAATGCAAGAAGTTTGCGAAAGAGCAAGAGGGCGCTAGGAAAGATGTGGAGCGAGCATTTGGTATGTTTTAGTCAAGATGGGCTATTGTTCGCTACCCTGCTAGAACCTGGAGCACGGAGAGAATGTGAGATGTGATGACTGCGTGTGTGATCATGCACAACATGATCGTCGAGGACGAGCGTGATGACGGTATTTTGCACCAAGGTTGGGATTTTCAGGGTCAATTGGTTGAGTTAGATCCAGGTGTAGCGTTTTGGGAAGAATGCATGCAAGTGCATGAAAATTTGCGTCACAGACACACCTATGACCGGCTTCAACTAGATTTGGTTGAGCATATATGGGCTCGTGAGAAAACCAAAATGCTTAACCCCTTATTTGTTTTCTGCAATTTGAGTGATATTTGGTTGTTTTTATCGAACCATGTGAGTGTGAACTATTCATATGTAAGCACTATTTCAATTATATTACATAACCTAGTTTATTTGCTTATCAAAATATACATTTATCTATATAAATTAGGTCTAGATTATTCATATACAGAGGGCCAGGTCTGGACAACGTTGGTCAGGCGCGGACATTGTCCGGGCATGCCGGACCGCGGCCCCAAAATGACCACGGACCGACCCAAACGAACAGAAACAGACGGTTTCGGTCACGTGTATGGATCGATCCGGTGGAGATGCCCTTACACTTATGAAAAGGTACGAGGCTCAGTTGGATGGCCCCAATGTTGCTCGCTTTTATTTTGGATTATCATGATTCATCCATTTTTCAAAGGATATTTTTCTGGAAAAAAAAGAGAGAAATAAATATGAAGAAGCGGAAAGAGAAAATACAAATATAAACTCAGTAATGGGCTTGCACATTTGAGATGAGAGATGCCGTCTGCGCGTATAGCAGGAACCTAATACTGTCTGGTACTTTGAGATTATGATGTCTTTCTACGAAAAAGCACTCGAACTTTATCATTTTGTTGTGACCGAGTCCATATTGTGATGAACTGGGCAAAATGCAACGTGAAGTTCCTCACTGTTTGCATGGGTATCTTTGGTTAAATCTGTAAAGTACTTCCTACTCTTCACACGAATTTTGACAGAATTACAAAGTCCTTAGCAATTGCTCAAAAACAATATGTTAAGTATTTATGAAGTACCTTATATTCTGCAATGGATTTTGATAGAACTACAAAGTTCTTCACAAATTTTTACAAGGATCGGGCTCTGTGATTACAAAGTTCTTCACAAGGATTTGGCCAAATGATTAAAAAGTTCCTCAGACAAAAAATCCAAAAAAATCAAGAAAAAAGAGTAGAAAATGAGGGCCTCGAGGACATCTAGATCGGGGCGGAGCAGGCCCGCCAGCCACCGCTGATGGAACTCTCGATCTGGCCACCACCAGATCAGGCCGGAGAAGGCCACCTGTTAGAGATATGCTATATGGGTATCCTCATACCATGTCACCAATCCGCCTAACCCGGGTGACCCATAGTTGGTAGCAAGGCCTATGGCCTGCTGAGCGGCCCAGTTAGACGTATCCAGAAGGGAGACTCATGCCGGATAAGGGAAGGCTACGCAGGAGTCACCGACATAATCGGAGCCTTGGAGTACACGACACGGAAGACTAATTCGTATTAGTGTAGGACTCTTTACTTTGTCCGGCAAGGACCTTTTCCTGTAAACCCTAGGTCTTGACACCTTTATAAGCCGGCCTACGGGAGCCTTTAGGACAGATAACAACAAGTGCATAGCACAACACCTCGCACATCGAACCTATCTCTGTAACTTGACGTATTGCCATTATAGTGATTTATAGTAGGAGTAGAATTCCGCCACCGTTGTAGGACTGGAACCTGGGTAAGGTGTGTTACCACGTACCCGCCAACTCTCCGCCTTACCCCACGTCTCTAAACACGCACTATGAGGACCCCTTCATGGCGTACTCGTCGGAAATACCACGACAATTGGCGCCCACCGTGGGGCAAGAGGCGCTTCGAGCTCTACACCGGGCGAGTACCAATCTCTTCACGGGAATCGGTGATACTGTAGCCATCAGACGCGTTGTCTTCTTCGGCAACGTCCCGATCGTCCCTCTAGATGAGTTCTGGGTGCTGGCGAAGACGAACCCTACGCGCTGCTCCGTCATCCCCTTCGGAGACATCCACATCTTCATCGGGGAAACCGACTCGGATCCTAGCTCCCAGGAAGTCGGAAACTCGTCAAGCCCCACACAGACCGCCTATGAGCAGGATACGTTCGCGGAAGGATATAGGCCATACCTCTCCTTGGAGTATGGTGGCTCGGATCAGGAAAATTCAAAGCCCACCCAAACCGCCCCTGTGTAGGATATAACGGTGAAAGGATCCCACAAATCCGCTTGGATTCCCCGAGCGTTAGATACGCAGGTCACACTTTGTCGGTGTAGTCACCATCTTCGATCTGGCCAGATGCGTTCAAAGGGATGGATAACCTCCCCGTGAATACCTCGCCAGATGGATGAGGGTAAGGGAAACCCTAGAGGGTGACCGCGCCGACGAGCTAGTGTACCACTTTGTAGAGGGGCTCACACCCGGTGGAGCTCGTGTGGTCTTGGCCGACCAGAAACCGCCGGTTGGAAGTCCTCAATCTGGTCTCCGCGCGGCGTAGACAGGGGGAGGTGATGGCATCGGGACTTTGGCGGCGACGGTGAAGATGTGTCAAGTGTAGGGTTCCATAGCAAAAAATAAAAAAATTATATCTACTCCAACACTAATACCAGGATCTATACTATGTAGACATAAGTAACAGAGAAGGAGTACAGTATTCATACCTTTGCAGAGAGAGGCACGCCTTACGCAGGAAGGCGTATATTGATGAAGACGAGCAGCACCCCAAGTGTGGTGCCTCCAAAGTTCGTCACACGTCCGGTGTAGGAGACGTCAACCGGGCTCCGATCCAGCCGAGCAGCGGAAGAAGTAGATGCCGGATCGCCGATCACATGAAGGTAGTGTGAAGGTGGAGAACTCAACCACGAGGTCCTCCTCAATATTACGGGGAAGTCCTCAGCAGATGAGAGAGAGAGAGAGAATGAGAGGAATGGGTGGTCTCCAAGGAGAGGGGGACCCCTTTATATAGTGGGAGGGGGGCACCACCCAGGGGCCAGGCGGTGTGGGACTAATCCCACACCAGCCGGCCACCTTGGGGCAGTCGCCGGCCCTAGGTGGGCCCCACTGGGATGGCCCACTAGCCCTAGGCCGGCTGGCCCCCACTCCCTAGGCGCCTTGCCCACTTGGGCCTCCCTTCGGGTGAGGCCCATTAGCAATATAGTGCCTTCAAAAATAAAATAGAATATATATTTAATATTAATTCTCCAATTAACATTCAAATATACATATTATATTATCTCTTCACTTCGGAACAACTTCCGAACCCCTTTCCGATCTCCATCGGATGTTACCGAAACTATTCCGGTCTCTCTCTCTATTTCTCATACGATGCCTCATCTACCCTAAGAGTCCCTACCCTTAAGTGTGACATCCTTCGGTTCAGAAACACTCCAGACATGATAGAGACCACTCTCATATCAATGATCAACAAAGGGACCTGGATGGCCATGTGACCCCTGTGCATTTCACGAATACAATCGCTCGAACCGTGAGATAGTCGTTCCCCATTCCCTTTGTCACTCGATACCTAATTCATCCGAGACTTGATCTTTGGTATTTGCATACCTTAGTTTGATCTCGTTACTGATGAACTCGTTTTCTTGTTCTCATGTCATTGCATTCCGTGACCTAGTCACATGCTTGCAAGCTTCATTAATGCAATGTCACCGAGATGGCCACATGTATCTATCCGTTACACAGACTAGACAAATCCTGGTCTTGATATGTACTCCTCTATGCATCCCTTCGGAAACCTGAGTGGCACCTTTTGGTCACCCTGTTACGAGATGACTCTAGATAACCACCTAAGCTTCTTCCGGAATGGTGATTTGCATTACCTCACAGTCAAAGGATCGGGTTACGAGGTTCTCTGTGTTTTATCATCAATGGTGAACTTTGTAACTAGATCTCATGAAGATATAACGGTCGGATGTTTGTCTATCATGTTATTCAACTAATAACATGACCTCATGGTCAGTTGGCATAAATGCCCATGGTCTTGAAACATAGACCATCCTCATGACCAATGAACTAGTTCACTAGAGGTAACTAGAGACATGGTTTGTTTACATACCACACGTGTATTAACGTTTCGTATTAACATAGTTATAGCACAGTATGAAACGTATTATGAACATACAGGAGATATATCAAATAATACACTTTATTATTTGTCTCTAGGGCATAACTCCTTCAGTCTCCCACTTGCACTAGAGTATATAAAACTAGTTTACAATAGGCAGGAACCTAACACCAATGGAATCTCGGTGTTGTTCATGCTTGTCTAAGTGGAGAGCTTTCATCAACGGATCTGCTACATTCAGTTCCGTATCTACTTTGCAAATCTTGACTTCACCTTCGTCAACGTTTTGCCGGATGACGTGAAATCTAAGCTTGATATGTTTAGCTGTGGAATGAGTTCTTGGCTCCCTTGCATTTGCAATAGCTCCCGTGTTATCACAATAGATCGTCACGGGGTCTTGCGCATTGGGAAAAACTCCCAGTTCGATGACGAAATTCCTTTGCCAAACAACTTCATTTGCTGCATCAGCCGCAGCAATGTATTCAGATTCCATTGAAGATTGTGCCACCACCGGTTGCTTCTTGCTCTTCCAGCTTACCGCCCCACCATTCACCAAGAAAACAAATCCTGTTTGAGACTTCGAGTCATCATGATCTGAATTCCAGCTCGCATCTACGTAACCTGTTACGTTTAGAGCTTCATCATTTCCTCTATAGACCAGGAACATATCCTTTGTTCTCCTTAGATACTTTAGGATATTTTTCACAGCTATCCAATGATCCGGTCCTGGATTACTCTGATATTGGCTCGTCAAACTAAGAGCCAATGCCACATCAGGTCGGGTACTAAGCATTGCATACATGATAGATCCTATTGCTGAAGCATAGGGGATGTAAGACATCTTTTCGCTATCATTGTCCGTTACAGGTCATTGATTCATACTCAAGTTGCAATTCTTCATCATAGGTGTAAAACTCCTCTTGGTGTTTTCCATTTTGAACCTCTTCAAAATCTTATCTATGTAAGTACTCTGACTTAATGTTATTAGGTGTCTCGATCTATCTCTATGGATCTTGATTCCTAATATATATGTAGCTTCACCTAGATCCTTCATGGAAAATTGGTTACTTAAATATGCTTTCATGCTATTCATAAGATCCACATCGTTTCCCATGAGTAATATGTCATCCACATATACTACTAAGAAAACAACCGAGCTCCCACTCGCTTTCTTGTAAACACAGAACTCTTGTTGGTTTTGGACAAATCCAAAATTCTTGATCACTTGATCAAAACGTTGGTTCCAGCTCCGAGATGCTTGCTTCAATCCATAAATGGACCGTTGAAGTTTGCATACCTTTCCAACATCCTTAGGATTGACAAAACCTTCTGGTTGCATCATATACAACTCTTCATAAATGTGACCATTGAGGAATGCGGTCTTGACATCCATCTGCCAAATTTCATAGCCGAAATGTGCAGCAATTGCTATTAAAATCCTGACAGCCTTAAGCATTACTATAGGAGAATAAGTCTCATCGTAATCAACTCCTTGAATTTGTCGAAAACCCTTTGCGACAAGTCGAGCTTTGTGAATGATCACATTACCATTCACATCTGTCTTTTTCTTAAAGATCCATTTATTTTCCACGGCCTTGCGGCCGTCTAGAAGATCCACCAAGGTCCAAACTTGGTTTTCATGCATGGATCCTATTTCAGATTTCATGGCTTCTAGCAATTTCTCGGAGTCAGCACTATCCATAGCTTCTTTGTAGTTTGCAGGTTCTTCCTGATCATCTAAGATGTCAGACATTACAAGGCTACTGTACCAATCTAGAGTGGCACGAACCCTTGTAGACCTGCGAACCTCAGGAGTCTTGATGTCATTGTTTTGATCAGCATCAACAGGCTCTTCCTCCATGTTGGAGAGCGGTTTCGGAACAACTTCCGTTGCGCTACTCGGAACACGGAGAGAAGGGTCAACAATTTCATCTAACTCTATTTTCCTTCCAGTCACTCCTTTTGCAAGAAACTCCTTTTCGAGAAAGGTGCCAGTTTTTGCGACAAACGTTTTGCCTTCGGCTTGGTTGTAGAAGGTATACCCAACGGTTTCCCTTGGGTATCCTACAAAGATACATTTTTCCGATTTGGGTTCGAGTTTGTCAGACTGCAGTTTCTTAACGTAAGCCTCACAACCCCAAACTTTCAGAAATGACAACAATGGCTTCTTGCCATGCCATATCTCATATGGGGTTGTCTCCATGGATTTGGATGGTGCTCGGTTTAAAATAAAAGCGGCGGTTTCTAACACGTATCCCCAAAAAAACACAGACAAATCAGTTAAAGACATTATGGACCGTACGCTATCCAATATGGTTCGGTTACGACGTTTCGACACACCATTACGCTGGTGTTCCGACTGGTGTAAGGTGTGGGATAATCCCATAGTCCTTCAAGTGCATGTTAAACTCATAACTCAAATACTCACCTCCTCGATCTGATCGAAGGTGCTTGATTTTCTTGTTAAGTTGATTCTCTACCTCTTTCTGAAATTCCTTGAACTTCTCAAAGGTTTCAGACTTGTGCTTCATCAAGTAGATATATCCATATCTGCTTAAGTCGTTAGTAAAGGTAACAAAGTAACGATAACCATTGCGGGTTGAGACACTCATTAGTCCACATACATCCGTATGTATGATCCCAAGTAGGTCTACGGCTCTCTCCATTATACCGGAGAATGGTGTCCTGGTCATCTTGCCCATGAGACATGGCTCACATGTATCAAGGGATTCAAAATCCAATGATCCAAGAAGCCCTTCTGAATGAAGCTTCTTCATGCGCTTTACGCCAATATGACCAAGACGGCAATGTCATGTGTACATGGAATTATCGTCACTGTGCTTACAGCGTTTAGCATAAACACTATGGATGTGTGTATCACAATCAAGATCAAGTAAGAATAAACCATCACGTACAGGTGCATGAACATAGAAAACATCATTCATATAAATTGAACAATCATTTGTTCCTGATTTAAACGAATAATGGTCTTGCAACAAGCAAGACCCACTCACAATATTCATACTCAGTGCGGGTACATAATAGCATTTATTCAAAACCAACAATAATCCTGACGGTAGACGTGGATGCAGGGTGCCGACGGCCATCACTTCGACTTTCGAACCATTGTCGAGGTGCATCGTCACCTCGTCCTTCCTCAAGCGCCTCCTACTCTACAGATCCTACTGAGAGTTACAGATGTGAGCAACAAATCCGGTATCAAATACCTAGGTGTTACTCCTGGCGCTTGTAAGGAATACATCAATAACATGTATATCATATATACCTTTGTCCGGAATGGCTATCTTGACAGCTCGCTTGTCTTCAAGGTACTTGGGGGAGTTGCGTTTCCAGTGCCCATCCCCTTTGTAGTAGAAGAACGAAGTGCCGGGCTTAGGGCCAGGCTTGGCAGCCTTTGAGGTGGTGGGAGTAAACTTGCCATCCCTCTTAGGCTTCTTGCTCTTGCCTTTTCCCTTTTGCCCTGGTTTCTTAAAGTTGGTGGTCTTGTTGACCATCAGCACCGTGTGCTCCTTCTTGATTTCTACCTCAGCAGTTTTGAGCATGGCGAACACCTCAGCAAGGGTCTTAGTCATCCCTTGCATGTTGTAGCTCATCACAAAACCCTTATAGCTAGGGGCAGCGAATGCAGCACCCTATCTATAGCGAGTTCCTCCGGGATTTTGCAATCCAGGGCGTTTAAGCGTTTAATGTAGCCAGACATTTTGACCACGTGCTCACTAATAATGATGTGCTCTTCCATTTTAGCAGAGAAGAAGAGCTCAGAAGCATCATACCTCTCTGCACGAACCTGTGGAGCAAAGACAGCCTTGAGATCCTCAATGATCTCAAAAGCTTTCATCTTCTCAAAACGCTTTTGAAGCTCCGGCTCCATGGCATAGAGCATTCCACTCTGGATGAGGGAGAAATCATCCGCCTTGGACTGCCAGATATTCTTTTTGTCCTCAGAGGCGGAATCTGCAGGCTTAGCCGGAAGCTCAGCCTCGATGACATAAATCAACTTGTAGGGGACTAGGAGGATCCTAAGATTGCGGAACCATACGGTGAAGTTGGTTCCATCAGTTTTCAGCTTGTCCTTCTCGAGGAAAGTGCTAAGGTTGAAGGTGGGTGGGCGAGACATCTACAAAGGATTTGCAAAGTGTTTAGACTATGTTCATAATATTGAGTTCAAGTTTTAACTAAAAGAACTCCCACTTAAACGAACATCCCTCTACTCGTTCAGTGATCACATGATCCCTATCCTCTGCACCTCCCCTGATCGTCACGGCCATCAGTGCAGTATCAAAGGTGGACATTCCCTAATGTCGATCACATCAACCATGTGATTCATGCTCGACCTTTCGATCTCTTGTATTCCGAGGCCACGCTTCTCTAGCGTGCTAGGCTCGCTAGTCCTAACTCGTGTGTATTCGCAGTGCAACATGGCTTACACCCACTGTATGCGAACGTAGATATGTTTGACACCCAGGCCTGTAACCCTGGATCACCTCATACCGAAGAACTTTCTTGGTGATGCACACACAAGGGGAATACAATAACTGGAATACTATGAGGGATTATCTTATTATGCTACCGTCTAGTAAGTATACTAGCACAATAAGAAATACTTCTAAAGTGAAGTGCTATGACATGATTATAGCTCTATGATTATCATCAACCGCTTCAATGAGAGTTTCACAAACTTGTCATTGCCATGTTATAATACTTGCCCCTATGCAATAATAAAGATAGACGCTTTTATATTAACTATTGCATGTTTTACGCGGCTTTAGGCCTTTCGTAGTAGAACCCTTTCCCACCTACGAACGTTGAGCCACAACATGGATTCAATGATTGCCGTTCTTCTTCCCTTTTCAGGGCCCTCTAGTGTAAATGCCATATCAACTACTGTAGAGAGACAGACACCCCCCTAAGCCACTTTGATATGTGGACCAGTCTCGTGAATCACCACGTGAGGTCGGTTGGGGGCCGCTTCATCAAACAGTGCCGCGATATGAACAATAACACTAAAGAGGGTAGCAACTAGAGAATCAATGCCCACATATTGCTATGTGTTCTATCCGTACGACATGTCTACCCATAGACCCGCTCTGATACCACTGTAGGGTTCCGTAGCAGAAAACAAAAAATTTCTATCTACTCGAACACTAATACCAGGATCTATACTATGTAGACATAAGTAACGGCGAAGGAATACAATATTCATACCTTTGTAGAGAGAGCCACGCCTTACGCATGAAGGCGTGTATTGATGAAGACGAGCAGCACCCCAAGTGTGGTGCCTCCGAAGTTCGTCACATGTCCGGTGTAGGGGACGTCAACCGGGCTCCGATCCAGCCGAGCAGCAGAAGAAGTAGATGCCGGATCACCGATCACACGACGGTAGTGTGAAGGTGGAGAACTCAACCACGAGGTCCTCCCCAATATTACAGGGAAGTCCTCAGCAGGTGAGAGAGAGAATGAGAGAAATGGGTGGTCTCCAAGGGGAGGGGGACCCCTTTATATAGTGGGAGGGGGGCACCACCCAGGGGCCAGGCGGTGTGGGACTAATCCCACACCCGCCGGCCACCTTGGGGCAGCCGCCGGCCCTAGGTGGGCCCCACTGGGGCGGCCCACTAGCCCTAGGCCGACTGGCCCCCACTCCCTAGGCGCCTTGCCCACTTGGGCCTCCCTTCGGGTGAGGCCCATTAGCAATATAGTGCCTTAAAAATAAAATAGAATATATATTTAATATTAATTCTCCAATTAACATTCAAATATACATATTATATTATCTCTTCACTTCGGAACAACTTCCAAACCCCTTTCCGATCTCCATCGGAAATTACCGAAACTATTCCGGTCTCTCTCTCTCTATTTCTCATACGATGCCTCATCTACCCTAAGCGTCCCTACCCTTAAGCGTGACATCCTTCGGTTCGGAAACACTCCGGACATGATAGAGACCATTCTCATATCAATGATCAACAGAGGGACCTGGATGGCCATGTGACCCCCGTGCATTTCACGAATACAATCGCTCGAACCGTGAGATAGTCGTTCCCCATTTCCTTTGTCACTCGATACCTAATTCATCCGAGACTTGATCTTTGGTATCTTCATACCTTAGTTCGATCTCGTTATTGATGAACTTGTTTTCTCGTTCTCATGTCATTGCATTCCGTGACCTAGTCACATGCTTGCAAGCTTCATTAATGCAATGTCACCGAGATGGCCACATGTATCTGTCCGTTACACAGACTAGACAAATCCTGGTCTTGACATGTACTCCTCTACGCATCCCTTCGGAAAACCTGAGTGACACCTTTTGGTCACCCTGTTACAAGATGACTCTAGATAACCATCTAAGATTCTTCCGGAATGGTGATTTGCATTACCTCACAATCAAAGGATCGGGTTACGAGGTTCTTTGTGTTTTATCATCAATGGTGAACTTTGTAACTAGATCTCATGAAGATATAACGGTCGGATGTTTGTATATCATGTTATTCAACTAATAACATGACCTCATTGTCAGTTGGCATAAATGCCCATGGTCTTGAAACATAGACCATCCTCATGACCAATGAACTAGTTCACTAAAGGTAACTAGATACATGGTTTGTTTACATACCACACATGTATTAACGTTTCGTATTAACACAGTTATAGCACAATATGAAACGTATTATGAATATACAGGAGATATATCAAATAATACACTTCATTATTTGCCTCTAGGGCATAACTCCTTCATCAAGGCGGCGGCGCATGGACGGGTCGGGGCGGCGGCGCGGGTACGGGTCGGGGCAGCGGTCGTGGAAGGGTCAGGGCGGAGTTGGCGCGACGTGGAAGGTGGTGGCGTCGCACACGTGTGGAGCCGGCTGGTGGGATCTGGTCGGGTGCGTTAGGGTTCGTCCTCCCTCTTATCCACTCACCTGTGGAGACTGTGGCATAGTTTGAAGATTTTGTGGGGGTTAAAATGCAAAACAACAAGTGCGAATCTCTGCGCGTGTGTGGTCATGTTTGGATAGACGATATGCGCCCTTTCCGCTGGAGATTCTCGTTTTCGGTGGTGGTGGTGGTGGTGAGGGGGGGGGGGGGGGGGGGGGAGTGTTTGCTCGGGTAATGACCATGTAGGTGAATGTCGTCTTCAACGGGAGATGGACTGATGGACATGCAGTACAGCACATCGCATCCCAAAGACAAGCTCCGATGCATAAATTAGGATAAAAGAATGTAGAAAATATTTCAAAGTATATTTAAAAATGTGAAAATATATCAAATCAGCTCTACTTTCAAAGATCTCATCCAAATCAATGTAAGAGCAAACAAAAAAATTCTTTCTGGATGCTCTATGAAAGAATAACGGTTTTTTGAACTTTTGAAATGGTGTTTTAAAAGATCGAGATAATCTATTTTGGAAGCTAGCTCTTTTCACACCGCAGTCTATGACATGAAAATAATAGGTGTAAACGCATAAAATTAGAAACGTATGTATCTAAAAAATAACTGAAATCTAAAAGAGTACTCTCTTTATTAGTAGCCCGTTAGCAAAAAGGATAAACATATATAGCTAGCGAAAACGAGGTCGACATGCGTTGAGAACTCAATCAAGAAGGCAATTAACCTTCCATTGAACGAAATAAGTTTTATTAATTTACTGCGAATAACTTCTAGAGGTACAGCAGGTTCGAGGAGCTGTCTCAACTCGCCGGAGACTAGGTAGGGATGGCGTTTATTCAGTTGATGAGGTCGGTGATGGCCGTGCAGACTATGGCAATCTGCACGGTGTAGGAGCTACGCTGCGAGAGAGGCGATGGGATGCCGGCCTTGGCAAAGTCGTCGTCGCACCGGTGCGCGAGAGAGACGGCCTTGGCCGCCTCGTCCTTCCCGCCGGTGTAATTGCGACCGTTGATCTCGTCGTAGGCTCCGGCGAAGGCGAACTTGATGCCGTCGTACAGATCGTGGCATTGCCCGAGGGCCGCCGCCTTCGTCTTGGCGGCGTCCGTGCCCGGCTTCGCCTGTAGGCCCTCGATGTCGCTGATGGCGCCGTAGGCGTTGTTGACGCCCATGTTGGCCGCGATCTTGGCAAGGCCCCACGCATCCGCGTCAGGGCTCAAGTGGTGCTTGCCCAGCTCATACACGCAGAATGTGTAGTTGACTTGTCCGTGCTTGGTGGCTGCCGCCTTGCAGGTTGTTTCCACGGTGGAGTCGGCGCCGGACAACGCCAGGACCACGGTGGCTACGACGAGAAGAGCGGTGGATGGCCTCATGGATTTGGTTCTAGGAGTACTTATTTGGATGGAGAGGGATGTCAACCTGGATGAATTCTTCTTTGGTAGGATTGTGACTACTATTTATAGGCAGGGCTGCAGGCCGAGGATAGGTACGACACGTGGTTTCTACATTTCAATAAGCTAATCCCCTCCAATCCGTGCCTAAACTTTCAACAATTAAGTCGGATCCAGGCTGTACGATTTTATTTAACGCATGCATTTATGGTAATTGCAGGATATTGACTAGGTATGCTAAAATTAAAGTAATTGTTTTTTGCAACTCGTAGACAATCTTTGGGAATCTTTGTGACGTTGGATTTGTGGAGTTATGCGTGGGGATATGTTTTTTTGCAGACGAGCTCACAATGCGTACATATATTTCACACACGCACCCCTACCCCTATGAGCATCTCCGAGAGACTGAGCCGGCGGGTCTTGAGATTGACGAAGTCAACACAGACGCCTTGCTATCGACGGAAACGTCACCTCCCACTGAAAGAATATTCCGCCTTTACGAGACACCAAAGCATCAAACTTGGGGTTTGAACTCTGGTGGGCTGGGGGTACCACTGCCCTCCTAACCATCCAACCACGGGTTGGTTTTCATGCGTGCGGATATGTTTGGGGAAATGGATAAACACATACTCCCTCCGTTGGAAAATATAAGATGTTTTAGTTTTATAAAAAGAGTGTATCTAGACCCTTTTAGTGTGTAGGTTCATCTAGATTTAGAGTGAACCTACATACTAAAAGGAGTTTAGAAAGACTCTTTTCATAAAGCTAGGGCGCCGTCGTCGTCTTTTAGTGTGTAGGTTCATCTAGATTTCGTGTCCAAGTTGGACTCCAGGTAAGCCTTCCGCCTCTTCTCCCTCCCCTTTGCAGGTCGCCGCCTCTCCAGGGATCCTCGCCGCCATCTGCCTCGGATCCTCTGCCCTCGCCGGAGGAATTGGCCGACCTCCATGGTCAGCGCTGGGCCGACGTTGGTGATGATGAGCCGGCGACGTGTTCCCCGCCCTGCCCAGCCCGTGAGCTATCCCCGCCGCCGGAAAGCTGGCAGCTTGCGTCACCGGAGCATGGAGTTGCTACTCCGCGGTGTCCATCCACGCTGTAGCGGCCGTCCCTGGGGGAATTTCTCTCCCGGGCGTGGCCGGCGCGGTGTGGGCGGCGCCCTCGTCCGCCTTTGGCGATCGGAGTGGCACCTCGGCTCGGCGACGAGGGTCAGCCGGTCCTGGAGACGGGCGATGACAGGTAGAGCTCCAGGGGGCCGGTGGCGGCGCCCAGCGACGAGATCTCCTCAGACACGGGGGGCTGCGGTGGGCAGGGAGAGGCCCAGTAGTGGGCCTCCAAAACGGGCTGGTCCGACCCAGGGAGGCCCGGCCATGCGGCGGTCTGGTCACACCCTAGGCGCGTCCTAGTTCCCTGTCCCGATCGTGATTCTTCCTCAAACCCTACCCCCTGTCTTCCGCCCCGCTGCCCTGAGCTCCAGTGCCCCGCCGCCGACCTTGCCGTCGCCGCCCCGCTCCTACAAGGAGTTGTTGATGGCGCCAAAACGGCCCCACAGCCCGACGCCTCTAGGGACGTGTCCCCTCGCCGCTCGGACGCCTCTAAAGACCCGCCTGCAGGTCGCCATTGCTCTCCGGCCTGGCAAGCTCCCGCACGGGGCCTCCAGGGCATGTACTGGCACCCGGGGCGACGCTCCCCGCCGCTTGCGCGGGCTCCTCCTTGCCGCCCCTCGCGGTCATCACCAAGGCAGCAGTGCCGCGCGGCTTCGCCCCCGCAATGCTCCTCGATGCGCACTAGCCCCATGCTGCTCGACACCAGGAGATGATACCGCTGGCGGTGCAGGGTCGGGGCCAACCGGGCTGTGCCGACGCTGTGTCGTGGCGGGAGGGCAAGGGCCAGGGGCTGCTCGTGCCAAATCAGGTGGCGCCTGTTGTGGCCTCAGGGGCGTCGCCAGCGCGTCTCCCGAAGAAGAAGAAATCAAAGAAGAAGAAGCCGACCGCCGCGCTCCCTGCCCCCATTGGTGGGGCTACCTCGCTGCCGCCCGGGGTCCCCCTGGGTCCCTGCTCTCGCGAGTGCCTCGGGTTCTACGGGCACAGCGTGGATGGGGGTTTCTATCACATCGACATGGGCAGCGTCAAGATGTCCGTGCCCGAGACCCTCGCGTTAGTGACGATCCTCGAGGACCACGACCGCCCCATTTTGGTGGAGGTCACGGAGGAGGTGATCCACGCGGAGCTGTGCGAGGTCCTCCCGGGCCATGAGTGGCCGGTGCGCAGGGTCTCGGCCACGGAGTTCACGGTTTCGTTCCCCTCGGTGGCGATTCTCCGCATTTGTGCGTGCAGCTCCTCCTTTACACTGCCGATCAACCAACTGTCGGTCTCTATCAAGCCATCCTCGGCTAACCAGGAGTCATCAGCTACTCTCTCGGAGGTCTGGTTCCGTCTCATGGGGGTTCCATCAGAGGCCAGGAAGCCGGAGATCGTGGGCCTCATCTCTCAGGTAGTGGGAGTTCTCCTGGAGGTCGACTCGCGCTCTCTCCTAGGGCTGGGAGCGGTCCGGCTGAGGCTGCTCTGCCCGGACCCTGCGATCTTCCTGGTGTCCCTACCTTGCTTCTTCTTCGACCATGCGGGTAGGGACCTTACGGTGGAGCTGGAGGGAGTGGTCGCCTCGCTCGGTGCCAAGGCGCCTTCCCCCTCTCCCTCTCCCCCTGGCCGGGGACGACCTGGGGGCGGGAGGGACGCTTCGGAGCTCGAGCCCCTGGGGGAGGACTCCCAGGGCAATGGCAAGCCCCCTGCGCCTGTGGTGCCCACGCCATCTCGTCCTCAGCTGACCCAGGCCCCGGGGAAAGGCCATACCCACGCCGCCGCCATCCAGGGAGCGGCGGTGGGGGCTCCTTTCTTCCCAGGAAGGAATCCCCTATCCTAGAGCACGCCAGCCAAGCTCGCCCCGACCCCTAGGTTTCTATCGACTTCGGCATCGCACAGTACGGCTCCAACCTCGGCCTTCCCCAGGAGGAGGGCAAGGAGTTCTCCCCTGTCTCTCTAGAGGCAAGGGAGGATACCTAGGGGAGTGTGGGCATGGAGGTGTGTGGCTACCCCTCCCCATGGTCCCCTGGAGTGGTGTGTTACTTGCTGGCCCCCGATACCCTGGAACCTGGCCCCGAGGTGGAGGACACAGGGGTGGCTACCGCTAGGCCTACCACCAAGCCGCGTTGTACCAGAGCACGACGCTAGCCTCCCCCTCCCTCGCGTCACAGCATCCGCATCAGGGCGCCAGGGCGGGGTTGACGGGGCTGGCGCCGACTGTCGCTGAGCTTGCTTCTCGCAGGGTGGTCGCTCGGGACAAGCTTCCAGGTACCTCCTCCTCTTCCTCCTCTGGCCTTTCCTCCAGTTCTCATTTATATTCTGGTTCTAGGTTCTCAGCCTTGTAGGCAGTCCCACTGGAGCACCTGAGTTCTGTCGCTGTAGACTGTGACATTGTCTTCCGCGGTGAGAGGGGTCCCTGGGTTGACCAGATAGCGGCCATCAAGGCCAGGGAGGTGTACGAGGGCCAGATCGCCGCGGCCCGTGCGCGAGATGCACATGAGCGGGAACAGGCCCTTAGGCCAGTTGGACCAGGGTCTAGCGGACCCGAATCCGACTCGGCTACACCTCTCAGGCTTGATCGTGCTAGGGATCCTATGGGGACTCCCCGCAAGGGGATACCTCGTCGGAGACCACCTAAGGCTCCTACCCGCCAGACGAGAATATCATTTTGCAGCCCGAAAGTTGGGGTGGCCAGGCAACGCGGTACCCGAGTTCCCTGAAATCAGTCGTGATGACTATAGTTGGCATGCCAAATACTCAAAGGGGCTTTTTGGGCACGAATTCAACTATGTTTCAATACAAAAAATCAGGCTAACAGCCGTCAAGTTGGCCCCCCTGTCAGCTTTCGCTGTTATGTCGCTGCTGCCATGTAGGCTTGCAGCATTGGCGCATGCATTCTACGCGTCTTCTTCTTCCTCCGGGCGGCAACCTGTGGTCGCGGCCATGGCACAGAGCTAGGACTTGGACGAACCTTCTCGGCCCGCTATCCTCCCCATCCTGAATCGGAGCTCGCCCTCACCATGACCGCACCATTGGCACGGCGCGGGGACGGGAATTCATTCCCGGGTGAGATCTATCACCATGCCGACCATGCTCGGTCCTGTTGGCCTCCTCTAGAATCCGAGCTCGCCGTCACTGTGGTCGCACACGCACCAGCCGCGACGCCTTCCTCTCTGAACCCCAAAGCCACATCCACCCAGTTCGGCACAACGCCAACAAGGTGAAAATGCATCAAGTTTTCTTCTTGTGATTGTAGAAAAACATGTATGTACCGTGGCCGTAGCATACTGTTGGGGATATACTTTCCAGGTATCCTCACAGTTCCTCACTGACCAGGGTGGCCCACTTCGGGTTAGAGCTTTGCTTCACGGGCGGCCTAGTCAGGAGAGAAGACGGAGTCCAATCCGGCTACGGGAAGGCCCAGAAGACTTACTGACTTAGGCCCATAATGTTACTTGTGGTTCAAGATGTACTCTGTAACCAACTCTTAGTCGTAGCCGGATTGATCTCTCCTGTAAACCCTAGGCCGGATATCTATATAAGCCGTCCTAGGGAGAGCCTTTAGGGCACAACACAATAGTCTACAATCTCAACTCGCACAAGCAATACCCTTGTAACCCATATTCCGCTCTGCCGTATTACTGGATTGCTAGTAGGAGTAGGATCCGTCCAAAGCCGACGGATTCGAACCTGGGTAAACTTGTGTGCTCACCGTCCTAGAATACCGTACGTCTCACACCCCTCTCTTCCGCATGCCTCGAGGACCCCCTCATGGCGTACTTGTCATCAATCCGACGACAGTTGGCGCCCATCGTGGGGCAAGTGAGCTACGGATCTGCGTTCCGAGCGGAATCTGCAAGAATCGGAATCGGCGAAACCATCGACGTTGGTCGCATCCTTTACGCCAGCGACGTCCCTCTCATCGTTCTCGACGAGACTTGGATTCCGGCTAGGGAGGCTGTGACTGCCTATACAATCATGTCTTTTGGCGAGATCGATGTTTACATCGGTTTCGCTGAACCTGCCCAACCCACCCCAGCGGTGATGATAGAGGCAGAAGAATCTTCTGGGTCCCCTTTGTCCGCGGAGGTGGCAGAGTTCCGGATCTCAGAAAACCCTAATCCCACCCAGCCTGCACCAGTTGTGGAGATAGTGGAGAAATCCGAGCCTGAAGAAGACCTCACGGTCCAAGTCGAATCTAGAGTGGATCTCCCTGGAGAGGCTGGATCCCAGATCGACCCACCCGTGGAAGTCGAAATCCAGGAGGAGCATATCAACAACACTGATTCCGGCTCTGATGATGGCGGGACAGATAGGCCTTTCCTCAGCTACACACTAAGACGTATGATACTGCAGTGCGCTAGCGCAGATGCAATCCTCGAAACCATTAAAAGTTTCGACATGGCTGATCGCGAAAGCCACAGGTACCTCAGGAAGCACACGCCGCACTTCGTCGGATATGTTGGATCTGGATCCGGCTCTTCCGATGCGGGAGAAAACACCGACTCGGTGTTGGAGGCAATTGGAACAATCGCCGATGTTCCCGCATCCTCGGATGAGTCTATGACATCGATAGATTTCCAAAAGTTCTCCATGGAATATGAAGAGGAGCACAACTCCAAAGATGCATAAGAAGGAGAAGCCATGGATGAAGGATCCGGGGAACACTCTCCCAAAGAGCAGGATGACATGGACGTCGGAGATAATCCCGAGGTCCAGATGTCTGAAAGTACCGATCAGAGCTTGACTCCAGGAAACGGACCCAAAGCCGTCTTTGCTACCGGCGCTGCCAAGAAGGAAAAGAAGAAGAACAAGAAGAACAAGACCCCGGCAAAAGACCCTCTCACAGAGGAGGTAATCGTCGAGGAATATGAAGAAGACTCGGATGGAGCGCTTATCCTAGAAGAGCCAAAAAAAGAAGCATCGGTGGATGGACACGTGATCACTGAAGGTGCGCGTAAACTCATTGATGCCGCATTAACCACACCTATCCCTATAGCTGCAGAGCTTACTGCAGATGAGCTAGACGAAAGGGCCCAAGCCCTAGAAGCGCGTCGTCAACAACTCCTCGATGAAGCCAAAAACATCGAGGTGGAGAAGAAACACATGTCAACCAAGGAATACATGTCTCGGTTGCATCAGAAGACATGGAAGCGTCACATCAATGATGACCAATTCCCACGTGTCCGTGCCGTCCTTTTTGGGGACGAGATGGGGAAGCCACGGAAAGACAGCACCGGAGATTGGGTATACCCAACCCCAGTACAGAATACCGTGGCAGCCCGACAAATTCTATCGGCTAATCCAGGACCAGAGGAGATCCGTTTGGGTATCAAGCTACTCAACAAGGGACTAGAGCAGCAGAAGGTCGCCCTGTCCGGAAGTCCAAAACTGGTCTCGGATTCTGACCAATGTCGCACAGATCCGGCATGGGATGACGTAAGATCCCATTACGTTCGGGCGCAATATCATAACCCGGAATGCAGGGAAGACAATTATTCAAGAACCGGATCGTCGGGACAATATCGCAGAGCTACACATAACTGGAGCAATGTTGCTCCAGTGGCCGAGAAAGACGCGATCACTGCACTGAATCCGAGGAATCCTCCCGGACGAGAGTACAACGATCGAAAGGGAGAAGATAAGGAGAAACATCGGGAGGAGGATCGTCAGAGAATGCCACCTCCTAGATATGAGAGCCGTCCAGCTGAGCCTCACTATGGTGGGAACGACGGACGAAGGAACGACGGAAACCATGCTGGAACAAGCCTGCAGGGGGCTCGTCGTAGTCAAGAACCTCCCCGAAACCGGAATAATGACACTCCGGACGGAGACCGGCGATCAGCCGGAAACAATTCAGCTGCCCCACCCCCTCCACCAGGCAGTTATCACAACGGCCTCCAAGGAGGGCAAGGACGACATGGCGGAGGAGGTGGTGGCAGAAGCCGAAGTCTGGCTCCAAGGCACCGCAGCCACAACCGACATTCGGGACGATCTTTATCCCCGAATAGACGCAAGGCACATGATCAACTCCAACATAGAGGCTCGGTGCTATGAAAACAATGACGTGTACATGGGCCCAAAGTGCTTCGGACCACGCATTAGAGCTACAAAATTCCCGGAAGGATTTGCTATCTCAAGACATATCCAAGCCTACGACGGCATTGCTCGGCCAGCCACCTGGTTACAGGGCTTCTTCCAAGCTTGCTGCATCGCTAAAGGCGGGAACAGCCAGGTCGCAACCCGATATCTCCCACTTATGTTGCAGAAGATGGCACGATCATGGCTCAATGAACTTCCGGCAAACACCATCCACAACTAGTATGACTTGCAAAGTGCGTTCTTTCAGAATTTCGAAGGCACATATCGGAGGCCCTGTTCGGTCGGAGACCTACATCGTTGCACCCAGAAAGCCGAAGAAACTTGCCGGGATTACCTCGGACGATGGACCGACACTAAGAACTCCTGTGAGGGAGTAAACGATCAAACTGCGATTGAAGCTTTCATCGCAGGACTCCCAATTGGTCTACTGCGTCACCGCTTGAAGTGTGACAAGGTCACTGATCTGGGAGAGATGATAGAAACAGCGAGCAAGTATGCAGATGCTAACGACGATGCAGAGGAATTACTCAATGTCCTGGCTGTACCTCAGTCAGCAAAGACAAAGCAACAAGCTCAGAAGCGCAAAAACACCTCGGAAGAAAAACCCAACGCGGAGACAGCAGTGGTCACTACTGTTTCTGGGTCTGGAGGACGAGGAGGACGTGGCAGAGGCCGCGGGCGTGGCCGTGGGACATCAAGGGTCCAAGGTAGAGGAGAGCAACAACCAGGCAAAACCTACACTTGGGCCGACATTGCCAATAACCCATGTGTTCATCACTTGGACGCCAATGGCGGCTCGTCCCACACCAATGCTGAATGTCGTTTTAATGACGACATCAAGAGAGATGATACCGCGGGCTACAAAGCTAAGCGGAAGAAGGGAAAGAAAAGTCCCGAAAAAGACAAGGAGACCAAGGAAGATTCCGACATGGAGGAAGCTGATGCTTCAAATCCCAAGCCGGAAGGGAAGAAAACTTTTCCCACCAAGAAAGACACTTACGTCACCTTCCTCGGATCTCAACCAGCAAAGGTCAAGAAAACAGTTCTCCACGAGCTCAATGCAACAGTTCCGACTGTCCCTCAATATCTGGACTGGTCGGAGGTGGCAATCACATTTGACCGTGCTGATCATCCGCCTAAGCTACACATGCGAGAAAAATACGCCTTAATCGTCAATCCACTTATTGACGGTTATGGTTTCTCCAAGACCCTCATGGACGGTGGTAGCAGCATCAATATTCTCTATGTCGAAACGCTACGTCGGATGAAGATCTCGGAAACACAGCTAAACCATAGCTCTGTGATCTTTCATGGAGTTGTCCCAAGAAGACAAGCTAATTCCCTGGGAGAGATCACTTTGGATGTTACTTTTGGAACTCCAAAGAATTATCGGACGGAGGCACTTTCCTTCGAAGGGGTCCCATTCAAGAGCGCATACCACGCTATATTCGGACGTCCGGCTTACTGGGCTTTTATGGCGCGTCCGTGTTACATTTACAATATGATAAAAATTCCAGGTCCCAACGGCGTGATCACCATCAAGGGAGACCCAAAGAAAGCGCGAGAGTGCGAGGATGGAAATGCCGCCTTTGCTGAAGCCGTGCTGCACGCCCAGGAGTACCAGGAGATCAAGAAGAGCATAGATCCGTCCGAGATGCCCGCAACGAAGAAGGAGGTGACAAAGCCAAATCTGGAGTTCAAGGCATCAGAAGAGACGAAGACGACGCCGTTGAAGGATGATGACCGCTCCAAGGTCACCCAGATAGGTGTAGGCCTAAGTAGCGCATAGGAAAGCGCGCTCGTCAAGTTCCTCCAAGCAAATCAAGATATCTTCGCATGGCAGCCATCTGACATGACCGGAGTACCTAGGGAACTTGCCGAGCACTCTCTAAATGTAAACCCGAACGCTAAACCCATCAAATAGTCCTTACGACGGTTTGGCGATGAAAAGCGTAAGGCAATAGCTAAGGAACTAGCACGGCTCGAGTTAGCCGGATTCATAGAAGAGGTCATCCACACTGAGTGGTCGGCCAATCCTGTAATGGTTCCTAAAAAGGACACCACTGATTTAAGGATGTGTGTTGATTATACTGCCTTGAATAAGGCTTGTCCAAAAGATCCGTTCACTCTGCCTAGAATTGATCAGTTATCGATTCTACGACAGGCTCGGAACTCCTTTGTTTTCTCGACGCATATTCCGGTTATCACCAAATCCAGATGAAGGAATCTGACAAAGTCAAAACTTCATTCATAACCCCTTTCAGAACCTTCTGTTTTGTTACGATGCCCTTTGGGCTGAAGAACGCAGGAGCTACGTACCAGCGCACGATGCAGCGTTGCCTCCATGACCAACTCGGACGCAATGTACATGCATACGTGGATGATATCGCGGTGATGTCCAAAAAGAAGGAAACGTTGATTTCTGACTTGGAGGAGACATTTGCCAATCTACGAAAATACAACATCATGCTTAACCCGAAGAAATGCTTCTTTGGAATACCAGCTGGAAAATTGTTAGGTTTCATCGTGTCTCAAAGAGGCATAGAGGTGAACCGGGACAAAATTAAGGCTATACTCAACATTTCCAGGCCAACTCGCCTGAAGGACGTACAAAGACTAACTGGTTGCATTGCTGTAGTCAGTCGATTTGTAAGCCGGCTTGGTGAAAGAGCCGCACCATTATATAAACTCCTGAAAAAGACCAAGGATTTTGTCTGGACCGACGAAGCCGAAGCTGCACTACAAGATCTGAAAAGAGTACTCTCATCTGCTCATATCCTTGCAGCGCTGGAACCTCAGGAACTGATGTTGCTTTACATTGCTGCGACAAATAAAGTTGTCAGTATCGTCATGGTGGTGGAGAGACCAGAGGAAAATCAGGAACACCTGGTGCAGCTTCCGACGTACTTTGTTAGCGAAGTCCTGACAGAATCAAAGCAGCGGTATCCACACTATCAGAAATTGGCTTATGGTGTTTTTCTAGTATCTCGTAAGTTACGACACTATTTTCAGGAGCATCCAATTACCGTGGTGAGCAAAGCTCCCATGAGAGACATAATCAACAATAGCGACGCCAAGGACGTGTCGCCAAATGGGGAATAGAGCTCTCAGCTTTCGACATTGAGTATAATCCTCGGACAACAATCAAATCCTAGATCCTTGCTGACTTTGTCGCTGATTGGACAGAGACGAAGGAGAACATGAACCTCCCTGAGTCGGAATATTGGACCCTCTTTTTCGATGGGTCTAAGGCTCGAGGGGGCTCGGGAGCTGGCGTGGTGCTCAAGTCACCCCAAGGAGATAAACTTTTATACGTGTTGCAGATCCACTTCACAATGACAAACAACATTGCCGAGTATGAAGCACTGCTGCATGGAATCCGGATTGCTAAGGATATCGGCATCCGACGTTTGATGTGTTACGGAGATTCGGATCTTGTTTCTCAGCAAGTCTCGGATATTTGTAATGCAAATAAGCACATGGCAGCGTATAAAGCTGTCGTGGATGATCTATCTAAATCGTTCGAAGGGTTTGAAGTACAACACATCCCTAGAGCAGAAAATGAGGAAGCAGATGCACTATCTCGCATAGGCTCTGCACGGAAAGAGGTCCCGGATGGCGCTTTTTTAGAGCACCTCAAAGTCCCCTCGATAAAGGGAGTAGATGAGGAATATCCGACCAAATCCGACTCACCTTTGATAGCAGTTCTGGCTGTAATTCCCAGCTGGACTCAACCCTACCTCGATTATTTGGTAGATGGCAAATTACCCGAAGACGAGGTGCTGAGCCGGCAGATCATCCGACGAGAAAAATCCTATACTATTGTTAAAGGTGAGCTCCATAAAAGGAGTGTTTCTGGGGTCTTTCAGTCGCTGTGTATCTCCGGAAGAAAGAGTGGAAATCTTAAGGGAAATCCACGAAGGCGAGTGTGGTCACCACGCTGCAGCCAAATCTTTAGTGGCAAAAGCTTTTAGACACGGATTTTTCTGGCTTACAGCTCAGGCAGATGCCGAACGATTAGTCAAGACGTGCAAAGGCTGCTAAAAGTACGCCAAGCAAGCTCATGTTCCGGCTGATCAGCCGCGAACAATACCTATAACATGGCCCTTTGCGGTCTGGGGGCTTGATATGGTAGGACCATTTAAACGAGCTCCAAGTGGATTTACTCACCTCTTAGTGATGGTGGATAAATTCACCAAATGGATTGAGGCTAAACCTATCACTAGTTGTGATGGAGCAACAACCAAAAGATTTGTCGAGGATGTTATAATCCGGTATGGTTATTCGCATAGCATAATCACGGACAATGGGAGTAACTTCTCTATGGGAGAATTGGCTGAATTCTGCGACGAGCAAAATATCCGGCTTGACATTGCGTCAGTCGCACATCCACAGGCTAACGGACAAGTCGAAAGAGCTAACGGTTTAATCTTACAAGGCCTGAAACCGAGACTCGAAGCACCACTATGACGTGCTACGGGGGCTTGGGCTGAGGAATTACCCTCTGTAATTTTGAGTTTACGAACAACTCCGAATAGGTCAACATGATACACCACTTTCTTCTTGGTCTATGGCGTAGAAGCAGTTCTCCCTAATGATTTAATTCATACTTCTCCTAGAGTGGCCGCGTATATCGAAGAGGATGCCGAGATTTCTCGAAAAAATGATCTCGACTTAGTCGAAGAAGTTCACGTCGTTGCTGAAGTAAGGTCTACAGCCTATCAGCAGAAGTTACGCAAGTATCATAGCCAGAGATTCCGAAACAGATCTTTCAATAAAGGTGATTGGTTCTCCGGCTTGTGCAACAAAGAAAGCACAAACTTTCCCCAGTATGGGAAGGGCCCTTTTTAGTTAGTCGAGTATTGCACAATGGATCGTACTACTTAACTGACATGAGGCCAGTCAAAGAAAGACCTACTACTAAGAAGAGAAAGAGAGCTGGAGGCAGTACAAATCCGGATAAGTTAGACAGACCGTAGAATATTGCTCAGCTACGTCCCTTTTATTCTTAGTCTATCCTTCTTTGTAATTATATATATGTACATGTTCTTTGAGAAATAAAAGTTTTGGTTGCCTCAAGTTTTTCTGAGAAGTTTTTACCATCTTATTTCCAAATGATCATGTTATAGTCGAAAATCCCAGAATGCTTGAAAGTACTTTATGCTCATGTTCGTTGTGGTCTAGATTTCCTATTTTAAAACTGCTACCTTCGGGTATAACTCTAAATTTCTAGTCTTTACTTTGGTTATTTGTCTGATTGCTGGATGCGGGTATTTTCCGAGTAGTGAATTGTTGGTACTGGAAGCCGGCTTTGTTTCCGAGTTTAAACTGGTTTAGCAAGTGAGCTCTGTTGCTCGGCAAAGTTTCTGGCTGAAGGTTTAGCCGGCTCACGAAAGGGACGAGGCGAAAAGCCAGATAAACGATAAGTTGAGACGAAAAAATTCAAGTGCTTATGAAAATATTTCAGGCACACAAAAAAAACACAAAGCCAAAGAGCTGGATAGATAAAAAGCTTAGCACTAGCAAAAGTCAATAGTACTTAATATTTACAAACGCATCATGTTCTTTTAGAAAGTAATACATAAATTTGTGGTCTATGATGCAGCTGTCGGCTTGCTGGTTACTGCGCCTTGATATCGTTCCGAGATGTCCGGATCCGAGGTGGTCCATTCATCATCGGAAAGTTCTTCGGCTTCTTCTAGAGGAGGTGACAGAGTAGATACGCGGGTGAAGAAGGGGATCTCTTAGCTGGTCAGATCAGCTATGTGGCACCCGTATCCGGCACAGGAGTGCATGATGGCTTGAAGGTCTTGCTCCTGGCCATCTTCGTCTACCTTGCAGTACCCTCTGGTCACTTGTAATATCTCCATGTTTCCATGGTGTCTCATGACCATGGTGAGAGCGTTTTGCGCAGCAGTCCGCGCGTAGGACATGTTCCGGTCCTAAACAAGCTGCGGCATCTCCTTGGCCTTTTTCCCGCACCTGAAAATCCGACATGCTTGGCATGTCCGGAATCCTGAGAGACTCGCCAATGTCTTCAATAGACTGGCGAAAGTCATGCAGAAGATCACCGACTTGGGTAAGCCGGTGGGTGCGGGGCTCGGAGGAGGAAGAGTCCGTCAAGTTCAGAGGACCTATACACAAAACAAGTCAATAAAAATCCGACATTGATGAAAGTCGAAGAAATGATAAGTCAGACAGATGGAACGTACCAAGAATGACGTCGTCAATCTTGGTCTTCTCCTCCTGAAGACTCTGGAGTTCAGCCCGGAGCGCTTCAGAGAGATCCTTCTCTCTGCCAAGCTCATTCTTGAGGTCCGAGATAATTTTATCCTGAGCAGCGATCTTGCGATCACGCTCTTCAGTGGCCATGGAGTAGGATTCAAGGACTTGAGCTATGCTCCTTTCATGATCCTCCTTGAGCTTATCCAGCTCTTGGTGAAGTCCCTTGTTCTCCACCACCAGGGTCTTGAGGTTCTCGGCGTCTTCAATCATAGCAATGGATTGTTTTACCAGCGCTGTATGTCAAAAAGAACAGCAGTTCAGAAAAAATTCGACATTGAAAAAAACAAAGGACCAGGTGTGAATCTCGGAATGTTTACCTTCGGATTCATCCTTGGCTACTTTGAGTTCGGCGTTTTTCAGCCAGAGAGCCTTGATCTCTCTCCGCTTATTGTAGACATTGGTAAGTAATTCCTGGTTATAGGAACATACTTTCTGTAAGTCAGAATACCCAAAGTCAGAAAGCTACTTAAGACTCGGGCTAATTTTTTTTGCTAAATATGAGCACGAGCCTTGGGGGCTACACTAGTTCGTTCTTTGGCATCCTATTGAAAGCATAAACCCAGATTGTATATCCTACTTCATGCTTGGGGGCTAGAGGATATGATATAACATAATGTAAAAACAAGAGTTGGAATTCCGACTTACATATTGCTCACGGGTGAGTTTGTCTAAACCCGTGTTCACTTCAGCTGCCACCTTCTCGGCGAGGGTAAGAGGGATTACTGGGGCTGTTGGAAGCTCGCCAGCCCTAATCCTCTCGTCGCGAAGGTGGACTTGAGCTAGAAGGTCAGAGAACTTGACGTCCTCTGCTTCTTGCGCTTCCTCCTCGGGGGATAGATGGCTTTTGTCCAGGACTTGCCTGGCCAGCCGCTGGATCTCCTCTGCAGATTTCCGGGACAGGCCAAACTTGGCAAGTCCCGGGTTGCTGATGAGGTTGTCGGCGAAGACTTCAGCCGAGGGATCATTACCCGAAGAGGGTTCACCCTTATCTTGACCTGACGCACCCACGGTGACGTCAGTTTGTGACCCAAGGATCACAAGCTCTGTTGGAGGAGCCAGATCTTCTGCAACCACCAGAGAAGGAATAATCGCCGAAGTTGCAGAAGGTTGAGGGGCAGGAGTTGGAGGAGCCACGGTAGGAGAAGCTATTGTGAGCTTCGTCTGTCGCAGGGGCTTCGCAAGAATCCCTTTCCCCTTACCCTTGATGAGAGGCTTTGCTTGAGAATGTAGTAAAGTCGGAAACATTACATCTCAGAAAGAAATTCGAGAAAGGTACAAAGGCGGAAATTGTGAATGAAAGTTACCTCTTCACAACAGGCACTTCCTTTATGCCGACAGCCACTGTCGGAGCTTTGTGCTTCTTGAGCGCAAGGTCCGGCAATGGGACCACTTCAGTCTCCTGAGAAAACTCAGGAGGATATCCTTCAAGTGGAGCAAGCTCTGACTCGGGGAGGTCAGCAAGCTGAAAACAGGAAACCATATCAGCATGGTAGTATATAACTTAAAGATTGAAACACATAAAAGGTGTATTGATGGAAGCTTATCGGCACCACGGGGTTTTCCGCTGTGTACATATCTAGAGAAATCTCGGGAATCCTCCTCTCGATCCGCTCCTTGATCAGCCACTTGATTTGGCTGATGTAGCCTTGAGTGGTGTAGGACTTGGGGCTGATGCGGAGGGAGTCTTTCTTGGAAGACGTGATGGAGTGCATCAGTCTATCCCCGTGGTACTGAAGTGGCTAGATCCGACGTGAGACCTAGCACTGGACCAAGTCGGATCCCTTCAGACCCATGTGCTTGATCAAATATTCGATCCGCCTCTTAGCGAGGATCAGATCGTCGGTGAGAGCCGGAGCAGTCTCGTCCCAGGAAGGCTGGGCCGTGGCGGCTCCGTCGACAAAAGCCAGAAAAGCAGTAGCTTTGCCGGGAGCCGGAATATCCCTATGGTAGAAAAAAGTGGCTGGCCATTGTTTGACCGAGTAACTGGCAGAAATTTTGGGGTATGCCTGGTCATGTCTAAGTGAAAAGCTAATAGTGCCGGTGATGTAAGGAACACCGGTAGTGATGGAATTTCTCCGGACATGGAAATAGTACCGGAAGAGAAGCAAACTTAGCCTAATGCCGAGAAAGCCCTCGCAAAGCGCTGCAAACGCACTCATCTCTATGAGAGAGTTGGGAGGAAGATTGTGGAATTGACCTCCGTAATGATCTATAACCTCGGAGAAGAACTCTGAGGGAGGAAAAGACAGACCTCGGTCGAGATGGGTGCCGAAGTGGACCCGCTCGCCGTCTTGCGGGTTGGGGACGGTTTCGCCGGAGCCGCTCCGCCAGTCGCTGGTGGCGAGAAGCCCCTCCTTCTCCACGTTCTTGAGGCCGTCCTCATCAAGGGCGCAGGGGATCCAGATTCCCCGGAAGCTTTCCTTCTCCGCTGTTGCTTCCACCGTCACCGCCGCCGCTGCTGCCGCCAAACCGGAGGAAGAAGACGATGAAGCCATTTCTCCGGTGATAAGATGACCTGAAAGTGGCGGCGCTAGGAGTTTCCGTGGGGGGAAGGACGAGAGAGATCTAAGCGCACAGGAGGATTGGGTGGAAAGGAAACGGCAAATACTGGTGGAAAGGAGAAGGAGAAATCCAAACCCCTTATATCCACCTAACTGCGCCAAGATTCATGCAAATGCTACAGTGTAACCGCAGGCGTCATGGAAAGAACTGGGAAGGACCCACGCGATGATTGCGTCTCCTCGATCTCCATGCACGCATTGAAACGGCGCCTCCATTCCGCAAACCGCGGACCCACCAACGGTCGTGCTGACGGCACGCCTGTCAGATGACGTGACTTGACCATGCTTGTGTCAGGTGGCATAGAAACCAAGTTCCGACTTAGTTTAAAATCGAGCTAGAAAATCTGAGTAACTAATTGATAGGTCCGACTTATTTTTAAGACCCAGATCGTATTTTTTGTTGTGAAGTTTCAGGAACCCTTCAAGATTCTACAAGCCGAAGATCAAGCTAGACGATGATAAAATCCGACTTTGGATCTTGGAGGCCTCCGGGGGCTACTGTTGGGGATATACTTTCCAGGTATCCTCACAGTTCCTCACTGACCAGGGTGGCCCACTTCGGGTTAGAGCTTTGCTTCACGGGTGGCCCAGTCAGGAGAGAAGACGGAGTCCAATCCGGCTACGGGAAGGCCCAGAAGACTTACCGACTTAGGCCCATAATGTTACTTGTGGTTCAAGATGTATTCTGTAACCAACTCTTAGTCATAGCCGGATTGATCTCTCCTGTAAACCCTAGGCCGGATATCTATATAAGCCGTCCTAGGGAGAGCCTTTAGGGCACAACACAATAGTCTACAATCTCAACTCGCACAGGCGATACCCTTGTAACCCATATTCTGGCTCTGCTGTATTACTGGATTGCTAGCAGGAGTAGGATCCGTCCAAAGCCGGCGGGTTCGAACCTGGGTAAACTTGTGTGCTCACCGTCCCGGAATACCGTACGTCTCACACCCCTCTCTTCTGCACGCCTTGAGGACCCCCTCATGGCGTACTTGTCATCAATCCGACGACATATACTCTAACAATGTACACATATATTGTATACTAGATTTTCATTTGAAATTAGTAGCTCCGTGATGACGAAACATAGAGAACCGAAATGGAATGACGATGACAACCATGTTCTGTACTTTGCATTGCATCAACAAGTGCTCGCTCACGAAGCAAGTTACCAAGAGAGTGGAGTTCATCAGCCATTGCCAAAAAATATGTGAACAAATCAATGAGCGATTAAATGCAAATACGCGCAGAAAAGCTAGATCCATGTCATCAATCATCAATAGGTTGCAGATTCTAGTTATGCGTTCAAATGCGTACCAGATGAATCATTTGCTTGAAATGGTTGTTATCCTGAGCAAAAATGCCTGGTATGCACATTACATTTGTATGTTCTATGTCGCAATTCTGTTGTTATGGGCATGGAAAGAAAAGCTGGGATTCACTGAATATTACGTAGTTAGGCCTAACTTAGTCTTACATAAATAAGCACAGCTTAGTCTTTACACACATAAGCGTAACTAATGATAAAGATAAAGACAAATGGTTCATCGGATCTGCCAGTATGAGCACTAGGTCCCTGGAGCTGGTGGTATCGTCGGAACGAACCAGAATGCTACGTTTGGCCGTCTGTCATTCTCCTTCAAATCGTACGACCCCACTAATGAGCCAATTGTAGGCCCCCTCCCCCCGACGTGGATTCGGCTCCAGGTCGGATCTGGAGTGTCAACATGATAGGCACGTGAGTGTGTAACAAACACACAGTCTGCTATCAACACTAGAAGTGTTGGCACCTCAGCAACAACACCAGCATGTTCTTCCTGGACTCCGGCAGTAGCCTTAGCAGGTATTTCGTCAGCTTCACCAGCAGCAGCCTCAGCAGGTATTTCGTCAGCTTCACCAGCAGCAACATTAGCAATTATTTCGTCAGCTTCACCAGCAATAGCATCACCAAGTATTTCGTCAGCTTCACCAGGAGCAGCAGCAGCTAGTTCTTCATCAGCTCCACCACCACCAACACCACCACCAGCAGCAGCAACATCAGGGGCCAGGTCTTCCTGAGAAATTACAGGTTCAACAACTACAGGGGCTCCGACAAAGAAAGGGTAGTTGATCCCAAGAAACACAGATTGTCCCTTCAGATTGTTGACTCTTCTCTAGACTTCCTCTACTGGGTCTTTGGATGGGCATGCGGACCTCGAGAAAACGTGACACCGCAGCGATGGGTATGAAGAAAATTGTGTCCCCATATGTTCTATTGTATCACCAACATTGTTTAGTGCTCCCCTGATATGAATCCACATGAGTTCATCATCCTGTTCCGTGATGTCTCCGAGAGGTGCCAGGAACCAGCACCGTGTCCCAAGTTTAGCATCTACTACTGCATCTTCGATGACCGGAGCTGGAATGATGCGTAGGGCTGCGTGGGTACCTGCGTGTTACTAACAGTCAGTAAGCAGAATTTTGAATGGAATTTTACATGCTATATGACACCATGACTCACCCCAAATGGACGACTCCCAAACACGCATGTCACCGCTAGGTTCAGTGACCGCATAAATGTGTTGCGGTCTACGAAGAGTAGCCGTAGGTGAAGACGGCGTCGACATACTTCTCCGGCCGCAGGAAGTTGTCGCGCAAGACTGTCCATTCATTGTCTTCGGGGCATCTAATGAATGTGATTTCCTTGTCGAACACTGCTAAGAGGTCGAACTCCTAGTTCTTCCACGCCCCCTCCCATAGTCTATGTGGGAGTTGTACCTTTATGAGGTCATGTTCTACCATGTTGAACTTGTAAGCGAATTTGGAAACGGGCGGCGGCCACATGTTGTTGAATGCAGTAATGCTGACACCCTCCAAAGATGGCAATGCAAGTCTCAACGATCTGTAGCCATTTTTTAGTACTGCCATCCTGTGATAAAAGGACCAGCCACTCGCCGTTGCCACCCACCCAGTTCTGGTCATCTTCCATTTCTGTCTCTTCTTCTTCCTTGATATTCACCACTACTGATTCAGACCACTTATCCAGCAGCATCAGTTTTGGATGAATATTCTGCAGAGTTTGTTTTCAGTTGGTACAACCACCTAGCATGGATTCCATTGCAAATACAATTTGACAACTAGACCTTCAGATTAAAGTACACAAAATATCGCCTAAATACGAGTGTCTCCTCAGATATCGCCTAAATTGTGCATGTGTCACTACGAAGATACTCAATATATGGAGTAGTAGCAGAGCTCCAGAACAAACTCCTGATGATGATCATAAACAACTCGGGGCATAACAGCCTTAAATCGTCTAATATGTTTGTTTTTATTTTAGGAAACAAAATATCACCTAGCAGGCATTCCATTGCAAAATCGAAATTGACAACTCGTCTATCACCTAAAGTAAGACTGTGTCACTACGAAAATACCAGAATATCAGGTACGGGCAGAGATTCTGCTGTATAGAATAGTCTTAAATGGTTCGATTTGTTCAAACCGCGCGTGCAGACAACACGTTCGACGAAAGTAACATAGGATTCCGATGAGAGTTCAGCACATATGCATCAACGATATGACTGAACGAATAAGCTAGATATTGGAACTTACGTAGCCATCACGGTCGTTTGGCCATTTGCTGTTATCGGGGTAAAGAAGGCCTGGCGTGCCGAACGGTTGTTTGTCCATGTTGCGCATTGTGAAGCGGTAGCCAGGGATGCAGCGAGTGAGGCGGCCGGCTGATATGATGTCCAAACCCGAGGCGATCCTGTGCATGTTCGCGGCGCTGAGGTTCGGCCATCCCCAATCCTCGTGGTAGCGGTCGCCCTGGCCATCCGCGTCGTTGTCGCATGCCTTTCGCTTCAGCCTGCTGCTACCCCAAGCTCTACCCATAGAGGCAAATGGAGTCTGGAATCCGGTAGATTAATGGAGGCGTTGTGATAAGGAGGCGGATGGATTTGAGAGGGGATGTAATCAGGGATGGGGGCAGTTGTTCGAGTGGGAGTGAATCTGCAAGGAACCGCGGCCACCGCCGGTTCTCGCCCGCATGGAAGACAAGAAGGGGGGCGTAATTATTGAGGGCGGGCACCGGAACCGTCTAGAGGAAGTGAAAAAATAAACCGTAAGAGAGAAATGTGTGGCCCGCCTGTCAGTGTGTGAAGGTCGACACGCGCAAACGTGCCTACGTTTAACTTGGATCGTGCATGGCAGACCTCGATTCCACCGCATGCAAGTGGCGCAGAACAAATTTTAGGAAGCGCTAGCGTCGACGTGTAAAACCGCCGTTTTTCTCCACCTTCACCCTACTACGAAAGTTCGTGCACCATTCCAGATATTGGTAAGGGCAGTTCCAATCTTTCACTTCTCTGTCTCATTTCCTCCTCCACGGCCTCATCGTCTTTCTCCTCCATGGCCTCATCCATTTCCTCCACCACCGCATCACCCTCTTGATGGGTTCGTAGCATGGAAAACAAAAAATTTCTACCGCAAGAATGAACAAAACCTAGATCTAATCTAGATAAAAGCCAAGATCTAATCTATTAGACATGAGAAACGAGATAGATGGGAACTAACCCTCGTAGATCCGAAAGCGTTAACGAGATTAGATCTCGTGGTTGATGTATTCGATCACTTGCCGATCTCAAGATCGTGTGGACGATCCTTCCGGCGTCGCGTTCCAGCAGCGCTTCCGCCCTCGGTCAAGTAGACGATCCTTCCGGCGTCGCGTTCCAGCAGCGCTTCCGCCCTTGGTCAAGTAGACAATCCTTCTGGCACCACGATTCGGCAGCGCTTCCGCAGTCGGTCACACGTGCGGAGTCGAAGTAGACCTTCCTCTCCCCGTTCCAGCGAGCAGCGGAGGTAGTAGATCTTCTCCACGGAATCCCAGCAGCACGACGGCGTGGTGGTGGTGGTGGAGTAGAGAATTCTGCAGGGCTTCGCCTATGCCTGTGCAGAAGATGGTGGAGGAGAGAGGCGGCAGAGATTGGACATTATGAGAGCGTGGGAGGAGGGGGCGCCCCTGCCCCTCTATTTAAAGAGGGGAGGCGCCTAGGGAGGGGGAGTCCTTGTAGGACTCCCCTCCCCTTGTATGGCCGGCGGATTGGAGGTGGGGGGAGGAGTCCTCCTCCCCCACGAATCCGTATCTTGACCCACCAGGACTCCTTGATCCCTATCTTGATTTTCAAGCAAACTCCAAGATATCTTCCAGAACCTTCCGGAACATTCCGAAACCTTCTAGAATCCTCATACAAACACTCCGGAACATTTCCTAACTCATAAAATGATCTCCTATATATGAATCTTATTCTCCGGACCATTCCGGATCTCCTCGTGATGTCCCGAATCCAATCCGAGACTCCGAACAACATTCGGTCTCCAACGCACATTCCATATCTACTTAAAACAACTTCGAACCTTAAGTGTGTCACCCTATGGTTCGTGAATATGTAGACATGATAGAGACACATCTCCTATCAATAACCATCAGCGGGACCTGGAGATCCATAATGGCTCCCACATACTCAACGATGACTTCGCGATCGATTGAACCACTTACATACGAAACTAATTCCCTTTGTATTGCGATACTATACTTATCCGAGGTTTGATCGTCGGTATCTCCATACCTAGTTCTACCTCGTTACCGATAAGTACTCTTTACTCGTTCCATGATATGTCATCCCTTGTGACCTAGTCACATGCTTGCAAGCTAACTAGATGACATTCCACCGAGAGGGCCCAGAGCATATCTATCCGTCATATGGATGGACAAATCCCAATCTTGGTTCATGTGCTTCAACACATACTTTCAGAATACCCAATGACACTTTTATAACCACCCAGTTACGAAGCGGCGTTTGATGTCATCAAAGTATCCATCCGGTGATGGTGATTAACATAACCTCATGGTCGAAGGAATAGGTTACTATGTGTTTGAAAGCTTACAGCAATACGAACTTAATGACTTGATCTTATGCTACGCTTACTATGGGTGTGTGTCCATCACATCATTCTCCTAATGATATAACCTTGTTATTAATCACATCCTAATGTCCATGATCAGGAAACCATGATCATCAATTAATCAACAAGCTAGTTTAACAAGAGGCTTACTAGGGACTCTTATATGTTTACAAAACACACATGTATTAGTGTTTCCTAATAATACAATTATAGCATGGGATGTAAACATTCATCATAAACACAAAGATATAATAATAATCACTTTTATTATTGCCTCTTGGGCATATCTCCAACAGTATCCCACTTGCACTAGAGTCAATAATCTAGATTACATGGTAATATACCGAACACCCATGGTGTTTTGGTGTTGGTCATGCTTTGCCCTAGGGAGAGGTTTAGTCAACGGATCTGCCATATTCAGATCAGTGTGTACTTTGCAAATCTTTATGTCACCATCTCGGACATACTCGCGAATAGCGTGGAAACGTAGCTTGATGTGCTTCAGCTTGCTATGTGACCTTGGCTCCTGCGCATTAGCTATGACACCTGTGTTGTCACAGTAGATGGCCATCGGGTCCAACGCACTGGGAACCACGCCGAGTTCAGTAATGAATTCCTTCATCCAAACGGCTTCTTGTGCAGCCTCTGAAGCAGCTATGTATTCCGATTCAGTTGAAGATTTCGCCACAACGCTTTGCTTCGCACTCCTGCAGCTCACTGCAGCACCATTCAAAATAAATATGTAACCCGACTGTGACTTTGAGTCATCCGGATCGGTGTTCCAACTAGCATCGGTGTAACTGTTTACAACAAGCTGTTCATCACCTCCATAAGAAAGAACCATATCCTTAGTCCTATTTAGGTACTTTAGGATATTCTTGACCGCTGTCCAGTGCTCCATTCCAGGATCACTTTGATATCTGCTAGTCAAACTAACAGCATGTGCTATATCCGGTCTTGTACACAGCATGGCATACATGATAGAACCTATGGCTGAGGCATAGGGAATGTTATTCATTTTCTCTCTATCTTCTGCCGTAGCTGGACTTTGAGTTTTACTCAAGGTCTTACCTGACAACATGGGCACGAACCCTTTCTTGCTATCTTCCATTCTAAACTTCTTTAGAACTTTGTCTAAGTATGTACTTTGTGAAAGCCCTATTAGGCGTTTTGATCTATCTCTATAAATCTTGATGCCTAGAATATATGCCGCTTCGCCAAGATCCTTCATTGAAAAACTATTATTCAAATAGGTTTTGACGCTATTAAGAAGTTCTATATCATTCCCAATCAACAATATGTCATCTACATACAGTACTAGGAATGCTACAGAGCTCCCACTCACTTTCTTGTAAATACAAGCTTCTCCATAAGTTTGTATAAATCCAAAGTTTTTGATTACTTTATCAAAATGTTGATTCCAACTACGGGATGCTTGCTTCAGTCCATAAATGGAGCACTGAAGCTTGCATACCTTGTCAGCATCTTTAGGATCGACAAAACCCTTGGGTTGTACCATATACAACTCTTCCTCAATGTCACCATTAAGGAACGCCGTTTTGACATCCATCTGCCAAATTTCATAATCGAAATGTGCAGCAATTGCTAACAAAATCCTCACAGACTTTAGCTTCGCTACTGGTGAGAAAGTCTCATCATAGTCAACTCCTTGAATTTGTCGGAACCCTTTCGCGACAAGTCGAGCTTTATAGACGGTAACATTATCATCAGCATCTGTTTTTCTCTTGAAAATCCATTTGTTCTCGACAGCCTTACGGCCATCCGGTAAGTCCACCAAAGTCCACACTTGGTTTTCGTACATGGATCCCATTTCGGATTTCATGGCTTCTAGCCATTTGTCAGAATCTGGGCTCACCATAGCTTCTTCATACGTCGCAGGGTCATCAATGTTGTCCACCAACACGACGTTCAAGGCAGAGTCATACCAATCAGGAGTGGTACGAACCCTCGATGACCTGCGAGGTTCAGTAGTAACTTCGTTCGAAGTTTCATGATCATTATCATTAGCTTCCTCTTCAATTGGTGCAGGCGGCACCAAAACATCTTCCGGTGCTGCGCTACTCTCAAATCCGAGAGAAGGTTCAATAACCTCATCGAGTTCTACTTTCCTTCCAGTCACCTCTTTCGAGAGAAACTCCTTCTCAAGAAAGGATCGATTCTTTGCAACGAAAACTTTTCCTTCGGATCTATGATAGAAGGTATACCCAATTGTTTCTTTAGGGTATCCTATGAAGACGCATTTCTCCGCTTTGGGTTCTAGCTTATCAGGTTGTAACTTCTTTACATATGCTTCGCAACCCCAAACTTTAAGGAACGACAACTTAGGTTTCTTACCAAACCACAATTCGTACGGTGTCGTTTCAACGGATTTAGATGGTGCCCTATTTAAAGTGAATGCGGCTGTCTCTAATGCATAGCCCCAAAATGATAACGGTAAATCTGTAAGAGACATCATAGACCGAACCATATCTAAGAGAGTTCGATTACGACGTTCGGACACACCATTACGCTGTGGTGTTCCCGGCGGTGTCAACTACGAAAGTATTCCACATTTCTTTAAATGCATGCTAAACTCATAACTCAGATATTCACCTCCGCGATCAGAACGCAGAAACTTAATCTTCTTGTTACGATGATTCTCCACTTCACTTTGAAATTCCTTAAACTTCTCGAAAGAGTTTGTTATGACTGTATCCTTTGCGGTGTATTACCTTTGTCAAACTACAATATGGGTTCGGTTATGACTGTATCCTTTGCTATAATATGAGTTTGGTTATGACTTATGAATGTATCACACCTTATGCATGTCAGTCCTGGATTCTGTCGCATGCAAATGGCACAGACAGAATTTGTAAGAATGAATGTTGAGCATACAAAAGGGGTAATGTAATTCATACAGGTTAAGTAGCTAATAGTACAGGGATCATACGAGCTTGGTTCTTACACAAAGAATGCTTAGAAAGTACATGCGAGATAAAATACAGGCGATATAAAACTAGGAACGAAATGCGAAAGTTAAACAACACACTCACCCACCCGCCAGATCCTATTGAGCATCTCGTAGCAAACATACGTGTCCTTGGCTGCGTACTTGATCGCATCGTAATCCAGGTGCCTCCACTCCCATCGCTCGTGCAGGTGCTTCGGGAACTCTACTTTCATGCCGGCGTACTCGCGGTCGATGATGTCGGCAGCGAGTCTAGCCATGCTGGCTTTCCCCATACCGCCATCCGGGTACCTCCACAAACGTTGGAGATCGACGTGATTGACGACATGAATGAGGAGATCCTGTTCTAGCTTTGGAGTGTCGTTCTTGATGTCGACGATGGCGAAGTAGATATCCCTCCTGTGTAGGAACTCACGAAGCTCCGAGCATACAGATTTGGCCCTACATACGTGATATAGGAGACAGTTGTTGCGCATGGACAGCTGCAAAAGCGCCGTCCTCTTCCTATCTCCGGTATACTCGAGGTCAAGGCCAACGATCTTGTACCTATCCATCGGCGCCTGTAGCCACAGCTCGTACATTGCGATGACCTTGGCGACCTCCGCTGACGCATTTGTGTGGACGACCGTCAGCTTGGTGGTGCCATGGGCGGTGACAGTGTACTCGTCGGTGTAGTCGCTCTCGTCGCTGAACACGCCGTAGTCTGCGTCCATGGCAGCAGCTAATGCGGCGGCGGTGGCCTAGGGTCGGTAGCGGTGGCTGGGACTGGGCATGATAGTGGAGTGATCTGTTGCGGTGGTATGGCTAGGCGGAGGCGGTGCCTGCGGCAGTGTCGATGGTTCTTGTGGTGGCGGCGGCGGCGGAAGGAATGAGTTGGGGAATTTTGCACAGTGATGAGGTAAGGAGACGGAAGGCGATGCTTAAATTCCGTTTACCAATATTCCGGTCATACCCATGCGGAAGCATGTTTGACCGGGCGAGCACCGATGGTTTCCAATCCTAGCGATTAAATTCGGCGTCCGTCCAGGTAGGCGATGGGACGGGTGTGCGACGTGGCTTTGGCGTGGCAGAGACCGGTCACGTAGACCACCGTTCCGTTGCCAATTCGCAGCGGGTGCACGGTGCTGACACGATGTAATGTGACAGGACAGAAGGAAGTGTACAATTATTATTAATTCCTAATAATTTTAAGAAGTGTAAGCAGGGCAACCGCCCAGCCGATCAAGCCTACCGATTGCGCAAAGCCTGTCCAGAATTTGCCAAAATGAAGCTCGTTTGCCCATGCTTCTATAAGTTTCTCTGTAGGCCACTTGTGTAAGCATGCACGATCAAGCAACTTTGCAACACACGTGTCGGTGGGAAAGCATTAGGTTTCAACGCACCACATAGTTTAGGGATTTAGAATAGCTAAATTGTGGAGCTCTAGCCAAATTGTATGGTAAAGCCAAATTCAGCTTTTTGTCAGATTTAGCTATAGCAACATTGTTTCTCGTTTGTCCTCACTTTTTCCCTCCCGATATTCCAAAGCCCTCACATGCACTCGGAGGGGGTTGCCATCTGGTCAAAGGCTTGGCCGTTATTGGCGCCATGACGCCTAAAGTGGAAGTTTTTTTTTGTTATTTGGCCTTTTTAAGAGCGCCTTTTCTCCGCTCTCTCTCTAACAATTGTGTTTTTTTGCCCAAAAAGGTAGGGAATCTAGAGCAGCTTCTCTCTTCATTCATTGTTCCTTTTGCGATTGTTTTCCCTAATCTGGTAGCAAATCTAGAGCAACAAAACAAACCAGCACCATAAATAAATTCAGTAAACAGAGAGGATGTAGATAAAGCAGCTAATATAGGTTATATAGTACGGTACTTAACGAGGTTCGACAATTAGGATGCTCAGCAGCAGCAACATCTAACAGGTTCAACACAGACAAGACAAAAGAAGCTACTTTACAGCAGCGGCAACAACATCAGCTGATCAGTGGCCCCTCGCGGCCTCTGCCAGGAGGGCATCCGCCTCCTCCCTCTGGTGCCTCCTCCACTTCTTGCTGCCCAACCCCTTGACCTTGGGCGCCTTGGGTCTGATCGGGGGCATGCGACCCTCCTCGATAGCTACCTTCTGGAGGTTGCGGAGGTGAAGACCGAGCACCTGGTGCTTGGCCATGAAGCCGTGGACGTTCACGGACTCGCCGTAGGTCTTCACGTCCTCTGCATGCTTCACGAGGGAGTTGAAGTCCGTGGCGTAGAGCCTCCTGGTGGGGCAGAAGGGGAACCTGTACACGTCGTCGGTTAAGAACTTGTTGTACTGACCGGACTTTAGCCTCCTCAGCACATGACAAGTCTTGGTGTCCTTGGACTCATCGTCGCTGCGGAGGTCGCTGCTATCCTCCTGTTGGAAAAAAACAGTAGAGTGAAATAAGGACATGATTGAGATACTTTGATTATCGGGATTGATTTTTTGCATAAATTAACCGAATGATATCTCCCGATTATTCCCCAAATCTCAAACCAAATCGAATACTGATCCCAACTACGAACAGGGGGATTCAACGAAAATCGAGATCTAACACAAGAGGATTAGCTACTGTAAAAAATACGAACAGCCGAGCCCTAATAACATACGATCTAGCATCCAACGATGGGAATGGGGGAAGAGCAAGGGAAGGGGAGAAAACCCTGGTTACCTCAGACCATGGGTCGGCGATGCCGGTGTCATAGGGTTCTCCGGCCTTATGTAGACAACCTCCTCGTAGGGGTCCCAGCCGAGCGGGATCTGTCCGAGACCAGCGGGGGCCTCCTCGCCGGCAGCTACGGGGCATGCGGGGACGGGGACAGGGGGCTCCTCACCGGTGGCCTTGGAGGCGCCGATGGCTACCGCGCCGCTCTTCTCCATCGCCGGCGTGGTTGGAGTTTTGTTGGGCGTTTGCAGAAGGTGATGGGACAGTGGAGACAGTTGAGTGAGCGAGTGCGTGATGAGTGGGAGTGGGGAGGCCTCTATTAAAGGAGAAGGGAAGTGACGTTTTGTTGCAGTACCGTGCAGCGCGTACGCTAATGCACCGTGCACGGCCACACGTGTCTTCTACCGCCCCGTGCAGCGCACAAGCGTACAGTGAGTCACAGTTTTTTCCCCGTGTCTAACCCTGGCGATTCAGTTGTACTCAGTTTTGCCCTCGAGCGTAACACTGGCGGTTTGGTTCCATTTTTAAATCATTTTCTATTTTCTATTTTCTATTTTCTATTTTCTATTTGAATCCCTTTTTCACACTTGCCCTTGGTTTTTAAGTTCTACTCAGTCTTGCCCTTGGTTTTTAAGTTCTACTCAGTTTTGCCCTTGCTTGCTACTCGGTTTTCCCCTCTCTTTGTATCCATCTCTCGCATCTGTGCTCATCTTCGCTACTACGCTCTGATTGGTCGAGACAGTTGTCACACGGATCATGCCCACCAACCGTTGATCCTCTGTGATTTAGCGGAACAAGATCACCCTTATATCTGTCGGGGGCACCCCTCTATCCATGCAAAATAATGAGTATGCCACCAGAACTTTAACTCCATAAACAGATGAACTTGAATATATTTTGAAGGGTACGAAAATAGAAATCTCCATAGTTTAAGGGTCTAGATACAGTAAGAGAATTAAATATTATTAGTGGCCGGGCCAGCACAATGACGGGGTTGGTCGGCTAGAAGTTGTTGATTCCTAAGTAAGGGAACACTAGGCCAGTCTTGACATACTCTCTCAGGAATTTGCCATAAGCAGCGTGCTTACCCTTGGTCCCCGACTTGTGTTTACTAGCCGGGCTTTTACCGATGCCAACCGCATGCGGAATCAAGCTGGCAATCCTCGGGTTGACTCCTTTCTTACAGAAAGGGCACTTGAGCTCCCCAAGTCGAGTGCGGAAAGGGATTATCCCGCTCTTGAGCTTCTTCATGACATGGCGGCTCTTGTTGTCCCTGGTCTCCTTGTCAGAGTCCATATAACTTGAATACACCTGTAATGTATGTAATACAAACCAAAATGAGCAAAATAATAAATATATATTCCTTCCACCATTCCAAGTTACTTTCGATGAAATAACATGTCTATACAGGTTCAACAGTTCATTACGGCCGTCTCCCCAGCTCGCTCCTAAATTAATGTTGTTTGTGTTCTTAGTAACTTATTAATAAATAAACAATGTGGATTCATTCAGAACAGACTAGATCTCTCCATGTACCGGTTCGTACGTTGCATCATGTAGAAATAGATGTACCTCTGGGTACATGAGCGGAGCGTGTTTTTCGAACTCCACGCCCTCATCGGCGCCTCCGAAGTCGTCAGCACGGGCGAGCACATGGTCCCCAAGGGGTTGAACTGCACGTCCTCCTCGCCTTGTGCTACGTGATGCTCCTCTAGATCTGCCGCATGAAGCACCACCCCGGCGGCGATGCCCGGGCACTCACCCCCACGCACTGCTTTCATGGAGAAGGTTCATGCAAGTACGTTCAAGATTGTGGGGTTTTGCTGGATAGGGAAGAGAGAGTAGTGGATGAGTGTGAATGGAGGACCCGATAGGCTGGGTTTTTAGTGCGGGGACGTTTAGGCCTCCTTGAGGGCCCCGGTTGGCAGCTCTTCCGGCTGCGGCTACCGCGTGCAAGGTTCATGTGGTGGGGGCCTGTCGGAAGTGAGAGTGCAGGTGCGTTACGTAGTAAAAATGGTATAGCCCGTGGGCCGTGGATGTCTAGTTGCCATGCAGTAGACTTGTAGCCTTTGCAGACTAGATTAAACATGACATGACCACTCGACGACTTTTTCCATGGGAGGCATCGTGTTCCTTATTGTAGAAGTCTCGTTGAGGGAGACGTCTGTGCTGTATCGCGCTATCCTGTGAAGGGCACGACATGTGCAACAAGCCTCATTGGATCACACAGGATCAACGGTTGGTGCACACGATCCACGTGACAACTGTGACAACCAATCAGGGCGTAGCAGACAGAGTGGGCACATGTTTGGGCTTCTATGAAAGAGAGATAGGGGCAAAACTGGGTAGTATCAAAAAACCAAGGGCAAAGCTGAGTAGTATAAAAATGGAAAGTGGGTGTCTTTTACAATGAAATGCATCATGGCATACATCAAATTATGCCAAGATAGATCCACCAGTGTCATTGCATGTGTGTTCTTTCCACAAACCACACATGGATCAACCAGTGGTGATTGCATGTGTGTTATTTTCCACAAACGACATATGGATCCATTAGAGTCATTGCATGTGTGCTATTTCCACAAACCACACATGGATCAACCAATGGCATTGCATGTGTGTTCTTTCCACAAACCACACATGGATCAACCAGTGTCACTGCATGTGTGTTCTTTCCACAAATCACATATGGACCCACTAGAGTCATTGCTTGTGTGTTCTTATACTAAAACCAGCACTAGAGTCATTGCATGTGTGTTCTTTTCACAATCAACATATGGATCCACCAGTGTTCACTGAATGCGTGTTCTTTCCACAAACCACATATGGATCAACCAGTGGTCATTGCATGTGTGTTCTTTTCACAAACCACATGTGGACCCCCTAGAGTCATTGCATGTGTGTTCTTATACTAAAACTAGCACTAGACTCATTGCATGTGTGTTCTTTTCACAAACCACACATGGATCCACCAGTGTCATTGCATGTGTGTTCTTTCCACAAACCACACATGGATTAACTAGTGGTCATTGCATGTGTGTTCTTTTCCACAAACCACATATGGATCCATTAGAGTCATTGCATGTGTGTTATTTCCACAAACAACACATGGATCAACCAATGGCATTGCATGTGTGTTCTTTCCTCAAACCACACATGGATGAACCAGTGTCATTGCATGTGTGTTCTTTCCACAAATCACATATGGACCTACTAGAGTCATTGCTTGTGTGTTCTTATACTAAAACCAACACTAGAGTAATTGCATGTGTGTTCTTTTCACAAACCACATATGGATCCACCAGTGTCATTCCATGTGTGTTCTTTCCACAAACCACACATGGATTAACCAATGGCATTGCATGTGTATTTTTTCCACAAACCACATATGGGTCAACCAGTGGCATTGCATGTGTGTTCTTTTCACAAATCACACATGGACCCACTAGAGTCATTGCTTGTGTGTTCTTATACTGAAACCAACACTAGAGTCATTGCATGTGTGTTCCTTCCACAAACAACATATGGATCCACCAGTGTTCACCGCATGTGTGTTCTTTCCACAAACCACTTATGGATCCACCAGTGTTCATTGCATGTGTGTTCTTTTCCACAAACCACATATAGATCAACCAGTGGTCATTTCATGTGTGTTTTTTCACAAATCACACATGGACACACTAGAGTCATTGCATGTGTGTTCTTATACTAAAACCAGGACTAGACTCATTGCATGTGTGTTCTTTTCACAAACCACATATGGATCCACCAGTGTTCACTAGATGTGTGTTCTTTCCACAAACCATTTATGGATCCACCAGTGTTCATTGCATGTGTGTTCTTTCGCACAAACCACATATGGATCAACCAGTGTTCATTGCATGTGTTTTCTTTTCACAAACCACATGTGGACCCACTAGAGTCATTGCATGTGTGTTCTTATACTAAAACCAGCACTAGACTCATTGCATGTGTGTTCTTTTCACAAACCACACATGGATCCACCAGCGACATGGCATGTGTGTTCTTTCCACAAACCATACATGGATCAACTAGTGGTCATTGCATGTGTGTTCTTTTCCACAAACCACATATGGATCCATTAGAGTCATTGCATGTGTGTTATTTCCACAAACCACACATGGATCAACCAATGGAATTGCACGTGTGTTCTTTCCACAAACAACACTTGGATCAACCAGTCTTCACTGCATGTCTGTTCTTTCCACAAATCACATATGGACCCACTAGAGTCATTGCTTGTGTGTTTTTATACTAAAACCAGCACTAGTCATTGCATGTGTGATATTTTCACAAACAACATATGGATCCACCAGTGTTTACTGCATGTGTGTCCTTTCCACAAACCATTTATGGATCCACCAGTGTTCATTGCATGTGTCTTCTTTTCCACAAACCACATATGGATCAACCAGTGGTCATTGCATGTGTGTTCTTTTCGCAAACCACATATGGACCCACTAGAGCCATTGCATGTGTGTTCTTATACTAAAACTAGCACTAGAGTCATTGCATGTGTGTTCTTTTCACAAACAACATATGGATCCACCAGTGTTCACTAAATGTGTGTTCTTTCCACAAACCACTTATGGATCCACCAGTGTTCATTGCATGTGTGTTATTTTCCACAAACAACACATGGATCAACCAGTGTTCATTGCATGTGTGTTCTTTCCACAAATCACATATGGACCCACTAGAGTCATTGCTTGTGTGTTCTTATACTAAAACCAGCACTAGAGTTATTGCATGTGTGTTCTTCTCACAAACAATATATGGATCCACCAGTGTTCACTGCATCTGTGTCCTTTCCACAAACCACATATGGATCCACCAGTGTTCATTGCATGTGTCTTCTTTTCCACAAACCACATATGGATCAACCAGTGGTCATTGCATGTGTGTTATTTTCACAAACCACATATGGACCCACTAGAGTCATTGCATGTGTGTTCTTTTCACAAACAACATATGGATCCACCAGTGTTCAATGCATGTGTGTTCTTTCCACAAACCACTTATGGATCCACCAGTGTTCATTGCATGTGTGCTCTTTTCCACAAACCAAATGTGGATCAACTAATGGTATTGCATGTGTGTTCTTTTCACAAACCACATATGGATCAACCAGTGTTCACTGCACGTGTGTTCTTTGCACAAACCACATATGGATCCATAAGTGTTCATTGCATGTGTGTTCTTCTCCACAAACCACATATGGATCCATTAGAGTCATTGCATGTGTGTTCTTTCCACAAACAACATATGGATCCACCAGTGTTTACTTCATGTGTGTTCTTTCCACAAACCACTTATGGATCCACCAGTGTTCACTGCATGTGTGTTCTTTCCACAAACAACATATGGATCCACCAGTGGTCATTGCATATGTGTTCTTTTCACAAACCACATGTGGACCCACTAGAGTCATTGCAAGTGTGTTCTTATACTAAAACCAGCACTAGACTCATTGCGTGTGTGTTCTTTTCACAAACAACATATGGATCCACCAGTGTTCACTAAATGTGTGTTCTTTCCACAAACCACTTATGGATCCACCAGTGTTCATTGCATGTGTGTTATTTTCCACAAACAACACATGGATCAACCAGTGTTCATTGCATGTGTGTTCTTTCCACAAATCACATATGGACCCACTAGAGTCATTGCTTGTGTGTTCTTATACTAAAACCAGCACTAGAGTTATTGCATGTGTGTACTTTTCACAAACAATATATGGATCCACCAGTGTTCACTGCATGTGTGTCCTTTCCACAAACCACATATGGATCCACCAGTGTTCATTGCATGTGTCTTCTTTTCCACAAACAACATATGGATCAACCAGTGGTCATTGCATGTGTGTTCTTTTCACAAACCACATATGGACCCACTAGAGTCATTGCATGTGTGTTCTTTTCACAAACAACATATGGATCCACCAGTGTTCAATGCATGTGTGTTCTTTCCACAAACCACTTATGGATCCACCAGTGTTCATTGCATGTGTGCTCTTTTCCACAAACCAAATGTGGATCAACTAATGGTATTGCATGTGTGTTCTTTTCACAAACCAGATATGGATCAACCAGTGTTCACTGCACGTGTGTTCTTTGCACAAACCACATATGGATCCATAAGTGTTCATTGCATGTGTGTTCTTCTCCACAAACCACATATGGATCCATTAGAGTCATTGCATGTGTGTTCTTTCCACAAACAACATATGGATCCACCAGTGTTTACTTCATGTGTGTTCTTTCCACAAACCACTTATGGATCCACCAGTGTTCACTGCATGTGTGTTCTTTCCACAAACAACATATGGATCCACCAGTGGTCATTGCATATGTGTTCTTTTCACAAACCACATGTGGACCCACTAGAGTCATTGCATGTGTGTTCTTATACTAAAGCCAGCACTAGACTCATTGCATGTGTGTTCTTTTCACAAACAACATATGGATCCACCAGTGTTCACTGCATGTGTGTCCTTTCCACAAACCACTTATGGATCCACCAGTGTTCGTTGCATGTGTGGTCTTTTCCACAAACCACATATGGATCAACCAGTGTTCATTGCATGTGTGTTCTTTTCACAAACCACAGGTGGACCCACTAGAGTCATTGCATGTGTGTTCTTATACTAAAACTAGCACTAGACTCATTGCACGTGTGTTCTTTCCACAAACCACACATAGATCAACCAATGTCATTGCATGTGTGTTCTTTGCACAAATCACATATGGACCCACTAGAGTCATTGCTTGTGTGTTCTTATACTAAAACCAGCACTAGAGTCATTGCATGTGTGTTCTTTTCACAAACCACACATGGATCCACCAGCGACATGGCATGTGTGTTCTTTCCACAAACCATACATGGATCAACTAGTGGTCATTGCATGTGTGTTCTTTTCCACAAACCACATATGGGTCAACTAGTGGCATTGTATGTGTGTTCTTTTCACAAATCACATATGGACCCACTAGAGTCATTGCTTGTGTATTTTTATACTAAAACCAGCACTAGATTCACCAGTGTTCACCACACATGGATCCACCAGTGTCATTGCATGTGTGTTCTTTCCACAAACAACATATGGATCCATTAGAGTCATTGCATGTGTGTTATTTTCACAAACCACATATGGATCCACCAGTGTTCACTACATGCGTGTTCTTTCCACAAACCACTTATGGATCCACCAATGTTCATTGCATGTGTGTTATTTTCCACAAACCACATATGGATCAACCAGTGTTCATTGCATGTGTGTTTTTTCACAAACCACATGTGGACCCGCTAGAGTGATTGCATGTGTGTTCTTATACTAAAACCAGCACTAGACTCATTGCATGTGTGTTCTTTTCACAAACCGCACATGGATCCACCAGTGTCATTGCATGTGCGTTCTTTCCACAAACCACACATGGATCAATCAGTGGTCATTGCATGTGTGTTCTTTTCAACAAACCACATATGGATCCATTAGAGTCATTGCATGTGTGTTATTTCCACAAAACACACATGGATCAACCAATGGCATTGCATGTGTGTTCTTTCCACAAACCACACATGGATCAACCAGTGTCATTGCATATGTGTTCTTTCCACATATCACATATGGACCCACTCGAGTCACTGCTTGCGTGTTCTTATACTAAAACCAGCACTAGAGTCATTGCATGTGTGTTCTTTTCACAAACCACATATGGATCTGATACATTGCAAATGTATCTATAATTTTTGATGTTCCATGCTTGGTTTTATCCACTTTCTTGTGTTTTGTTCCAACTTTGGAGTACTTTTCATATGATTTCTTGGACTAACGTATTAACAAGAGCCACAGTGCCAGTTGCCTGTTTTCTGCTATTTTTGGTTCCAGGAAAGTCAGAAAATCAATATTCTCAGAATTGGACGGGACAAAAGCCCAAGTTCCTATTTTACCGAAAGACTCACGGAGCCAGAATACGAAACAGAGGAGGGCCAGGGCCTGGCCACACCCCCCAGGCGCAGGCTAGCCCTACCCGCGCCACCAGGTGGTGTGGGTCCCTTGGCACTCCACCGACCTTGCCTCCTTCGCCTATAAGAGCCTCCCGATACCAAAACCCTAAATCGTCAAGCCTCCATCCACGAAAAGTTCCGCTGCACCGCCGCCACTGAACGGGAGATTCGGGGGACAGAGAGTCTCTGTTCTGGCACCCTGCCGGGACGGGGAAGTGCCCCCGGAGCCATCTCCATCGATCTCCACCGCCATCTCCGTCACCATTGCCGATTCCCATGATGAGGAGGGAGTAGTTCTCTCTCGAGTCTAAGGGTTCTACCGGTAGCTATGTGTTATTTTCTCTCTCTATGCATGATCATATTGTGATCATGAGCTTTGTAATCTAGTAGATCTATTCTGCTACTCAAGTGCTTTAATGAATCTCTGCTCTCCCCATGTGTGTGAAAGTGACAGCGTGCTCACCATGGTGGAACTTAGGCTAGAGATTACAAATACTTGTTATGAGCTATATTTGGAGTTGGATGTCTTTATGAAATTGTGGTGTTTGTTGGACTCATCTAGTACTCAAGGTGATAGTGTGGGGTTTTCTAGATGGGAAAGGCTTACTTTGAGGTGTGCTGTTATAGCCCTACCATCGATTATAGTGTTCAACCGGAGAGTAGTTAAGAGTAGTATCATAAAGATAATATATTTATATGAGAGTGTTCACTAGTGAAAGTATGATCCCTAGGCCTTGTTTCTAAGCATTGAAACACCGTTTGCAATTAGATCTGTTACATGTTTGCTTGCTTCCATCTTTATTTAAGTTTGTCTTTAGTCTTTTCCACGCCATCAAGTTATTTTCTATCACCGTTACCACTTATAATTATCCATACCACTTGTATTTTACTATCTCTTCGCCGAACTAGTGCACCTATACACCTGACTAGTGTATTGGGTGTGTTGGGGACACAAGAGACTTCTTGTATCTTGATTGCAGGGTTGCTTGAGAGGGGATACCTTTGACCACTTCCTCCCTGAGTTCGATAAACCTTGGGTGATCCACTTAAGGGAAAACTTGCTACTGTTCTACAAACCTCTGCACTTTGAAGCCCAACAACTGTCTACAAGAATAGAAGTGCGTAGACATCAAGCTATTTTCTAGCGCCGTCGCCGGGGAGCATAGCTTTATTTATCATGTTCACTTGGAATCACTATTGTTCAAGCTAAGTTTATCTTTCTCCTTTTTGCTTGTTTCTTTATCAAAAAAATACAAAAAAAAATAGTTCCTACTCTAGTTGTTATTTTCGTTGGTCTGTTATTGTCTTGCTTTATCATGCTTGTTGGCAATGGTTGGTTTCTTTGAAACTGAAGCTTATTGACAAGGTGGGTTCACGGAAGATCAAAAATATTATTATAAGGAACACCACTTGTCACAAAAAGGGAAACACTTATGGGAACAAATTGATAGATTATATACCATTGCTAGGAACGTGTGCTCTACTTATAATGTTACTTATTGCTGTGACGAGTCTTGTTGCAGAAAGTGGTATAAACACCTCCCTTTTCAATGTGAGTATAGTGATAATGATACCATATCTTCCTATACTAAAGGAATTTTGGACTTTTATGATGCGGAACAAATTTAAGAATTTATTGTTGGAAGGGTGCTTTTGAACTTGCTGGTTTGCTTGAAAATATTGATGATTCACCTTACAAATATGAGGTGTATGGTTTACTTAAATTTTGCTTTGATAATTACAAGGATGAAAATGGCTATATTCTTGAATATTTTAATAGATGCTTTCCACACTCGGAAGAGACTAATGCCTTGCAGGATCCTATGGAAGAAGAAATTGATGAACCTGAAATCTCATTAGATGAAAAAGAGGAGGAGAGTGATGAACAAAAGGAGGAAGAATGGATTAGCTACCCATTCCTACCTTCTAATGAGAGTAACTCTTTATCCCTTACATTATTTGATTGTCCCCCTTGCTTACTAAAGGAGAATGAATGTTATGTTCTAGAGGTTTCTCTTGAAAATGTTTATAATAAAGCTCTAGTGCTTGTAGATCATGAAGAGCATGCTTTATGTGATAGTTATATTGTTGAGTTTCTTCATGAGGCTACTGAAAATTATTATGAGAGAGGAAAATATGGTTGTGGAAGTTTTCATGGTATGGAAACACCTCTCTATGTGCTGAAAGTTTTGAAATTACTCTTGTTTTATCTTCCTATGCTTGTCACATTGTTCTTTGTGAATTTGTTTGCATACACGATTCCTATGCATAGGAAGTGGGTTAGACTTAAATGTGTTTTGGATTTGCTTCTTGATGCTCTCTTTTACTTCATTTCATATTTCTTATGAGAGCATCCTCTCAAACTTTTATGCCTGAAGATGATAATATGTCTATTATTCTTGGGAGACCTTTTCTTAAATACTACAGGAGCTGTTATTAATTATAATCAAGGGAAGGTGACCTTGAATGTTAATGACAAGGAACACATTGTATATTTCCTCAAGAAGATTGAAAGGACTTATGGTTTGAATTCAATTGAACATGTTGAGGGCATTCAAGTTGGAGAAATATATTGTCCCACACCAAGAGAAAAATTTGAAACTATTATGATTGGGACCATTCCTATCAAGGTTGAGGTAACATAATCATTAGTGGAATACAAAGTTTTGTCTCATAAGAAATTGTTTTGGTAGAAAGACCTGATCAACCTTGTTAAAAAAGGATTTCATTGAATAAAACAATGTTTTCACTATGATTATTTCTGTTTACTTCTATTCTATCCATTCTAGTTTTTGCTTATGCCTAACTTAAAGGCGTTAAAGAAAAGTACTTATTGGGAGATAACCCAAAAGTTTTAGATGAGTCTTGGAAGTTATTACCTCTGCAATAACCGCTCCTTATCCTTTTTATTAGATTTTTTGTGCCAAGACTAACCTCTAATGAGAAAGAAGTAATGATTGGGAAAGTTGCTATCCCGAAACAAATTTTTGTGCTTCACCGTAAAAAATCGTGACAGAGCTCTGTATGTCGGATTGAGCTGTAAGGTTTTGTGCTTCTGCCACAGGTTGTTATATAACTTTCGTTAGTTCAACACTTTTTGGTTTGAGCAACAGAAGGTCTTCGGAAAAAATCGTCTTTACCTGCTGGTCTGTTTTGACAGATTTCTGCCATTATTTGCATTTGCTTCTTGTTGGTTCCTTTTTGAGTGTTTTTGGGGAATTGAGATTTTTGAGGGAAGTGCTACAGTAGCTAGTGTTTTAATGGAAGTTTTATTGGTGTTGGAACTGAACCTTAAGACTTATTTATCTTGAGTGCACTAATGTTGCTAATAAAGATTGTGTGAAGTTTTGTATGAAGGAAAAATTTCAGGTGTATGGAAGGAATGAGTAATGAGATGAATGATGGACTAAATCTCAAGCTTGGGGATGCCACGCGTGACACCCTAAGAAATATCCAAGAAGTACAAGCGTCAAAGCTTGGGGATGCCCAAGGCATCCCCTTCTTCATCAATAAAAATCCCAGGTTTCTTCCAAATGCTTCATTTTTATTGTTTCATGCACAGTTGTGTTGTTCTTGGAGCGTCTTCTTTTTTGTTTTCATTTTGGTTTTTCGTTTGCTTAGTTTGCTTAGTTTGCTGAATAAATTGGTTGTACCCCCTCTTTCATACATTGGTTTTCAAATAGTTTGGTTTGGTTTGGAAAAGAGTAGGAAAGTTCATACTTATGTGGTAAAAAGAGCTCGTTTTTTACTGTGGCCTATGCTTTGTCATGCCATGCTTGATATTGTTTTGGCTTTATGCTTAGTATTCTTTTCTGTAGGATGACTTGTTATAAACAATTTAGATTGCTTAATGTGCCTTGGATGAATCATGCGTTGTTTTAGCATATTAAATCATAGTATAGTGGTATTCTCCTTTGATGCTTTATTTGGGTTGACTTGGCGCATGCTCACACCATGTTATGACTATTTCATGTCACCATAGCCATTATGATCCTTTAGTTTTCAACTTGTAGTATCACTTTATGCTTTGATCAATGATGTTTTGTCGCTCTGCATGATTATGGCCATTATTGCTCTCTCGTTTGTCGTTCCCTTACTATTGCTAGCCGTCACTTTCACTAAGTATGTTTTACTCAAGTTTCCAACTCCCTAAACCAAATATTGCCAAAGTGTCCACCACACCTACCTATTAGCATCATTTGCTACTTCCGTGCATATTCAATATGCCTTGTTTTCTTCTGAATAAAATGTTTGCTTGTTTTGACAAAGTTAGTTAGTAAAGCCCTCACGAACTTGATGGCACACTTTATTTCCTGCACTCAATAAACCTGAACCATTGTGAACTCTCCATGAAAGTTATATGCTTGCTAATTATAGGCTGGGGATTAGCAGAACCGTGCTGTCACAGGGAACGCTTTCAACACTTGTAAATATATACCCCGTTGATACCTTGCTCTTTTGTTTACGTATGTTGTCGATGTGAAATAAAAGGGGAGCTTGTAAGTCCATGGAGTTACGTATGTGTGTTAGAGAAACGCCTGGGCCGCTGGTCTAATCCATGCTGACATGGTGGAAACCTGCAGCGTAACCATAATGATATATATGAAGCATTCTTCTTATAAAAAAAGAGAAAGATAGCTATTGAGAAAAAGAAAAAAAAAGAGATTTATGAAAATAGGAAAGAGAGAAAAAACACCATTTTCCCATGGTAAATAAGAAGATGCTGAGATACTCATTGTCTGCTTGCCTTGTCATTTTGATATGGGGATTCTTCCGTATCATCAGGCAAGGGGTACCTCGTTGGCGGTTCTCAATGATACGCACATACTTACGATGACAAGAACTTACCAGTAACTAAAGTTGAGTAGCATGAGGAGCAGCCCTCGTACTCAAGGGACTTGGGATTTTCAGTTTATAGTCTGTCAAGCATATAAATCAGATTGGACCTCACTTTCACTTTAACCACATTAAAGATGCTTATGATAGGGGCAATGAGAGCTCAAAGCTAATGAGTACCATACTTTCAGCGTTTGGAAGCCTTTCAAACTATTCAAAACCTTTTCTTTTACTTGTTGAGTCTCCGCATATTCTTTGAGCACTTTCTTGAGAGCATAGTGGCCATTCTTAGTTATATGTGCATTGTCCCAAGACTTGTTGATTGATGCATACCTTGATATTGCTTGTTTTAAACTATTTGTATCTAGTCACTCTTGTAAACTTTGAACGTGTCATATGCATTTATGTTTGCTACTCTATGAGGGACAAGCTGACTGCCACTATGCTATGTTTTCTTTATGTGAAACAAACAAACGTCTTGCAAAGCATTGTTATTCATGAATCTTTTGTTTGTGCCTTTTCATGTTGCATCATAGTTTATTTGTCTTATTGCTAGAACTTTGTCTTTCATGTTATGATTGAAGTACTATGATCCCAGCTTTGAATGTTTACAAATACTTTGGTCAAGTCTTTGATGGTGCATGTCACCTCAAAAATTATTCCTTCTTTTTATCACTTACCTACTCGAGGACGAGCATGAGTTAAGCTTGGGGATGTTGATACATTGCAAATGTATCTATAATTTTTGATATTCCATGCTTGGTTTTATCCACTTTCTTGTGTTTTGTTCCAACTTTGGAGTACTTTTCATATGATCTTGGACTAACCTATTAACAAGAGCCACAGTGCCAGTTGCCTGTTTTATGCTGTTTTTGGTTCCAGGAAAGTCAGAAAATCAATATTCTCAGAATTGGACGGGACAAAAGCCAAAGTTCCTATTTTACCGGAAGACTCACGGAGCCAGAATACGAGACGGAGGAGGGCTAGGGCCTGGCCACACCCCCCAGGCGCGGGCTAGCCCTACCCGCGCCACCAGGTGGTGTGGGTCCCTTGGCACTCCACCGACCTTGCATCCTTCGCCTATAAGAGCCTCCCGATACCAAAACCCTAAATCGTCAAGCCTCCATCCACAAAAAGTTCCGCTGCGCCGTCGCCACCGAAGGGGAGATTCAGGGGACAGAAAATCTCTGCTCTGGCACCCTGCCGGGACGGGGAAGTGCCCCCTGAGCCATCTCCATCGATCTCCACCGCCATCTCCATCACCATTGCCGATTCCCATGATGAGGAGGGAGTAGTTCTCTCTCGAGGCTAAGGGTTCTACCGGTAGCTATGTGTTAATCTCTCTCTCTCTCTATGCATGATCATATTGTGATCATGAGCTTTGTAATCTAGTGGATCTATTCTGCTACTCAAGTGCTTTAATGAATCTCTGCTCTCCCCAATGTGCGTGAAAGTGACAGCGTGCTCACCATGGTGGCACTTAGGCTAGAGATTACAAATACTTGTTATGAGTTATATTTGGAGTTGGATGTCTTTATGAAATTGTGGTGTTTGTTGGACTCATCTAGTACTCAAGGTGACAGTGTGGGGTTTTCTAGATGGGAAAGGCTTACTTTGAGGTGTGATGTTATAGCCCTACCATCGATTAGAGTGTTCAACCGGAGAGTAGTTAAGAGTAGTATCATAAAGATAATATATTTATATGAGAGTGTTCACTAGTGAAAGTATGATCCCTAGGCCTTGTTTCTAAGCATTGAAACACCGTTTGCAATTAGATCTGTTACATGTTTGCTTGCTTCCATATTTATTTCAGTTTGTCTTTAGTCTTTTCCACGCCATCAAGTTATTTTCTATCACCGTTACCACTTATAATTATCCATACCACTTGTATTTTACTATCTCTTCGCCGAACTAGTGCACCTATACACCTGACAAGTGTATTGGGTGTGTTGGGGACACAAGAGACTTCTTGTATCTTGATTGCAGGGTTACTTGAGAGGGGATACCTTTGCCCACTTCCTCCCTGAGTTCGATAAACCTTGGGTGATCCACTTAAGGGAAAACTTGCTACTGTTCTACAAACCTCTGCACTTGGAGGCCCAACAACTGTCTACAAGAATAGAAGTGCGTAGACATCAGGATCCACCAATGGCATTGCATGTGTGTTCTTTTCACAAATCACATATGGAGCCACTAGAGTCATTGCTTATCTGTTCTTATACTAAAACCAGCACTAGATTCATTGCATGTGTGTTCTTTCCATAAACAACATATGGATCCACCAGTGTTAACTGCATGTGTGTCCTTTCCACAAACCACTTATGGAACCACCAGTGTTCATTGCATGTGTGTTCTTTTCCACAAACCACGTATGCATCAACCAGTGGTCATTGCATGTGTGTTCTTTTCACAAACCACATATGGACCCACTAGAGTCATTGCATGTGTGTTCTTATACTAAAACTAGCACTAGAGTCATTGAATGTGTGTTCTTTTCACAAACAACATATGGATCCACAAGTGTTCACTGCATGCGTGTTCTTTCCACAAACCACTTATGGATCCACCAGTGTTAATTGCATGCGTGATCTTTTCCACAAACCACATATGGATCAACCAGTGGTCATTGCATGTGTGTTCTTTTCACAAACCACATGTGGACCCACTAGAGTCATTACATGTGTGTTCTTATACTAAAAACAGCACTAGACTCAGTGCATGTGTGTTGTTTTCACACACCACACATGGATCCACCAGTGTCATTGCATGTGTGTTCTTTCCACAAACCACACATGGATCAACCAGTGGTCATTGCATGTGTGTTCTTTTCCACAAACCACACATGGATCAACAAATGGCATTGCATGTGCGTTCTTTCCACAAACCACACATGGATCAACCAGTGTCATTGCATGTGTGTTCTTTTCACAAACACATATGGACCCACTAGAGTCATTGCTTGTGTTTTCTTATACTAAAACCAACACTAGAGTCATTGCATGTGTGTTCTTTTCACAAACCACATATGGATCCACCAGTGGCATTGCATGTGTGTTCTTTTCACAAATCACATATGGAGCCACCAGAGTCATTGCTTGTGTGTTCTTATACTAAAACCAGCACTAGATTCATTTCATGTGTGTTCTTTCCACAAACAACATATGGATCCACCAGTGTTCACTACATGTGTGTTCTTTCCACAAACCTCTTATGGTTCCACCAGTGTTCATTGCATGTGTGTTCTTTTCCACAAACCACATATGGATCAACCAATGGTCATTTCATGTGTGTTCTTTTCAAAAATCACATATGGACCCACTAGAGTGATTGCATGTGTGTTCTTATACTAAAACCAACACTAGACTCATTGCATGTGTGTTCTTTTCACAAACCACATATGGATCCACCAGTGTTCACTGCATTTGTGTTCTTTTCGCAAAGCACTTATGGATCCACCAGTAATCATTGCATGTGTGTTCTTTGCCACAAACCACATATGGATCAACCAGTGTTGATTGCATGTGTGTTCTTTTCACAAACAACATGTGGACCCACTAGAGTCATTGCTTGTGTGTTCTTATACTAAAAGCAACACTAGAGTCATTGCATGTGTGTTCTTTTCACAAACAACATATGGATCCACCAGTGCTCACTACATGTGTGTCCTTTCCAAAAAACCACTTATGGATTCACCAGTGTTCATTGCATGTGTGTTCTTTTCCACAAACCACATATGGATCAACCAGTGGTCATTGCATGTGTGTTCTATTCACAAACCACATATGGACCCACTAGAGTCATTGCATGTGCGTTCTTATACTAAAACTAGCACTAGAGTCATTGCATATGTGTTCTTTTCACAAACAACATATGGATCCACTAGTGTTCACTGCATGTGTGTTCTTTCCACAAACCACTTATGGATCCACCAGTGTTCATTGCATGTGTGTTCTTTTCCACAAACCACATATGGATCATTCAATGGAATTGCATGTGTGTTCTTTTCATAAACAACATATGGATCCACCAGTGTTCACTGCATGTGTGTTCTTTCCACAAACCACATATTGATCCATAAGTGTTCATTGCATGTGCGTTCTTCTCCACAAACCACATATGGATCCATTTGAGTCATTGCATGTGTGTTCTTTCCACAAACAACATATGGATCCACCAGTGTTCACTGCATGTGTGTTCTTTCCACAAACCACTTACGGATCCACCAGTGTTCATTGCATGTGTGTTCTTTTCCACAAAACACATATGGATCAACCAGTGGTCATTGCATGTGTGTTCTTTTCACAAATCACATATGGACCCACAAGAGTGATTGCATGTGTGTTCTTATACTAAAACCAACACTAGACTCATTGCATGTGTGTTCTTTTCACAAACCACATATGGATCCACCAGTGTTCACTGCATTTGTGTTCTTTACGCAAACCACTTATAGATCCACCAGTGTTCATTGCGTGTGTGTTCTTTTCCACAAACCACATATGGATCAACCAGTGTTTATTGCATGTGTGTTCTTTTCACAAACAACATGTGGACCCACTAGAGTCATTGCTTGTGTGTTCTTATACTAAAACCAACACTAGAGTCATTGCATGTGTGTTCTTTTCACAAACAACATATGGATCCACCGGTGTTCACTGCATGTGTGTCCTTTCCAAAAACCACTTATGGATTCACAAGTGTTCATTGCATGTGTGTTCTTTTCAACAAACCACATATGGATCAACTAGTGGTCATTGCATGTGTGTTCTATTCACAAACCACATATCGACCCACTAGAGTCATTGCATGTGTGTTCTTATACTAAAACTAGCACTAGAGTCATTGCGTGTGTGTTCTTTTCACAAACAACATATGGATCCACCAGTGTTCACTCCATGTGTGTTCTGTCCAGAAACCACTTATGGATCCACCAGTCTTCACTGCATGTGTGTTCATTCCACAAACAACATATGGATCCACCAGTGGTCATTGCTTGTGTGTTTTTTCACAAACCACATGTGGACCCACTAGAGTCATTGCATGTGTGTTCTTATACTAAATCCAACACTAGAAAAATTGCATGTGTGTTCTTTTCACAAACCACACATGGATCCACCAGTGTCATTACATGTGTGTTCTTTCCACAAACCACACATGGATCAACCAGTGGTCATTGCATGTGTGTTCTTTTCCACAAACCACATATGGATCCATTAGAGTCATTGCATGTGTATTATTTCCACAAACCACACATGGATCAACCAATGGCATTGCATGCGTGTTCTTTCCACAAACAACATATGGATCCACCAGTGTTCACTTCATGTGTGTTCTTTCCACAAACCACTTATGGATCCACCAGTGTTCATTGCATGTGTGTTCTTTTACACAAACCACATATGGATCAACCCGTGGTCATTGCATGTGCGTTCTTTTCACAAACCACATGTGGACCCACTAGAGTCATTGCATGTGTGTTCTTATACTAAAACCAACACTAGACTCATTACATGTGTGTTCTTTTCAAAAACCACACATGGATCCTCCAGTGTCATTGCATGTGTGTTCTTTCCACAAACCACACATGGATCAACCAGTGGTCATTGCATGTGTGTTTTTTCTACAAACCACATGTGGATCAATTATAGTTATTGCATGTGTGTTATTTCCACAAACCACACATGGATCAACCAATGGCATTGCATCTGTGTTCTTTCCACAAATAACACATGGATCAACCAGTGTCATTGCATGTGTGTTCTTTCCACAAATCACATATGGACCCACTAGAGTCATTGCGTGTGTGTTCTTATACTAAAACCAGTACTAGAGTCATTGCATGTGTGTTCTTTTCACAAACCACATATGGATCCACCAGTGGCATTGCATGTGTGTTCTTTTCACAAATCACATATGGAGCCACTAGAGTCATTGCTTGTGTGTTCTTATACTAAAACCAAGACTAGAGTCATTGCATGTGTGTTCTTTTCACAAAAAACATATGGATCCACCAGTGTTCACTGCATGTGTGTCCTTTCCACAAACCACTTATGGATCCACCAGTGTTCATTGTATGTGTGTTCTTTTCCACAAACCACATATGGATCAACCAGTGGTCATTGCATGTGTGTTCTTTTCACAAACCACATATGGACCCACTAGAGTCATTGCATGTGTGTTCTTATACTAAAACTAGCACTAGAGTCATTTCATGTGTGTTCTTTTCACAAACAACATATGGATCCACCATTGTTCACTGCATGCGTGTTCTTTCCACAAACCACTTATGGATCCACAAGTATTCATTGCATGTGTGTTCTTTTGAGTTAATTGGATAAAACTACCACAATTGGGTCTGTCGGAACGAGTCAGTACCACTTTCGGTAATTTTTGCGAGTCAGTACCAGTTCTGAGTCATAGCGTTGCAAACTGCACTAAATTCCGTCTAACAACATTTTAACACGCTTTCTGACAGGTGCGACCCATATGCAGAGCTGACTAGTCAACAAAAATTGCCAGGCGGCAATCGAGTTATGTCTGCCCCCGTTGTCGTCATCTTCCTCTGCTCGAAGCTGCGCTTCACCTGCTACCGCAACGTCGCGTGTGCCATGGGCGCTAGCCGCTCCAGGATGCACCCCAACGTTGTGCGCCACTCGGCGGCCAGCCGTGCGTCAGCCTCAGCCACGGCCCCGCGCAGCCGCGCCCGGAGCTGCGCGCACACGCTCGCCGTCAGCATGGCGTATAGCGTCCCCGCCGCCAGAACCAGCGTTGCTGAGCTGTGCTCGGAGAACCCGTGCCGCCCTCATTTGCTCGTCGCGTTGTTCTCGACGGTGACGATGTCGAATGGCACGTCCTCCATCGACATGGACTTGTGCGACCAAATATGAGCTTGATGCGTGCGAGGACGGTGAACGCCACACGCTAGGGACGCGACGACAGCGTCTAAGCTGCACCCCTACAGGGACGTCTGCTTGAGGTTCTTCATGTCCTGCTTCTTGGATAAGATCAGCTGCTGCATGGCTCTGCAGAGTCCGTGCTCAGCCTCCACCAGCTACTCCATGGCTCTGCGCAGCCCCGCGGTGCTGGCCACCTGCTTCTCCATCTTGTGCGACCGCCCGCCCAGCTCCTTCCACGTAGATGCCGCCCACCGGTGCCGGTCACGCCACCATGCCGCATCGCCGACCCGCAGGTCGCCGCTGCGCGTGAGCACCAGCGAGCAGCTCGCCGCTGCGCGTGAGCACCAGCGAGCAGCTCGCCGGCTTGCAGCTCTGCCGCCCCGCCGTCTCGCCGGGGCAGTGGACGCGCTCCACGCTGGAGTCGCCGGAGCTCGTGCAGCTGCTCCTCCTCCCGAGACCTCTGAAAAATTACAAAAAGGTCAAAATACAAAATTTGTTGACTAGTCAGCTCTGCAGATGGGTCCCACCTGTCAGAAAGTGTGTTAAAATGCTGTTAGACGGAATTTAGTGCAGTTTGCAATGCTATGACTCAGAACTGGTACTGACTCGCAAAAATGACCGAAAGTGGTACTGACTCGTCCCGACAGCCCCAATTATGGTAGTTTTATCCAATTAACTTGTGTTCTTTTCCACAAACCACATATGGATCAACCAGTGGTCATTGCATGTGTGTTCTTTTCACAAACCACATGTGGACCCACTAGAGTCATTGCATGTGTGTTCTTATACTAAAACCAGCACTAGACTCATTGCATGTGTGTTCTTTTCACAAACCACACATGGATCCACCAGTGTCATTGCATGTGTGTTCTTTCCACAAACCACACATGGATCAACTAGTGGTCATTGCATGTGTGTTCTTTTCCACAAACCACATATGGATCCATTAGAGTTATTGCATGTGTGTTATTTCCACAAACCACACAAGGATCAACCAATGGCATTGCATGTGTGTTCTTTCCACAAACAACACATGGATCAACCACTATTCACTGCATGTGTATTCTTTCCACAAATCACATATGGACCCACTAGAGTCATTGCTTGTGTGTTCTTATACTAAAACCAGCACTAGAGTCATTGCATGTGTGTTCTTTTCACAAACAACATATGGATCCACCAGTGTTCACTACACGTGTGTCCTTTCCACAAACCGCTTATGGATCCACCAGTGTTCATTGCATGTGTGTTCTTTTCACAAACAACATATGGATCCACCATTGTTCACTGCATGCATGTTCTTTCCACAAACCACTTATGGATCCACTAGTGTTCATTGCATGTGTGTTCTTTTCCACAAACCACATATGGATCAAACAGTGGTCATTGCATGTGTGTTCTTTTCACAAACCACATGTGGACCCACTAGAGTCATTGAATGTGTGTTCTTATACTAAAACCAGCACTAGACTCATTGCATGTGTGTTCTTTTCAGAAACCACACATGGATCCACCAGTGTCATTGCATGTGTGTTCTTTCCACAAACCACACATGGATCAACTAGTGGTTATTGCATGTGTGTTCTTTTCCACAAACCACATATGGATCCATTAGAGTCATTGCATGCGTGTTATTTCCACAAACCACACATGGATCAACCAATGGCATTGCATGTGTGTTCTTTTCACAAACCACATATGGATCCACCAGTGGCATTGCATGTGTGTTCTTTTCACAAATCACATATGGAGCCACTAGAGTCATTGCTTGTGTGTTCTTATACTAAAACCAGCACTAGAGTCAGTGCATGTGTGTTCTTTCCACAAACAACATATGGATCCACTAGTGTTCATTGCATGTGTGTTCTTTCCACAAACCACTTATGGATCCACCAGTGTTCATTGTATGTGTGTTCTTTTCCACAAACCACATATGGATCAACCAGTGGTCATTGCATGTGTGTTCTTTTCACAAACCACATATGGACCCACTAGAGTCATTGCATGTGTGTTCTTATACTAAAACTAGCACTAGAGTCATTGCATGTGTGTTCTTTCCACAAACCACACATGGATCAACCAATGGCATTGCATGTGTGTTCTTTCCACAAACAACACATGGATCAACCACTGTTCACTGCATGTGTATTCTTTCCACAAATCACATATGGACCCACTAGAGTCATTGCTTGTGTGTTCTTATACTAAAACCAGCACTAGAGTCATTGCATGTGTGTTCTTTTCACAAACAACATATGGATCCACCAGTGTTCACTACACGTGTGTCCTTTCCACAAACCACTTATGGATCCACCAGTGTTCATTGCATGTGTGTTCTTTTCCACAAACTACATATGGATCAACCAGTGGTCATTGCATGTGTGTTCTTTTCACAAATCACATATGGACCCACTAGAGTCATTGCATGTGTGTTCTTATACTAAAACTAGCACTAGAGTCATTGCATGTGTGTTCTTTTCACAAACAACATATGGATCCACCATTGTTCACTGCATGCATGTTCTTTCCACAAACCACTTATGGATCCACTAGTGTTCATTGCATGTGTGTTCTTTTCCACAAACCACATATGGATCAAACAGTGGTCATTGCATGTGTGTTCTTTTCACAAACCACATGTGGACCCACTAGAGTCATTGAATGTGTGTTCTTATACTAAAACCAGCACTAGACTCATTGCATGTGTGTTCTTTTCAGAAACCACACATGGATCCACCAGTATCATTGCATGTGTGTTCTTTCCACAAACCACACATGGATCAACTAGTGGTTATTGCATGTGTGTTCTTTTCCACAAACCACATATGGATCCATTAGAGTCATTGCATGCGTGTTATTTCCACAAACTACACATGGATCAACCAATGGCATTGCATGTGTGTTCTTTCGACAAACAACAAATGGATCAACCAGTGTTCACTGCATTTGTGTTCTTTCCACAAATCACATATGGACCCACTAGAGTCATTGCTTGTGTGTTCTTATACTAAAACCTAGACTAGAGTCATTGCATGTGTGTTCTTTTCACAAAAAACATATGGATCCACCAGTGTTCATTGTATGTGTGTTCTTTTCCACAAACCACATATGGATCAACCAGTGGTCATTGCATGTGTGTTCTTTTCACAAACCACATATGGACCCACTAGAGTCATTGCATGTGTGTTCTTATACTAAAACTAGCACTAGAGTCATTTCATGTGTGTTCTTTTCACAAACAACATATGGATCCACCATTGTTCACTGCATGCGTGTTCTTTCCACAAACCACTTATGGATCCACAAGTGTTCATTGCATGTGTGTTCTTTTGAGTTAATTGGATAAAACTACCACAATTGGGGCTGTCGGAACGAGTCAGTACCACTTTCGGTGATTTTTGCGAGTCAGTACCAGTTCTGAGTCATAGCGTTGCAAACTGCACTAAATTCCGTCTAACAACATTTTAACACGCTTTCTGACAGGTGCGACCCATATGCAGAGCTGACTAGTCAACAAAAATTGCCAGGCGGCAATCGAGTTATGTCTGCCCCCGTTGTCGTCATCTTCCTCTGCTCGAAGCTGCGCTTCACCTGCTACCGTAACGTCGCGTGTGCCATGGGCGCCAGCCGCTCCAGGATGCACCCCAACGTTGTGCGCCACTCGGCGGCCAGCCCTGCGTCAGCCTCAACCACGGCCCCGCGCAGCCGCGCCCGGAGCTGCGCGCGCACGCTCGCCGTCAGCATGGCGTATAGCGTCCCCGCCGCCAGAACCTGCCGAGCTGTGCTCGGAGAACCCGTGCCGCCCTCATTTTCTCGTCGCGTTGTTCTCGACGGCGACGACGTCGAATGGCACGTCCTCCATCGACATGGACTTGTGCGACCAAATATGAGCTTGATGCGTGCGAGGACGGTGAACGCCACACGCTAGGGACGCGACGACGGCGTCTAAGCTGCACCCCTACAGGGACGTCTGCTTGAGGTTCTTCATGTCCTGCTTCTTGGATAAGATCAGCTGCTGCATGGCTCTGCAGAGTCCGTGCTCAGCCTCCACCAGCTACTCCATGGCTCTGCGCAGCCCCGCGGTGCTGGCCACCTGCTTCTCCATCTTGTGCGACCGCCCGCCCAGCTCCTTCCACGTAGATGCCGCCCACCGGTGCCGTTCACGCCACCATGCCGCATCGCCGACCCGCAGGTCGCCGCTGCGCGTGAGCACCAGCGAGCAGCTCGCCGCTGCGCGTGAGCACCAGCGAGCAGCTCGCCGGCTTGCAGCTCTGCCGCCCCGCCGTCTCGCCGGGGCAGTGGACGCGCTCCACGCTGGAGTCGCCGGAGCTCGTGCAGCTGCTCCTCCTCCCGAGACCTCTGAAAAATTACAAAAAGGTCAAAATACAAAATTTGTTGACTAGTCAGCTCTGCAGATGGGTCCCACCTGTCAGAAAGTGTGTTAAAATGCTGTTAGACGGAATTTAGTGCAGTTTGCAATGCTATGACTCAGAACTGGTACTGACTCGCAAAAATGACCGAAAGTGGTACTGACTCGTCCCGACAGCCCCAATTATGGTAGTTTTATCCAATTAACTTGTGTTCTTTTCCACAAACCACATATGGATCAACCAGTGGTCATTGCATGTGTGTTCTTTTCACAAACCACATGTGGACCCACTAGAGTCATTGCATGTGTGTTCTTATACTAAAACCAGCACTAGACTCATTGCATGTGTGTTCTTTTCACAAACCACACATGGATCCACCAGTGTCATTGCATGTGTGTTCTTTCCACAAACCACACATGGATCAACTAGTGGTCATTGCATGTGTGTTCTTTTCCACAAACCACATATGGATCCATTAGAGTTATTGCATGTGTGTTATTTCCACAAACCACACAAGGATCAACCAATGGCATTGCATGTGTGTTCTTTCCACAAACAACACATGGATCAACCACTATTCACTGCATGTGTATTCTTTCCACAAATCACATATGGACCCACTAGAGTCATTGCTTGTGTGTTCTTATACTAAAACCAGCACTAGAGTCATTGCATGTGTGTTCTTTTCACAAACAACATATGGATCCACCAGTGTTCACTACACGTGTGTCCTTTCCACAAACCGCTTATGGATCCACCAGTGTTCATTGCATGTGTGTTCTTTTCACAAACAACATATGGATCCACCATTGTTCACTGCATGCATGTTCTTTCCACAAACCACTTATGGATCCACTAGTGTTCATTGCATGTGTGTTCTTTTCCACAAACCACATATGGATCAAACAGTGGTCATTGCATGTGTGTTCTTTTCACAAACCACATGTGGACCCACTAGAGTCATTGAATGTGTGTTCTTATACTAAAACCAGCACTAGACTCATTGCATGTGTGTTCTTTTCAGAAACCACACATGGATCCACCAGTGTCATTGCATGTGTGTTCTTTCCACAAACCACACATGGATCAACTAGTGGTTATTGCATGTGTGTTCTTTTCCACAAACCACATATGGATCCATTAGAGTCATTGCATGCGTGTTATTTCCACAAACCACACATGGATCAACCAATGGCATTGCATGTGTGTTCTTTTCACAAACCACATATGGATCCACCAGTGGCATTGCATGTGTGTTCTTTTCACAAATCACATATGGAGCCACTAGAGTCATTGCTTGTGTGTTCTTATACTAAAACCAGCACTAGAGTCAGTGCATGTGTGTTCTTTCCACAAACAACATATGGATCCACTAGTGTTCATTGCATGTGTGTTCTTTCCACAAACCACTTATGGATCCACCAGTGTTCATTGTATGTGTGTTCTTTTCCACAAACCACATATGGATCAACCAGTGGTCATTGCATGTGTGTTCTTTTCACAAACCACATATGGACCCACTAGAGTCATTGCATGTGTGTTCTTATACTAAAACTAGCACTAGAGTCATTGCATGTGTGTTCTTTCCACAAACCACACATGGATCAACCAATGGCATTGCATGTGTGTTCTTTCCACAAACAACACATGGATCAACCACTGTTCACTGCATGTGTATTCTTTCCACAAATCACATATGGACCCACTAGAGTCATTGCTTGTGTGTTCTTATACTAAAACCAGCACTAGAGTCATTGCATGTGTGTTCTTTTCACAAACAACATATGGATCCACCAGTGTTCACTACACGTGTGTCCTTTCCACAAACCACTTATGGATCCACCAGTGTTCATTGCATGTGTGTTCTTTTCCACAAACTACATATGGATCAACCAGTGGTCATTGCATGTGTGTTCTTTTCACAAATCACATATGGACCCACTAGAGTCATTGCATGTGTGTTCTTATACTAAAACTAGCACTAGAGTCATTGCATGTGTGTTCTTTTCACAAACAACATATGGATCCACCATTGTTCACTGCATGCATGTTCTTTCCACAAACCACTTATGGATCCACTAGTGTTCATTGCATGTGTGTTCTTTTCCACAAACCACATATGGATCAAACAGTGGTCATTGCATGTGTGTTCTTTTCACAAACCACATGTGGACCCACTAGAGTCATTGAATGTGTGTTCTTATACTAAAACCAGCACTAGACTCATTGCATGTGTGTTCTTTTCAGAAACCACACATGGATCCACCAGTGTCATTGCATGTGTGTTCTTTCCACAAACCACACATGGATCAACTAGTGGTTATTGCATGTGTGTTCTTTTCCACAAACCACATATGGATCCATTAGAGTCATTGCATGCGTGTTATTTCCACAAACCACACATGGATCAACCAATGGCATTGCATGTGTGTTCTTTCGACAAACAACAAATGGATCAACCAGTGTTCACTGCATTTGTGTTCTTTCCACAAATCACATATGGACCCACTAGAGTCATTGCTTGTGTGTTCTTATACTAAAACCAAGACTAGAGTCATTGCATGTGTGTTCTTTTCACAAAAAACATATGGATCCACCAGTGTTCACTACATGTGTGTCCTTTCCACAAACCACTTATGGATCCACCAGTGTTCATTGTATGTGTGTTCTTTTCCACAAACCACATATGGATCAACCAGTGGTCATTGCATGTGTGTTCTTTTCACAAACCACATATGGACCCACTAGAGTCATTGCATGTGTGTTCTTATACTAAAACTAGCACTAGAGTCATTGCATGTGTGTTCTTTTCACAAACAACATATGGATCCACCAGTGTTCACTGCATGTGTGTTCTTTCCACAAACCACTTATGGATCCACAAGTGTTCATTGCATGTGTGTTCTTTTCCACAAACCACATATGGATCAACCAGTGGTCATTGCATGTGTTTTCTTTTCACAAACCACATGTGGACCCACTAGAGTCATTGTGTTGGGGGGATACCCCCGGGTAGGGTAATATCAGGGTATAAAGGCCGAGTTAGCCGAGGTACGGCAAGGTCAAAGCGTAAGCTGGCCGGGTTACCTCAAGGCAGGACAACTTACGGAGTAACCCAGACCGGAGGATGTCCACCTGATTATGTCCAGGCCGATGTACGTTGTATGCCGACGGGCTATTTTTAATTTGTATGTAGAAACCCACGGGGCTGGATCATACCAAGCTTGGAAGAGAAGGAAGGTATCTCGCTGGTCAAAAGGTGACCTCTGTGCGCAGGAGCATGAGCAAAGCGGATAGAGGGAGGGACCGGTGAGGCGTGACCGACAAAGGTGACGCACGCTATGTCGGCTGACGCTGGTGCCACAGAGGCTTACGTAGCCTCTGCATGGCTTATGATGGCAAAAGGTGACCCGGTCGGTTTGCTATTTTGGGAAGAGGCATATTCCCAGGAATATGCCTCCACGTATGCCCTAACTAGAGACCTAGCCTCCCCTTTATAAGGGGCACTAGGGCCTCTGTAGTTGGGGTTGGTTGATTGGTATTTGAGTGGTTGTTTCATTGAGTAGAAGTAGTGGTGAGAGTAAGAGAGCTTCTTCTTCCTCCTCTCCCCAATACAGCTCAAGGAGCATCTATAACCTCATTAACTTAGAGAATACAAAGTCTTTGTGTGTGGAATCACCACACTATCCCTCCCTGGATTCCTCTAGTGCATATTGGCCCCACCTTTAGCCAATCCATGGCATCTGCCGTGACACCACCACGATAGTTGGTGCCCACCGTGGGGCTAGTGGCGCTAGCAGGAGTGAAGATCCGGACGGGAAGCATCATCGGCAATGGCGAGCGCATCGTCTCCGGGCTCGTTCAGCGCTTTGGAGCGCCAGACTACGTCAGCGACAATGCTGGCTGCTTTGAAAAGCGACCTCCACCGTGCAATGGCATCTTCGTCAAGCTTGGCGCCCACAGGATCTACATCGGCGTCGATGTGTCTTGCATGCACCCGCGGCACGTCGTCGAGGGAGGCGAGCCACCCCTTAGCGCGGCTCACGGTGCACGTATCACTTGCTCCCCGGACCGCGCTGAGGTGATGACGACAGCACCTGGCGTTGGTGCGAGCAAGGACCCGACACCAGATCTAGAGGTAACACCCAAGGCACTGAGGAAAAGTAGAGGTCCTCCGCTAGAGAGGCCGAAAAACATGCTGCAGTAGGCGATAGATAGCTTGGCAAGTCCCATAGCACCTATGGTAGATCCGACTCAGCCATAGGCCGAGTTAGAGGAAACTAGGCAGAAAATACTAGAGGGTGCGAAAAAGATAGTCGTGGCTCAGCAGCCATTGAACATAACGCTGCGCGAGTACGCAAGAGCAAATAAGGTAGATGCTGTAAAAGTAAAAGGGAGAAACCTCATCAGTGAAATGAACAAAGAGGGTGATACTAGAGTTGAGGAATCAGAGAACATTTTGTCCATGGGGCTACCGAAGTACAGCACCCCGACAAAGAACCTCAGGGCAGCAGATGCAGCTGCATCTGAACTAGAAGGTCTGACGGGTGAAGCCCGACAAAGACAGCAGGATAGGGTCAATGAGTTAGTTCGGATCGCTAACAGACAGAATGAAGAGTTGCTCAGGGCTAATCCCGCGAGAGCTGGGGCTTCCAAGGTCGTTTACGTAGTAGTGGGTAACCCAGAGAAATCCGCTGGAGCTGCATCATCCCCGCATGATGGCCCTAGAAGAGAGGAGGTGGTAACCTCAGTAAGGAGAAACAAACAGATAGTCCCGTATGACCCGACAAGGGCAGGGAAAGGAAAAGCAATACAGGGAAATGAGGATGGACAAAGTGTTAGCCGAGGTGAAGCTGGCCGAGGTAACCGCGACCAAGGCAGTGCCGGTCAGAGAAACGCTGGAAACGGCAATACCGGACAACGTAACTCACTGGGTGCAGGGCAAAACCCACCTCGGCAACAGCAGCAACGGAGTGTACCTCGGCAACAGCAGAATGCCGGCCAAGGTATACGGCAAAATTGTGCTCAACAAGAGCAAGACAGATACAACGACGGTGATTCAGAAATGGTGAATGCAGGATACCATAGGCCGGACCATCATGTGATAGGATCAAGGTTGGGAAGCATGAACTTGCTGCCTGATGACGCCACGTTGAAGCTGGATCGGCTCTATAGATCGGAGCTAATCGAGGGGCAAGGTCCTCCGGGTCCCGCATGCTTTGGGCCTCGGATCATGACGGAGCCTCCAGTACCTAACTTCTAGTTACCTAAAGGCACGAAAACATATGGCGGCAGCACCAAGCCAGAGGATTGGTTAATCAACTACGAAACAGTAGTGAAAATTGCGATAGGCAACTTGAGATGGGCAGTGAGATACGTACCTCAGATGCTGGAGGGGCCAGCGAGGGTATGGTTAAACAATTTACCACCCGGAAGTATCAACTGCTGGATCGATTTTGAGGAAATGTTTGTCAGTAATTTCTCGAGCACGTATCAGAGGCCGAATAGGCCACAGACCTTAGAAATGTGCAAACAGAGACCAAATGAAACAGACCGGGAGTTCCTAACTCGCTGGTGCAACGTGAGAAACTCATGTGAAGGCGTAATTGAATCTCAGGCAATAGCTTGGTTTGCACAAGGGTGTAGATATGCAAGCATGTTGTGGCAAAGGTTACAAAGGGATATGCCAACTACACTGGCGGAGACAATCCAGATTGCTGATTCGTATGCTTTGGGTGATCCAACTCAACCCCGGCTAATGTCAAACGAGTCAAATGAGGAGTACTACCAGCGGGATGGAGCCGGATCATCCCGGCGAAATGACTACCGGGGTAAGAGAAGAGATGATAGACCAGATTACAGGTACACCTCACAACAAGTTGCTGCTGTAAACCAAGAACAACCCGGAACTGGGAGTAATCAGTGTCAGAAAACTGGAGGGCAACAGTGGACTCCAAGAAATGATGGCAAGAAAACTTGGACGCCCGAACAGAAGAAACAGTGGCAAGAAAAGAAAGACCGGCCCAGGTATACGTATGAGGCAATGCTGGATCAGCCATGCAAATTTCACACGCCAAATCCGAGTAACCCAGCGGGTCATACGACCCGGCAATGTGAGTGGATGAGGAAGATAGAGCAAAGTGGCTTGGGGAATGCTCAGGCACCTCGGAACGATCAACCTCGGCAGGAGTTACCACGGCAGCAATTGCTCTCTGGAGCGAATACGCAACAGTTAATGTTGCCACCACCTCCGCCGAGGTATGAGAATCATGAGAGAAGGGATGCAGTGCATCGGGTGGAAAACCAGCATCAACCAGATCAAAGATATCTCGGCAATGAGGGGAGAAATGAATATAGAGAGCATCACCAAAGTTACTGTGTGTTTACCATGGAGGAAACGGATAGAAAGAGCTTGCAACGCCGACATATGGAAGTAAATGCGGTTATGCCGGCGGTGACGAGGTATATGCCTTGGTCTGAGCAGGAAATTACTTGGAGTATCAAGGACCATCCCAAGCTCATGCCAAGCCCTGGTTCGTATGCATTGGTGCTGGACCCAACATTCATCAGGCCAAATATCAATATGAGATTTTCTAAGGTTCTGATCGACAATGGCAGCAGCATCAATATTATGTATGTGGATACAATGCGCAAGTTGGGTATCTCGGAGAACATGCTCCAAGCCACAAGGACAACTTTACATGGCATTGTGCCAACTATTTCATGTGAACCCATTGGCAAAGTCTGGGTTGACGTGTTATTCGACACAAGGGATAACTGCCGAACTAAAAATTTGGAGTTTGAGGTTGTGAACTTAGAGAGTGCGTATCACGCGTTACTCGGCAGGCCAGCCCTAAACAAATTCATGGCAAGTACTCACATTAGTTACCTGAAGATGAAGTTGCCTAGGCCAAATGGAGTAATTACCATAGCAGGGGACTTCCGACGTTCCATTGAGGGTGCTTCAGCCGGGTCTAACCTGGCCGAGTCACTTGTGATCGCGCAAGAGAAAAGAAAGATCTAGGAAGTAGCGGCATTGGCCCAGTCCGCGCAGCAATATATGCCGGCGTTAAGTAACCCGCATGGAAGTGTCTCATTTCAAGCAACAAAGGATACAAAGAAAGTACCAGTTGATGATCTGTTCCCAGAGCGCACCGTAACAATTGGTGCCGGGTTAACCGACAAATAGGAAAGTGAGCTTGTCAACTTCCTCCGTGAGAACCGGGATATCTTTGCTTGGTCCACACAGGACTTGCAAGGTGATTCAAGGGAGTTGGTCGAGCACTCCTTGAATGTGAGACCCGGAGCAAAGCCGGTGAAGCAACCTCTCCGCCGCTTCGCCGAAGATAGGAGAAAGTCATTGGAGATGAGATAGCTCGGCTCCTTGCAGCCGGGTTCATCATGGAAGTGCTGGTGGAAAAGAACAAAGATGATCTGAACGTGGCAGTTGTTTGGCGTATGTGCATCGATTACACGAACCTGAATAAGGCGTGCCCGAAAGATCCATTCCCACTGCCAAGGATAGATCAGGTCATAGATTCTACTGCTGGGTGTGAGTTGTGGTTGTTCATATACGCGTATTCTGGTTTCCACCAGATACCCTTGAACCCGAATGATCAAATAAAGACTGCATTTATCACCCGTATGGGGCTTATTGCTATCGCACCATGCCTTTTGGTTTACGTAATGCAGGGGCAACATACCAAAGATATATGCAAAAATGTCTACACGATCAAATTGGTCGAAATGTGCAAGTGTATGTTAACGATGTGGTTATAAAAACCAAGGAAAGCAAGACGCTCCTTGATGATATTAGGCAAACATTCGCAAACCTAAGGAGGTTCCAGATGAAGCTTAACCTGGAGAAGTGTACCTTCGGTGTCCTAGCTGGAAAACTACTCGGATTTCTTGTCTCCAGCCGAGGTATCGAAGCTAACCCAACTAAAATCCGAGGCATAGAGCGAATGGAATTGCCGAAGTGTATTAATGATGTGCAGAAGTTTACTGGTTGCCTGGCATCCTTAAGTCGGTTTGTATGTCGGTTGGGAGAAAAGGCACTGCCTCTCTATCAACTAATGAAAAAGTCGGACAAGTTCGTATGGACCCCACAGGCTAATGAGGCTTTCATCCAGTTAAAGAAAATGTTAGCCACTGCACCAGTGTTAGCCTCTCCACTATCAAAAGAGCCAATGTTGCTCTACATAGCCGCAAACAACCGAGTTGTAAGTGCAGTGGTAGTGGTAGAGCGCGACGAGGAGGGTAAGTCAGTGCAAAGGCCAGTCTATTACCTGAGCGAGGTATTATCAGCATCAAAGCAAAACTATCCTCACTATCAGAAGATGGCATATGGTGTGTATATGGCGGCAAAGAAGCTAAAGCATTATTTTGAAGAGCACCCCATCAAAGTGATATGTGAAGACCCCATATCTGAGATAATGAGCAAAAAGGATGCAAGCGGCCGGATTGCAAAACGGGCAATTGAGTTAACCCCTTATGCTCCACAATACGATAGGAGAGATGCGATCAAGTCATAGGCAGTGGCCGACTTTTTCGTAGATTGGGCCGAGATGCAATATGAACCACCGTTGCCAGATCCAAATTACTAGAGAATGCATTTTGACGGATCAAAAACCAAATCCGGGTTAGGCGCCGGAGTTGTGCTTATCTCTCCCAAGAAAGACCAGTTGAAATATGTGCTGCAGATCCACTTCGCTGCATCAAACAATGTTGCAGAATATGAAGCACTTGTGCATGGACTCAAAGTAGCAAAAGAAATTGGAATACGTCGGATCCAATGCTTCGGTGACTCGGATTTGGTGGTTCAGCAAGTCTCAGGGCAATGGGATGCTTTGGATGCAAACATGGCATTATACAGATTTCATGTGCAGAAGATATCAAGACACTTCGAGGGATGTGAGTTTCACCATGTACCTCGGCTGGAAAATGAGGCTGCCGACGTACTGTCGAAGCTCGGATCAACACGACAAGCGATCCCGCCAGGTGTATCACTAGAACACCTCAAAAAGCCATCTATCAGGCCATCCCTAGAGTCCGAATCAATCTATATACTAGCCGATCCGGAGTCCAGAGCTGTGCCCATGGAAATTGATGTGGGAAGTGGTTCAGGAAACCCGGGGACTGCTTCGGCAAACTCGGGGACTGCTCCATAGAACCCGGGGACTCTGCAGCCTAACCTGTCGGAGGTTATGCCGGTGGATCAAATGGAAGTTGACGAGGATGTGTTTCCGGTGCGAGCTATACTAGCTTGGGCATTGCACATATTCCAGTTCTTGAAGGATGGATCTTTGCCCAATGAAGAAGTGCTTTCAAGGCAAATTCAGAGGCGCGCAAAGGCATACACGATTATCAATTCTGAACTATACAAGAGGAGTGTCACGAATGTCCTAGAACGATGTGTTAACCCGGAAGAAGGGCTTGACATCCTCCAAGACATACATCAAGGGGAATGTGGGCACCACGCCTCATCCAGAGCCTTAGTAGCAAAAGCTTTCCGGCATGGATTTTACTAGCCAAGTGCCTTGGAGCAAGCAGAGGATCTAGTAAGAAAATGCAATGGTTGTCAGAGGTACGCTACCAAGAGACACATGCCAATGTCGGAGCTCAAGACCATATCAATTACCTGGCCATTTGTTGTATGGTGTTTGGATATGGATGGTCCATTTAAGCCAGCAAGAGGAAATATGACCCATATCTTGGTGATGGTTGACAAGTTTACAAAATGGATTGAAGTAAAGCCGATAAGAAAATGTGATGGAGCTACGACCGTGACATTCCTCAAAGATATCATCCTGAGATATGGATATACTCATAGTATCATAACAGATAACGGCACTAATTTTGCTGAAGGAGCATTTGCGCGATTCTGCCGAGATAAAAAGATCCGGCTGAACATTGCTTTAGTAGCCCACCCTGCATCGAACGGACAAGTGGAAAGATCCAACGGATTAGTTTTATCCGGGGTAAAACCCCGGCTCATTGAGCTGCTGCAAAGATCAGCGGAGTGCTGGATAGAAGAACTACCAGCGGTACTGTGGAGTTTAAGAACAACTCCGAATCGATCAACATGCTATACACCATTCTTTCTAGTATATGGGGCAGAAGCTGTATTACCAGCCGACAAAGAGCATGATTCGCCTAGGGTCACCCAATACACAGAAGCCGAAGTGCAAGAAGCCCAGAAAATGATGTTGATCTACTGGAAGAAGCGAGAGAATTGGCATTGTCCAGATCCTCCATATATCAGCAAAATCTCCGACGCTATCATAGCCGGAAAGTAAACCCCCGAGTCTTCCGGGAAGGCGATCTGGTACTCCAGCTGGTACAACGTACTGCTGGCATGCATAAGTTATTCCCCCCATGGGAAGGGCCATTCATCGTGAGCAAAGCATTGCACAATGACTCTAATTATCTCATTGAGGCACAACCACAGGAGAAGAACAAGGCGGACAGGTCCGGTGAGGAATCTAACCGTCCATGGAATGTAGCCCTACTTCGTCCGTTCTACACTTAACAAAGAAGTGTGTGTATCCGAGTTATCTCATATGTCGGTATGTATGCTGGCAGTGAGTTTATCAATGAAATCGTGGCACCTCGAGTAGTAACTCAGGGACTGCCTTAGTAATATTTGTTGTCTTCTTTGTTTGTTATTTATTTTTATGTCGGCTAGCCTAAGATGCTTCTACCTAAGCCGGATTAGTAGTGTGTGAGCACCAAAAACTCAACTTTTCGACTTGTTGCTGTCCAACAAGAATTGGCTTCATGGCAAGCAAGAGAACAAGTTTGGAATTGCGTAGCACACGAAAAACGACTAAGGAAAGGAACCTAATCAAGCCGACATTTATTGTTCAGACTAACCCTATGTTTACTTTACCTTTACTACGCTGGACTATTTTGAGCTAATCCTAAAGTTTCCAAGTATTGTTAAGTCAATTTTTGAAACTCGAACTCATAAGGCACAAAACCGAATCAAGGTAGACGCGAGCCGAGCCATGAAATTGAAGGAACAAGAAAATGAAACTCGGGGACTACGCCCAAGTTAATCCGGTATGAACAACTTAGTAGCAAAACATAATCTGTGTGCTTAATACATCTGCACCCGGCATACCGGGGATCTGATAAAATTCAAAGTGTTTTTTCATGCTCAAGGAGCAGCAGCAGCAGGAGGTAACTCTGCGCCAGCAGGTGGAACTCCGGCGTCAGCCTCCTCATAATCTTCATTTTCTTCAAGATCCGAGGCTTCGCCCTCTTCCTCGTCATCTGAACCATCTTTAACGTATTCATCATGAACAATGCCGAGGAAGCTTGGTCCTTCGTTCCATTCATGAACAGGGGCAAACTGGATAAGATTATGGGCACAAGCTTTACACCGAGCTACCCAATCTGGATCATTCGACCACCTGGACCCGGTGCGCAAGCGCTCAAGAACCTTCAGATCCAGTTTCTCATACCATGTGAGCACGAAGTGGAGGACAGTTTTAGCTCCGGCACGTGCGGCGGATTCCCTCCCAAGGTCAAGCTGGGTCTCGTTATCCAATAATTTTGCTAATCAGAGCAGTGGACCCTTCTAGAGGATCCTCACCAGGCCAAAGGGCACGGAAGATCCGGACGACTGAATCCAAGAGACCCGAACCATAGTTCCTCACAATTTCAATGCGAGAGGATAGGCTGACCAGCAAGTCCTCCATGTCATAGGGAATGTTTTCAGAGCCAGGACCAGTTGGGGAAGAATATCATTTTGCGGCCCGAAAGTTGGGGTGTCCAGGCAACGCGGTACCCGAGTTCCCTGATATCATCCACGATGACTATAGTTGGCGTGCCAAATACTCAGAGGGTCTTTTTTGACACGAATTCAACTTTATGTTTCAATACAAAAAATCAGGCTAATGGCTGTCAAGTTGGGCCCCCCTGTCAGTTCTCGCCGTTATGTTGCTCCTATCGCTCCCGTCGCTTAGGTGTGAATTAGGCTTGCAGCGTTGGCGCTTGCATCCATTACGCGTCTTCTTCTTCCCCGGAGCGGCAATCTGTGGGGTGTCGCAGCCATGGCGCGGAGCTGGGACGTGGACGAACCTGCTCGGCCCAGCTCTCCTCCCTATAGGCTTGCAGCGTTGGCGCCTCCATTACTCGTCTTCTTCCCCGGAGCGGCAATCTGTGGTCGCGGCCATGGCGCAGAGCTGGGAAGTGACGAAGCTGCTTGGCCCCGCTCTCCTCCCCATCCCGAGTCAGAGCTCTTCTTCACCGTGGACGCACCCATGGCACGGTCGGGGACGAGAATTGGTTCCCAGTGAGATCTATCACCTTGTCGACGATGCTCGGTTCTGTTTTCCTCCTCTAGAATCCGAGCTCGCCATCGCCATGGTTGCACCCGCACCAATTCTGCCACCTCTGCCGAGGTCTCTGTGGTAGCTCAAGTTTTAGGGCTCTCCAAGTTCTGCCATGTTGGGCCTATAAGTGTTGTTGTATGTTAAACTAGCAAATCTCTTTTGTTCAAATCTCTTGGGCTGTACCAACTTCATTGTGTTTAATTATGAAAGACAAAATAAAAATGACTTCTCTCAATTTCTCGCATAGAAAAATGCACAGCCAGTTTCATATTCTCGCAGGAACTGGCCCCACTTGTTGAACCGGCAGCACTGCCACGATCTCCACGTAACCATGGTGAGTTCTCGAACCGAAACTTGCAGTTACCACGTTTCTTCTGCAGTCATTCCTCTTCCTCAGTCATTCCTCTGCAGTTTTTCCTAGGCGCTTCTTCTTCCTCTGTTCTGGAACCGTCGGTTCATCTTCTTCTTCCTCTTGCATGCAGTTCCTTGCAGGCATTTCCTTTCACCCATTTCCTTGCAGGCATGGACGATGGGAAACGCACAACAGAGACCCACTTGGTCCTTGCCCATGGCACCACGACTTTGACATTGGTGTACACAAATGATGAAGCGACTGTGCAGACAACTCTCGCCAGGTTTGAGCAATTGCTTGAGAAAGAGAAGCACAAGTTTGTGGGGCTAGACTTATAGTACACCCGTGCAAATAAGCAAAAAAATCCTCCACGAGAGATTGCTGTCGTGCAAATCGCCATACATGAGGATGTCCTCATTTACCACTTCTGTAGGCATGTGAAATTTAAATTTGAGATCACCACTTCTGCATCCCTTGTTCCCTTACATCCCTCGAACCATCTAAGTGCAGGAGTAAACCAACTGAGATGCATTGTCCGGCTCTGGTCGAGTTCTTGTGTAGGAAAGGGATAACTTTCACTAGCGTGGATATCACAAATGACACAATTATGCTTTCTCGTGCGTTGATAAAAATCCCAGAGGGGCACCACATCGACATCCAAAATCTGTACAAGATCAAATCATACCCAGCGAAGGATGGCATGGGTGATCTAGCAGTGGAAATCATTGATAAATCCTATGAAAAACTTAAGAAATTGAAGCGACTCGATCACGACTACTAGGAGTGGCAGCCGATGAGCCAGGTGCGCCTCGAGTATGCAGCCAGAGACGCCTACATGGCGTACGAGTTGTACAGTAAGCTCATTACCATGAAAGATGGGATGGTTAAGGCGGGGTTTTTCGCGAGAGAGCTATGCCCTGGTTGCAAGCTAGCCCAGGAGAAGAAGCGCGAGGAGGACAAAAAGCGGTTTCAGGGCGAGCAAGGATTTTGGGATGGTGGCGACATCAAGCGGCTGAAGGGGAAGCAAGTCAAGGACGACAACAAGTGGTGGTGACACATTATGTGTTTGAACTAGATTTTAGTTTCTAGTTTATTATGTGTGTGATACATTTAGTTACTTCAATACAAAATTTCGACGAATTTAACTTGTTGATGTATTTCTTGACAATTTTAATATAATCGAGCACTAGAAATATTTTGTAGTGTGCATGAGCATGATCAGTAAATATAATTGAACACTAAACTTTAAGGCACTCCATATAAAGGAGTAGATTAATATATAAGGTTCACCAGAGACACCACAGATATATTGTCTTACATGCCACACACAGGCAATAATTAACTAGAACAAAATAAAAGCAGGGGCTGCAGCAGGAGGCCGAGACACGGAGACGCCTAGCGGGGCAGGGGTTTATCAGCAGGAGGCAGCGACAACCTAGTTGCTGAGATACAGGCCAGTCCTGACATACTCCCGGAGGAATTTGCCGTAGGCTGTGTGCCGCGCCAAGGTAATCACCTTATGCCTGCCTCCGCCTCTACCAACGCCCTACGCGTGCTGGATCATGCTGTCGAGGTCCACGTTGATTGCTCTGCCACATAATGGGCAAAACAGTCTCCCCCTACGGTGGAAACAGATTAGCCCACACCGTAACCGCCTCAGCACGTAGTGGCTCTTGTTGTCCCTGGATTCCTTGCTATCGTCCACTTCATCATCATCCTCCTGTTGATTTTTAAGAACATAACTTAGAACTCATACATATGACTGAATTGTATTACAACTCAAGAATTGACAACATGTATATGTAAGATAATATATCCGTGGATATCAAAGATAAAGCATCTCAGCAATAGTTTGATGGGTTCATATATCATTTCATCTCAACACAATGACAAATAATTGCATCAGATTGCGGCCTCATAAGTTTCTTTAGGGACGGAGTCAGCGAACCAAGTAACAATTGCAAAACCTGTAATGTTGTTGTACATCGCCCCAGGTTCACTAACTCATCCCTGAAAAAATCTGACACCAATGTGTCTGCCTCTCTTTTGGGACAAATTTGAATCAGTGGCCACAATAAGAAATTGAAATGTAATCGTACAAAACATTATTCAGGGATATATATAGTCAGGTGCAAAAACAAGCCTCAATATTGTAATTATAAATAAAAAACCAAACAATTAATCTTCAGGTGCATGTTAAAAATACTTATGATCAAAACCATTCATATACATATGCATCATACCAATCATTAAAAGATCAGAAACAATTCAAGGATCATATATGTAGTTCCATATGAGAATAAATCTAGGGCCTCATAATTTGTTTCAGAGATAGAGTTGGCGAACCAAAGTACCAACAACACAACCTATATTGTTTGTGTGCATTGCTGCCTCAGGTTCACCAACCCATCCCTAAAACATGACACCATCATACGTGTCTCCCCTTGAACTCTTTTGGGGCTAATTTCAATCATCAGCCTCGGTGAAAAACTAAAATGTAATTCTTATACACTATGAATGCATGGAATAGATAATTCGAATACCATAGTTCTATGAATGTAGGATAAAGATTGCGGCCTCATAAGTTTATTCAGGGACGGCGCGAGTGAACCATGTAACAATTGCACAACCTATATTGTTGTTGTACATCGCCCCAGGTTCACTAACTCGTCCCTGAAAAAATCTGACACCAATGTGTCTGCCTCTCTTTTGGGGCAAATTTGAATCATTGGCCACAATAAGAAATTGAAATGTAATCGTACAAAACATTAGTTAGGGATATACATAGTCAGGTACAAAAACAAGCCTAAATATTGTAATTATAAATAAAAAACCAAACAATTAATCTTCAGGTGCATGTTAAAAATACTTATGATCAAAACCATTCATATACATATGCATCATACCAATCATTAAAAGATCAGAAACAATTCAAGGATCATATATGTAGTTCCATATGAGAATAAAGCTAGGGCCTCAAAATTTGTTTCAGAGATAGAGTTGGAGAACCAAAGTACCAACAACACAACCTATATTGTTTGTGTGCATTGCTGCCTCAGGTTCACCAACCCATCCCTAAAACATGACACCGTCATACGTGTCTCCCCTTGAACTCTTTTGGGGCAAATTTCAATTATCGGCCTTGGTGACAAACTAAAATGTAATTCTTATACACTGAATGCATTGAATAGGTAATTCGAATATCATAGTTCTATGAATGTAGAATAAAGATTAAGTCCTCATAAGTTTCTACAGGGACGGCGTAAGTGAACCAAGTAACAATTGCACAGCCTATATTGCTCTTGTACATCGCCCTAGGTTCACTAACTCGTCCCTGAAAAAATTTGACACCGATGTGTCTGCCTCTCTTTTGGGGCAAATTTGAATCATTGGCCACAATAATAAATTGAAATGTAATCGTACAAAACATTATTCAGGTATATACATAGTCAGGTACAAAAACAAGCCTAAATATTGTAATTATAAATTAAAAACCAAACAATTAATCTTCTGGTACATGTTAAAAATACTTATGATCAAAACCATTCATATACATATGCATCATACCAATCATTAAAAGATCAGAAACAATTCAAGGATCATATATGTAGTTCCATATGAGAATAAATCAAGGGCCTCATAATTTGTTTCAGAGATGGAGTTGGGGAACCGAAGTGCCAACAACACAACCTATATTGTTTGTGTGCATTACTGCCTCAGGTTCACCAACCCATCCCTAAAACACGACACCATCATACGTGTCTCCCCTTGAACTCTTTTGGGGCTAATTTCAATCATCCGCCTTGGTGACAAACTAAAATGTAATTCTTATACACTATGAATGCATGGAATAGATAATTCGAATATCATAGTTCTATGAATGTAGAATAAATATTGCGGCCTCATAAGTTTCTATAGAGATGGCGTGAGCGAACCAAGTAACAATTGCACAGCTTATATTGATCTTGTACATGGCCCCAGGTTCGCTCACTCGTCCCTGTAAAAATTTGACACCAATGTGTCTGCCTCTCTTTGGGGCAAATTTGAATCATTGGCCACAAGAAGAAATTGAAATGTAATCATACCAAACAATATTCAGAAATATACAAATGCATCATACAACGCATTCATAGATCAGAAACAATACAAATATTATATATTTAGGTTCCATATGAGAGAGAAAATTAGGGCCTCATTCTTTTCAGCGATGGAGTCGGAGAACCAAAATACCAACAACACAACTTGTATTGTTTATGTGCATTGCTGCCTCAGGGCCACTAACCATCCCTAAGAAAACGACACCATCAGATGCCCTTGCACAATTTTGGGGCAAAATTGAATCACTGGGCTTAGTAAGGAATAGAAATGTAATGTCATAGGCCTGCTGTGTATCGAAATCAACACTCAACTAGCAAACTCAACTAGATGGCAGATGAACAGATTGGGATTTTGTGACTAGACGGATTGGGGTTTTGTGACTAGATGGAAGATGCATCAATCAACCGATCGAATCGTATATATACTACCATACTTCAAGAGCAAAAGAATCTGTACACGATTGAGCAAATCCTATGTATGGACAGTGAAAACTGCGGCTACGACTAGATAAGCTAGCAATGTAGTACCTCAGACTCCTCATCAGGGACCTCCTCCTCGAACTCAACATTCTTCGCGATTGCATCGAAGATTTCTTGAACGGCGATGGGGTCATCGATGTAGATCACCAGATTGCCTCCGCCTGCCGCCTGCCCCCATCCAGATCTGCCGTTGGCACCACGACATTGTCGGCCACGACGTTGTCGGCCACCTGCTGCTCGGCGGTGATGGCTACCACCTGCTGCTCGGTAGCGACAGCTACCAACTACTGCTCGGCGGCGACGGCTACCACCTGCTGCTCGGCGACGACGGCTACTGGCCCGGAGAAGACGCCTCCATTTGCTTGGCGACGACCAAGCCATCTGCTGCTTCGCCTTCAACTGGCTTCACCTCCGGATCTTCTCCACGTGTACGCTTCATGGCGCACCAAGGGAAGGAGGTAGTGCAAACGAGGGAGATTCGGTGCGCACGGCAGGTGTAGATTGGGGTCTTGGGACCAGGCAGACAGGGGGAAATGACACGAGCTCATGGAAGAAGGTCGAGGGGGATTATAAACACCGGACCGTTCGTAGTCCTCGAGTGGACACGTGTGGTGGGCGGGGGGGCTACCACGATCTCCACCCTTTTTTCGGTTCCCTTTTTTTGAAACAGCCACGATCTCCACTTTAGAGATGCATTGGAAACGCGCTCATGGCAGATCTCGATTCCACTGCATGCAAGTGGCGTGGAACTAATTTCTAGCAACGTTAGGTCTACTCGAGGGGGGACCTTGACTCATGGAATTTACTAGCGTTAGGGCCCAGTTGGAAGTAAGACTGAGAGCGCTGCGTATAAATGGGATATGTCTGATTAAAATCAAGTGCCAATAAATTGCAGCGTCCCGTCGACAACCGTGCACTCGATGACCCCGTTGCCCTGTGCATGAGTTATAGTAGCAGTAGTAGGCTTTTCAGACTTGATTAAACTTGACATGACCGCTCGACGACTTTTTCCATGGACAGCATCGTGTTCCTTCCTGTAGAAGTCTCGCGGAGGGAGACGTCCGTGCTGCCTCACGCTGTACTATGAAGGACACGAGGTGTGCAACGATCATCGTTGGATCACACAGAATCAACGGTTGGTGCGCACGATCCGCGTGACAACTGTGACAGCCAATCAGGGAGTAGCAGACAGGGTGAGCATAGTTTTGGGCTTCTACGAAAGATAGAGAGGGGGGTGTGCAAAACTAAGTAGTACCACATAAAACCAAGGGCAAAACTGAGTAGTATAAAAATGGAAAGTGTCTTGTACAATGAAATACATCGTGGAATACATCAAATTATGCCAAGATAGATCCACTAGAGTTCATTGGATGTGTGTTCTTCTCATAAACCACACATGGATCCACCAGTGTCATTGCATGTGTGTTCTTCTAAACAAACCACATAAGGATCCACCAGTGTCCTTGCCTATCTGTTCTTTTCATGAACCACATAAGGATCCACCAGTGTTATTGCATGTCTGTTCTTTTCATGAATCACAACTAGAGTCATTGCATGTCTTTTACTTCCATAAACCACATATGGATCCACCTAGTGTGATTGCATGTCTGTTCCTCTTCACAAACCACATAAGGATCCACCAGTGTCATTGCGTGTCTGTTCTTTTCATGAACCACACCTAGTGTCATTGCATGCGTGTTCTTCTAAACAAACCACATAAGGATCCACCAGTGTCATTGCCTATCTGTTCTTTTCATGAACCACACCCAGTGTCATTGCATGTGTGTTCTTCTAAACAAACCACATAAGTCATTACATGTCTGTTCTTTTCATGAACCACACCCGGTGTCATTGCATGTCTGTTCTTTTCATGAACCACGGCTAGAGTCATTGCATGTCTGTTCCTCAGAACAAACCACATAAGGATCCACCAGTGTCATTCCATGTCTGTTCTTTTCATGAACCACACATAAGGATGGGCCCACCAGTGTCATTGCATGTCTGTTCTTTTCATGAACCACACCCAGTGTCAGTGCATGTCTGTTCTATTCATGAACCACACCCAGTTTCACTGCATGTCTATTATTTTCATGAACCACATAAGGATCTACCAGTGTCATTTCATGTCTTTTACTTCCATAAACCACATGTGGATCCACCTAGTGTCATTGCATGTCTGTTCCTCTAAACAAACCACATAAGGATCCACCAGTGTCATTGGATGTGTGTTGTTCTCATGAACCACACCCAGTTTCATTGCATGCGTGTTCTTCTAAACAAACCACATAAGGATCCACTAGTGTCATTGCCTATCTGTTCTTTTCATGAACCACACCCACTGTCATTGCATGTGTGTTCTTCTAAGCAAACCACATAAGTCATTGCATGTCTATTCTTTTCATGAACCACACCCGGTGTCATTGCATGTCTGTTCTTTTCATGAACCACGGCTAGAGTCATTGCATGTCTGTTCCTCTGAACAAACCACATAAGGATCCACCAGTGTCATTACATGTCTGTTCTTTTCATGAACCACATAAGGATCTACAGTGTCATTGCATGTCTGTTCTTTTCATGAACCACACCCAGTGTCATTGCATGTGTCTTACTTCCATAAACCACATATGGATCCACCTAGTGTGATTGCATGTTTGTTCTTTCCATAAACCACATAAGGATCCACCAGTGTCATTGCCTGTCTGTTCTTTTCATGAACCACTCCTAGTGTCAGTGCATGTCTGTTCTTTTCATGAACCACACCCATTGTCACTCCATGTCTGTTCTTTTCATGAACCACATAAGGATCTACCAGAGTCATTGGATGTGAGTTCTTCTCATGAACCACACGTGGATCCACCGGTGTCATTGCATGTCTGTTCCTCTAAACAAACCACATAAGGATCCACCAGTGTCATTGCGTGTGTGTTCTTTTCATGAACCACACCCAGTGTCATTGCATGTGTGTTCTTCTAAACAAACCACATAAGGATCCACTAGTGTCATTGCATGTCTGTTCTTTTCATGAACCACATAAGGATGGGCCCACCAATGTCATTGCATGTATATTCTTTTCATGAACCACACCTAGTGTCAGTGCATGTCTGTTCTATTCATGAACCACACCCAGTTTCACTGCATGTCTATTCTTTTCATGAACCACATAAGGATCTACTAGTGTCATTGCATGTCTTTTACTTCCATAAACCACATGTGGATCCACCTAGTGTCATTGCATGTCTGTTCCTCTAAACAAACCACATAAGGATCCACTAGTGTCATTGGATGTGTGTTGTTCTCATGAACCACACACAGTGTCATTGCATGTGTGTTATTCTAAACAAACCACATAAGGATCTACCAGTGTCATTGCCTGTCTGTTCTTTTCATGAACCAGATAAGGATCCACCAGTGTCATTGCATGTCTGTTCTTTTCATGAGTCACAACTAGACTCATTGCATGTCTTTTACTTCCATAAACCACATATGGATCCACCTAGTGTGATTGCATGTCTGTTTCTCTAAACAAACCACATAAGGATCCACCAGTGTCATTGCGTGTCTGTTCATTTCATGAACCACACCCAGTTTCATTGCAGGCGTGTTCTTCTAAACAAACCACATAAGGATCCACAAGTGTCATTGCCTATCTGTTATTTTCATGAACCACACCCACTGTCATTGCATGTGTGTTCTTCTAAGCAAACCACATAAGTCATTGCATGTCTATTCTTTTCATGAACCACACCCGGTGTCATTGCATGTCTGTTCTTTTCATGAACCACGGCTAGAGTCATTGCATGTCTGTTCCTCTGAACAAACCACATAAGGATCCACCAGTGTCATTGCATGTATGTTCTTTTCATGAACCACATAAGGATCTACCAGTGTCATTGCATGTCTGTTCTTTTCATGAATCACACCAAGTGTCATTGCATGAGTGTTACTTCCATAAACCACATATGGATCCATCTAGTGTGATTGCATGTTTGTTCCTTCCATAAACCACATAAGGATCCACCAGTGTCATTGCATGTCTGTTCTTTTCATGAGTCACAACTAGACTCATTGCATGTCTTTTACTTCCATAAACCACATATGGATCCACCTAGTGTGATTGCATGTCTGTTTCTCTAAACAAACCACATAAGGATCCACCAGTGTCATTGCGTGTCTGTTCATTTCATGAACCACACCCAGTTTCATTGCAGGCGTGTTCTTCTAAACAAACCACATAAGGATCCACAAGTGTCATTGCCTATCTGTTATTTTCATGAACCACACCCACTGTCATTGCATGTGTGTTCTTCTAAGCAAACCACATAAGTCATTGCATGTCTATTCTTTTCATGAACCACACCCGGTGTCATTGCATGTCTGTTCTTTTCATGAACCACGGCTAGAGTCATTGCATGTCTGTTCCTCTGAACAAACCACATAAGGATCCACCAGTGTCATTGCATGTATGTTCTTTTCATGAACCACATAAGGATCTACCAGTGTCATTGCATGTCTGTTCTTTTCATGAACCACACCAAGTGTCATTGCATGTGTGTTACTTCCATAAACCACATATGGATCCATCTAGTGTGATTGCATGTTTGTTCCTTCCATAAACCACATAAGGATCCACCAGTGTCATTGCTTGTCTGTTCTTTTCATGAACCACTCCTAGTGTCAGTGCATGTCTGTTCTTTTCATGAACCACACCCAGTGTCACTGCATGTCTGTTCTTTTCATGAACCACATAAGGATCTACTAGAGTCATTGGATGTGTGTTCTTCTCATGAACCACACGTGGATCCACCGGTGTCATTGCATGTCTGTTCCTCTAAACAAACCACATAAGGATCCACCAGTGTCATTGCGTGTGTGTTCTTTTCATGAACCACACCCAGTGTCATTGCATGTGTGTTCTTCTAAACAAACCACATAAGGATCCACCAGTGTCATTGCATGTCTGTTCTTTTCATGAACCACATAAGGATGGGCCCACCAGTGTCATTGCATGTCTGTTCTTTTCATGAACCACACCTAGTGTCAGTGCATGTCTGTTCTATTCATGAACCACACCTAGTTTCACTTCATGTCTGTTCTTTTCATGAACCACATAAGGATCTACCATTGTCATTGCATGTCTTTTACTTCCGTAAACCACATGTGGATCCACCTAGTGTTATTGCATGTATGTTCCTCTAAACAAACCACATAAGGATCCACCAGTGTCATTGGATGTGTTTTCTTCTCAAGAACCACACCCAGTGGCATTGCATGTGTGTTCTTCTAAACAAACTACATAAGGATCCACCAGTGTCCTTGCCTATCTGTTCTTTTCATGAAACACATAACGATCCACCAGTGTTATTGCATGTCTGTTCTTTTCATGAATCACAACTAGAGTCATTGCATGTCTTTTACTTCCATAAACCACATATGGATCCACCTAGTGTGATTGCATGTCTGTTCCTCTGCACAAACCACATAAGGATCCACCAGTGTCATTGCGTGTCTGTTCTTTTCATGAACCACACCTAGTGTCATTGCATGCGTGTTCTTCTAAACAAACCACATAAGGATCCACCAGTGTCATTGCCTATCTGTTCTTTTCATAAACTACACCCAGTGTCATTGCATGTGTGTTCTTCTAAACAAACCACATAAGTCATTGCATGTCTGTTCTTTTCATGAACCACACCCGGTGTCATTGCATGTCTGTTCTTTTCATGAACCACGGCTAGAGTCATTGCATGTCTGTTCCTCTGAACAAACCACATAAGGATCCACCAGTGTCATTGCATGTCTGTTCTTTTCATGAACCACATAAGGATCTACCAGTGTCATTGCATGTCTGTTCTTTTCATGAACCACACCAAGTGTCATTGCATGTGTGTTACTTCCATAAACCACATATGGATCCACCTAGTGTGATTGCATGTTTGTTCCTTCCATAAACCACATAAGGATCCACCAGCGTCATTGCCTATCCGTTCTTTTCATGAACCACTCCTAGTGTCAGTGCATGTCTGTTCTTTTCATGAACCACACCCAGTGTCACTGCATGTCTGTTCTTTTCATGAACCACATAAGGATCTACCAGAGTCATTAGATGTGTGTTCTTCTCATGAACCACGCGTGGATCCACCGGTGTCATTGCATGTCTGTTCCTCTAAACAAACCACATAAGGATCCACCAGTGTCATTGCATGTGTGTTCTTTTCATGAACCACACCTAGTGTCATTGCATGTGTGTTCTTCTAAACAAACCGCATAAGGATCCACCAGTGTCATTGCATGTCTGTTCTTTTCATGAACCACATAAGGATGGGCCCACCAGTGTCATTGCATGTCTGTTCTTTTCATGAACCACACCCAGTGTCAGTGCATGTCTGTTCTATTCATGAACCACACCCAGTTTCACTGCATGTCTATTATTTTCATGAACCACATAAGGATCTACCAGTGTCATTTCATGTCTTTTACTTCCATAAACCACATGTGGATCCACCTAGTGTCATTGCATGTCTGTTCCTCTAAACAAACCACATAAGGATCCACCAGTGTCATTGGATGTGTGTTGTTCTCATGAACCACACACAGTGTCATTGCATGTGTGTTCTTCTAAAAAAACTACATAAGGATCCACCAGTGTCATTGCCTGTCTGTTCTTTTCATGAACCACATAAGGATCCACTAGGGTCATTGCATGTCTGTTATTTTCATTAATCACAGCTAGAGTCATTGCATGTCTTTTACTTCCATAAACCACATATGGATCCACCTAGTGTGATTGCATGTCTGTTCCTCTAAACAAACCACATAAGGATCCACTAGTGTCATTGCGTGTCTGTTCTTTTCATGAACCACACTTAGTGTCATTGCATGTGTGTTCTTTTCATTAACGATAGGTAGAGTCATTGCATGTCTGTTACTTCCATAAACCACACATGGATCCACCGATGTCATTGCATGCCTGTTCTTTTCATGAACCACACCCAGTGTCACTGCATGTCAGTTCTTTTCATGAACCACATAAGGATCCACCCAATGTCATTGGATGTGTGTTCTTCTCATGATCCACACGCTGATCCACCGGTGTCATTGTATGTCTGTTCCTCTAAACAAACCACATAAGGATCCACCAGTGTCATTGCACGTATGTTCTTTTCATGAACCACACCTAGTGTCATTGCATGCGTGTTCTTTTCATTAACCATAGCTAGAGGCATTGCATGTCTGTTACTTCCATTAACCACGCATGGATCCACCGATGTCATTGCATGTCTGTTCTTTTCATGAACCACACCCAGTGTCATTGCATGGGTAGCCGTTAGACCGAGTCTTCTAGAAGGCAGGCCCTAACACAGTTGTTCTGCTTGATGATTGTTACACACCGTTCAATTGGGGCACTTGGACGATTGGGATGGTCTTTGTGAGAGCGATCCGCGAGTAGGCTGTTCTGCGGCATGATTGGCCACGCTTGCTTTGGACAAACTAGCAACACCGGGCGCTCCCCTATTGCGAGTGTCACGTCTCATGAGTTCAGTGGGCCACATCCCAGTGTCACGTCCCAATTACTTCTCTTCCTCCCCGTACTTCTCTTCCTTACCCTCGAAGCCACTTTCCCCACCTCACTCCCATCCTGCCGTAGCCGCAAGCCGACGGCGCCTCCATCCCAATCCCCTCTTCGGAAACCACCCCCACCCCTCTCTCCATTGGTTCAAGGGGAGACGGCGAGGAAACGCGTCGTGACGACAGGGACGGTGATTTCGATGTGAGTCGTCTCATCTCTATTCTATCATATGTGGCCAGTTATCTATTTTTTGAGCTAGATCTAATCTGTTTACTCATGCGCGTATGATGTGTTAGGTCAACCAGATGATGTATGACTCCGACTATCACGGTTTAGAGGATGAAGATAGTCCTCTGGTATGTAAACATGGATATGTGCCCGCTAAATTTGTAGCCTTCGAAGGACAAAACACAGGCAGGAGGTTACTATGGTGTCAAGGACATCGTGCAATGATGCAAGGAGGAAGTTGCGGTGTTGTCAAATGGGTAGATCCAGAGTGGCCCAAATCGATGCAGAAAACGCTGGACAAACTATGGGAAATGACTGTCGAGTTGAAAGAATCCATATTCAGCTCACTTCTTGACAGTGTTGAGATGAAGCTATGGGAACTAGTTGACACGACCAAGCATAAGCGTGATCTCAGGTGGGTGCAAGACAAGGTTATCAAAGTCGAGAAGGAGAGGGACGCGGCATTGGCCCTGAAGGCTAAGGCAGAGCAAGAACTGACTCAAGCAAGGAACGATCTCCACCAGGCCAAAGTCCTGCAGTACACAACTATGAGTATTGACAAGTGTATGAGGAAAAATGCAGAGAAACAATTAAAGCTGTGCAAGGAAGATGCTAAAAGGAAGGAGAAGACAATTCGATCCTTGATCTCGCAGGAAGATGCGGATCGGGCCAAGATTAGGAAGATCAAGGAGATGTGTGATAACTAGTTCTATTTAGCTTAAGATCCGTGCCTTTTTAAGTTGTAATATTTGTACTTGTTGACCTAGCGGTCTAAACTATTGGTCCCGGATTCCAGGGAGGAAAAAAATTGCTCTGACCCCGCATTAATTTGTGGAAGAATTTGTGATTTAGATCAATTTCTGCCCCGATTTAGATCTCTGTCCCGGATTGGGAACGTAACCGTGGACCAAAGACATCTTTTCTACTAGTGTATTCTGACACTGGTGGTTTGTTTAAACGTAATCTACGTGGATTGTGCCGCATGCAAATGGCACAACCACAATTTATAAAGTGGAAGAATGTACACCCGGTTACTGGAGATCCGGGAGCTTCGCCAGATGCAGGGGATGCAGGAGCAGAGAGGCGGTGAGATAGACAGGCTCAAGATTAGGCCAGAAAGTGGTACCCATTTCCTCCTCATCTGGGCATTATCGGTGAGAACATTGTTGTTTATGTTGCCACATTGTTGTGCAGCATCTGAAATAAGTTGCTGCTTCGTGGAGTGTGGCAGCTTAAATAATTTATTTATGTGCCACTTACATTTTGTCGTATTTGAAGACCTCCTGCCCCTCAGCAATCGTGGAACCGGTGGATCCTTGTTTTCAGATAGCAGTGGCACAATCACAATTTCGAATTCAACTACTGACTCGGGTGTTTCCAAACCCTAAGTCACGGTACATTTTACTTAGAGAACGTGGGTAGATTGTTTCGCCCAGCAACGTGCCACAAACAAAGCGATCAGAATTTAACAGAATTACATATATAGGTTCAAGTTCAACACATTACTATGCATCTTCGTTGCCAGCAGCCTTCTTCCGCAGCCTGGGTGCCAAGCCTTCACGTCCAATGGCTTCTTCATTTCCTGCCTTCTTCCTCTTCCTCGGTGCCAATTTTCTTAGCTTCACGTACTCTGCATCGCCGGGACAATGGGCACCAGAATCGTGTCCAGCATCATCTTTCCACTCGTTTTTTATTTCTTCGGGCAGCAAAATGACATCTTTCCACTCGTTTTTAATTTCTTCGGGCAGCAAAATGACTGACCCGACAGTCATGTTTCTAACCTTGCGGCGCTTCCTGTCAAAGAAACAAGAGTGTTGCATAACTGCCCAATATCTACAGAGTAAATAAAACAAAAATTACAATTCAGCACAAACACGCGAACCCCAAGAGACCTTTTCTTACTAGGAGCTAATTGGGTTCGAGCAACCACCCTGTCCAAGAATAGAAGGGCGACTCCTAGTTGCAGCAGCTTCCACATCCAGTACATCACATTTCAGCTCAAACATGGCAGCCGAAGCATACCTTTTCATCAACCCAATTAGCTGACTGTCACACGTTATAGGAACCATGATGCCACGTTCATCCATGAAGCTGAACTTTGTAGTCTGCTTCGGCCATAATTCAACATGATTACGCAGAGCAGCAACCATACCAGATATAGTGTAGATCTGCGCAGGCGCTTCTTCCATCGTGAAACAATGGTGTCCATACCTCTGGCCCTTAGAGTCATACCTATAGAGGACTACTGTAACCAGGTAAGGGGGTCCGTGCAAATCCCACTTGACAGAAAACTATGGACAAAATATGTTTGTCAGCGTTGGGCTAACAAACAATTTGAGGTTCAGTAGCCAGCTAGCAGTTGTAACTAGTGCGAATAGCAAAGAGAAGGGTAGATCACCCGCTTGTAGACAAAACTTCTTCTTTCTTGATAGTAGGATCTGCCATCCTCCGAGCTGCTCGGCTCATCGGCGGCGAAGGCGGGCTAGAGCCTCGCAATGGCGGCTACGGCATGCGCCATTGGAGCTCGGGATCAGCGACTGGGCGCAGCAACTGGGCGCAGCAACTGGGCACCGGAAGTCAAATGTCCGAAGGGATCGTCCTACCTGGAGGGTGGATTCCGACGCCGCCGGTGCTAGGGGAAAGCTGGGAATGGATTTGTGAAATTGGTCAACGCATCCAATCCACTTAGCTACTCGATTTGCCTAAGAGGTTGCCGCGTTGGCGCCCGCGTCACGGACAGATGACAAACATGAGGGTCCCGACCGTCTACTTCACGGGGCAACTTAACGGAATGTTTGAATTTAGCAGGAGTGAGATGAGTTTGCCTTGAAATAGCCCCTCTCAGTAGTTGGCGGCCTAGCTTTTCGAAACGCGGGTAATTTCAGGCAACTTAGGTACCGCCATGCACTGGCTTGCCAACTTTGGTACCGCAGACGAACAACCCCTAGTTGGGGTACCCCTCTGCTGGCGGAACTTGGTAACCGCAGCAACCGCAATGGCATCGCCCTCTAGGAATTTGCCTGAAAACAAAACAAGTGAAATAAGCAAAAGAGTTTAACCCGGAGAAATACATGTCGGATGAAGGAAAAGAACTTACGGGAAATATGGCTATGGATCCGAGTTAGCTTTGTGCTGCAATCAGCACGCCTCTTCCGGAGCTGCTCAAGTTCAATATTTGCCAACTCAAGCTTGACGTCGGCCTCCTTCAGCAATTCTTGATCCTTTGCAAGTTGGAGGTTAAGACGTTCTCGCTCCCCGGTGAAGTCTTGGCCAGCCTTGTCCATCTCTGTTTTGTGGAGCTCCTTGAGTTTTTCATCTCAGCCTTGAGCTTGGCAATTTCATCATCCTTGGCCCGGAGTTTGGCAAGTTCATCATCTTTCTTCTTGACTCGGCCTGATGTTGCCCTGCTTGTTCGAGAAAATGCAGCATCATATCAGGCACGGGCACACTATCTTCAAAGGATGCTGAAACGGTTTGTTGACCCGGCAGAGCCGAGGTATGAATATCTGCCGAGCCCAGGAGAAAGGAGAGAAAGCACAGAAAACGTGTAGCCCAAACGGATTACCTTTTATCAGGTCCAAGTTTTTCCTCATAATCGTATTTTCGGCCTCCACTTCGGCTGTGCAATCCAAATGACAGATTAGTTCAGCAGGAAAAGACAAAGAAAGATGGGGGGAAGTCAAAGAGAAAACTTACCCCTTTTCTCGAACTCAGCAAGCGTAGTGTGTTTCGAGCGCAACAACTTGTGTGAGTCCAAGAGGCGCTAAAACTCAGCACTCCGACAATTGGTAGTGATCTGAAAAGAGCAAGATTGGCTCAGGTATATGCATATTCGAAGTGTACAAAATCCGAGCCAAGTGGAACTTAACCCGGCTCTAGGTGTGTGCATATTCGAAGTGTACAAAATCCGGGCCAAGTGGAACTAAACCCGGCTCTAGGTGTGTGCATATTCGAAGTGTACAAAATCTGGGCCAAGTGGAACTTAAACTGGCTCTAGGTGTATGCATATTCGAAGTGTACAAAATCCGGGCCAAGTGGAACTTAACCCGGCTCTAGGTGTGTGCATATTCGAAGTGTACAAAATCCAGGCCAAGTGGAACTTAACCCGGCTCTAGGTGTGTGCATATTTCAAGTGTACAAAATCCGGGCCAAGTGGAACTTAACCCGGCTCTAGGTGTGTGCATATTCGAAGTGTACAAAATCCGGGCCAAGTGGAACTTAACCCGGCTCTAGGTGTGTGCATATTCGAAGTGTACAAAATCCGGGCCAAGTGGAACTTAACCCGGCTCTAGGTGTGTGCATATTCGAAGTGTACAAAATCCGGGCCAAGTGGAACTTAACCCGGCTCTAGGTGTGTGCATATTCGAAGTGTGCAAAATCCGGTCCAAGTGGAACTTAACCCGACTTTCGGTGTGTGCATATTCGAAGCTACTAAGGAGCTACGCTAGTTCTTTAAGGAACATCCAGATGAGTAACAAGTTACTCCACCGGAGGCTCGGCGACTAATGGATATGTATCTAAGCACTTGTATGTATTAAGTAAAAGACAAAGTAGTGTACCTCCATCATCCGGCCAGCAAGGTTGATAGCCTTGGCTGCTGTATTCATCTATGCGCTAAATTCGGCGGGCCAAAACTTTTCCGGGAGATCATCTTTTGGATTGATAAACTCCACGTTGTTCCAATTGTTTACATATTCAATCAAGGCTGGAGGATAGCCCTCTCCACCAAGCCTTTGGCGTAGGCCTCCCTCCTCGCAACTTGGGCAGCAGCAGGGCTGGTATGCAGTGCGAGTTGTTTACTGCTAGCTGACTCGGAGGGGGCATCTTTCTTTGGCGGCATGGATGCGAGCGTGCGTTGTCTAGCTTCAATGGATGTTGCCTTGGTGGCCCCAGAACCTTTCTTGGCCTTGGGTTGCTCTTGGCAGGCTGAAGCTTGAGCTGCTGATTTGGACTTAGGTGCAGCCTTGGTGCTAGCGGGGTCTTGGCCTTGTGTTGGTGCTGGTGCTGATGTTGGTGCTGGTTTTGGCGGTGCTGCTGCTGCTGCTGATGGTACCTCGGAGGTGACGGGTTGCGGATGAGCCGGTGAAGAGTTGGGAGCATCAGCTACCTCGGCCGTGCCACTTCCCCCTGCTCCGAGGTTGCCCTCCTCTGGACGAGGTGGGCTGTGACCCGGAGCAGCCACGAAACCCTCATGGATTGGGCTCAGTGGGCGTGTGTTATCACCACGAGGGGAAGATGGGGTACGCCAGAGGGGCGAAGTGATGCTGGAGCCACTCTAGGGAACCTCCATCACAGCCCTGTCGAATCAAACAACGAATAACAAGTTATAACAAAAAGAAAGGCATATAGGCAGAGAAGTATGAAGCAGAGAATTGGCCGAAAGGAAAAAGTGACTTACTCATCAGAAGTCAATGGCTCCCTGGGCTTTCGAGCTCTCCGGACTATGGTCTTAGCCGGATGCTTGGTGGCGGCCTTGTCGGCGGATTTCTTCCGCCTCTTGGTTGCTTGGGGTTGCTTGGAAGAAGCAGCCGAGGTAGCGGCCCGTTTCTTGGATGCGGCAGGAACCGGCTCACCGGTAGCGAGAGGGGGATCTTCATGGATCTGCCCAGCCGGGTTAGCTGAAGTCGGAAATGCGTAAGAAATGGGTACAGCGTCAAATACCTCCACCACCTCAATGTCGGAATCATCTTCATTGTCAGGCCAATTCCATAAGGAAGAGAAATTACCAGAGGGTCGCTTGGTTGCGTCCGGGGTGGGCAGGAACATTTCCTGATCCGGCTCCTCCTCGTCCGAGACAAGTCGATCCTTCCCCCATTTGAGGGAAGGCTTAGTGCCATCTTGGAGGGTCTGCTGAAGAAACAACTAAGAGGAAAATGCAAAAGGGATCAAATAAACAACGTGCTCCGACATAGAATATAACTTGGAGAAGGATGGGGTAATGAGATTTACCGCAGGAGGAGGCTTATCCCGGTAGTAGTGCTCCAACCCCCACTCCCAATTAGCGGAGAAATCCTTGTCGGTCGTAAAGAGGGCCTTGACCCGGCGGAATATCTCGGTGTTGTTCAATTCAAAGGAGGAAGTCCGGTTGGGGTCAAGTCGCCAGCTCATGTGGCAAAGTTTGTGTGTGCGCTTCTGAAGAGGGGAGATCCGGTTGCAGACGAATGTTATCATCACGTCCTCATTGTGCAGCCCCAGATCCTTCAGCTCCTGGAACTGCTTATTGACTTGATTTGCCAAGACGGTTGGCTTCTTGGAAATCCGGTCCCATAGATCTGGGTTAGGAGGACCCATCGCAAAGGGGCGCAGCCGAATCAGATCCTCATCCGTGTCGTTCCTCACGTAGAAGAAGGTCCGGGCCCAGCCCTTACAGGATTCAAGCCCCGTGACCCGGGGGAAGACAGATTTCTTCCAGGGTGAGATGGAGGCCACACCACATTGGGTCAGGTGCTTGTCCTCCGGGGCAAGCACCTTATCCGGAATAACGTTCCTTCACAGACCGAAGAACCGGATCCAGAGCTCTTTGGTGCGCCACCGACACTACTAGGAAACAACCCATCTGTGGCGCACGGAAATGGGACTTCTGTGCCGCATATCTTAGTCGCCACTAATACCTCGCCACTGATAACAAACTTCAGTGGCGCATTTCAAAATGCGCCACAGAAGTCTCAAACTTCAGTGGCGCATATGGCCAATATGCGCCACAGAAGTTTTTTTCAAAATTCAAAAAAAAGGCAGGCCAGATCTCAAACTTCAGTGGCGCATATGGCCAATATGCGCCACAGAAGTTTTTTTCAAATTTCAAAAAAAAGTCGGGCCAGATCTGGCCAGAGGTGGGGGGGTCGCCGGAGGTGGATCAAATGTGATGGCCGGAGGAGAAGGAGGCCGTCGGAGGTGGTCAGAGTAGTAGGAGGAGGAGGCCGCCGTCGGAGGTGGAGGAAGGGCTCGCCGGAGATGGTTGGAGGAGGCCACCGGATATGGTGGAGGAGGAGGGAGGAGGAGGAGGAGGTCACCGAGGTAGCCATGGCCGGAGGTGGATGTCGCCGGAGAGTGGAGGAGAAGGAGAGAAGTATGGAGGGGAGGAATAGTGGAGGGAGAAGTGTTGGAGAAGGGGAGAAGTATGGAGGGGAGGAGAAGTGGAGGGAGAAGTATGGAGGGGGAGTAGAAGTGGAGGAGAAGGGGCGCCGGCGGGATTCAAATTTCGAATCTTGCCCAAGGCTTCTGTGGCGCATATGGGGGAAATGCGCCACACAAGTTTCTCCCCCTTTTTTATTTTTTTGCAGCAAAAATCTTCTGTCTGCCATAACTTTTTACTCTTTTGGAATTTGGGGAATCTACAAAATCTTCAACGGCTTCTAGCAGTTGAAATCAAGTAGAAAATTTCGAGACGGTCATTTTGATAGGTTAAAGATTTTTTTTCCGACATAGTATGCAAAAGTTATAGCCGTTTTACCGTGCCATGACCTATTTTTGCAATATACATCAAAATTCATGTTTTTCAATTTTGTCTAGATCTATACCCTAAAATCTAACTACAACTTAAAGGAATTTTTTTTTGATGTTTCTATCATTTTTGTTTATTTTTTACAAAACTGAAAAGGCTATCCACGGGGGGAGGGGGGATCTGTTTTCCCCCCTATATGCTTGTTCTCTGGCGCATACACCTATATGCCCCACAGAAACATCACTTTCTGTGGCGCATATGGACATATGCGCCACAGAAGTTTCTCCCCCTTTTTTGGCTGCTTGATCCCATCAACCTTCTGTGGCGCATACGTCTATATGCACCACAGAAGTTTGACACTTCAGTGGCGCACACGAAAATATGCGCCACAGAAATATGGACTTATGTGGCGCATATTGGTGTCGTGCGCCACTGTTTTCTAGTGCGCCACTGATATATATCTGTGGCGCATATTTTCACATATGCGCCACTGAATATCTTGTCTATAGATAGGTTGTTTCCTAGTAGTGCGGCCGACGTATCCTTCTATGGAGGATGCGAAGGAAGAGAGGGATGTGATGGCGTTCGCTGGAAGATGGTGGGGTTGGAGTTCGTAGATGTTGATGAAGTCATGGAAGAAATCACTCACTGGCAGGCCGAAGCCATGCTGGAAGTGAGAGAGGAAGACAACGAACTCACCCGGATTGGGTGAGGGAGCAATCTCTTCGCAGGGGAGGCGCGAAATTACCCCTTCTGGAATGCGACGGGTGCGGTAGAGCCAATCCAGGTCATCCTGGCAAACCCAGGAACCGGCCCAGCCATCGTGCCCCATGGTTTCGCCCTCCACCTCCATCTCTTCTCCCTCGACGACGGCGAGCTCCTCCTCAGTCATTTCCAAATCACTGTCCTCACCGGCCAGTTCGGAGGTGGGGAGCAGAGGCTTGGATTGGCGCGGACCCATGATGGTGAAGCAGCGCAGGAGCGGCAGCGGGGCTGGTGCAAAGAAGCACGATGCAGCGGCGACGCTACAGAGCAAATGCAGCGGCGGCGGCGCAGTCATGAGGAAGAAGAAGAGGCAGAGGCTAAGGGGCGCAAGAAAGGGAAAACGCCCATGGGACGCGCCCCCTCCCCTATTTAACCATGCCCCAGTGGTGGGTAGTAGGATTGTGTGGTGCATCGAGGCCACACGGTGTGGCCGTGTAGCAACCGGATCAGCCAATCAGAGCCGAGCCACAGGAAGGGCCACAGGAAATAGGGGATCCCATGACGCAACATGGTGATGCGGTTAACGAGGAGGCAGCCACGACGCGACATTTGCAACAGTAACTCCTGACAATAAGAACAGTAACTGGCGCAGGCCCTTAAAATGAGGCAAGATAATGATTACCCTCCACGTAGGACGTGGGGAAGCGTACGAGAGAAGGACGGATAACCCAGAAAGCTAAGGGGGTAGCCCGGCCAGCGAGTCATAACTCGGAATGTGCCAAGGGAATACTACACCACGGGATCCGAGCTACAGAATAACTTGGAAAAGGGAGCAACAAGATTGAACCTACCGTGGCCTTAGCAGCTGAAGATGCTAAGACCGCACCAGCTTCGGGGACTAATGTTGGGGGGATACCCCCGGATAGGGTAACACCGGGGTATAAAGGCCGAGTTAGCCGAGGTACGACAAGGTTAAAGCGTAAGCTGGCCGGGTTACCTCAAGGCAGGCCGACTTACGGAGTATCCCGGACCGGAGGATGTCCACCTGGTTATGTCCTGGCCGACGTATGTTGTATGCCGGCGGGCTATTTGTAATTTGTATGCAGGAACCCACGGGGCCGGATCATACCAAGCTTGCAAGAGAAGGAAGGTATCTCGCTGGTCAAAAGGTGACCTCTGTGCACATGAGCGTGAGCAAAGTGGACAGAGGGAGGGACCGGCGAGGCGTGGCCGACAAAGGTGACGCACCCTATGTCGGCTGACGCTGGCGCCGCAGAGGCTTACGTAGCCTCTGCATGGCTTATGATGGCAAAAGGTGACCCGGTCGGTTTGCTATTTTGGGAAGAGGCATATTCCCAGGAATATGCCTCCACGTATGCCCTAACTGGAGACCTAGCCTCCCCTTTATAAGGGGCACTAGGGCCTCTGTAGTTGGGGTTGGTTGATTGTCATTTGAGTGGTTGTTTCATTGAGTAGAAGTAGTGGTGAGAGTAAGAGAGCTTCTTCTTCCTCCTCTCCCCAATACAGCTCAAGGAGCATCTGTAACCTCGTTAACTTGGAGAATACAAAGCCTCTGTGTGTGGAATCACCACACTATCCATCCCTGGATTCCTCTAGTGCATTTTGGCCCCACCTTTAGCCTATCCAAGGCATCTGCCGTGACACCACCACGACACATTGCATGTGTGTTCTTATACTAAAGCCAGCACTAGACTCATTGCATGTGTGTTCTTTTCACAAACTACATATGGGTCCACCAGTGTTCACTGCATGTGTGTTCTTTCCACAAACCACTTATGGATCCACCAGTGTTCATTGCATATGTGTTCTTTCCCACAAACCAGATATGGATCAACCAGTGTTCATTGCATGTGTGTTCTTTTCACAAACCACATGTGGACCACTAGAGTCATTGCATGTGTGTTCTTATACTAAAACCAGCACTAGACTCATTGCATGTGTGTTATTTTCACAAACCAGACATGGATCCACCAGTGTCATTGCATGTGTGTTCTTTCCAAAAAAACACACATGGATTAACCAGTGGTCGTTGCATGTGTGTTCTTTTCCACAAACCTCATATGGATCCATTAGAGTCATTGCATGTGTGTTATTTCCACAAACCACACATGGATCAACCAATGGCATTGCATGTGTGTTCTTTCCACAAACAACACATGGATCAACCAGTGTTCACTGCATGTGTGTTCTTTCCACCAATCACATATGGACCCACTAGAATCATTGCTTGTGTGTTCTTATACTAAAATCAACACTAGAGTCATTGCATGTGTGTTCTTTTCACAAACAACATATGGATCCACCAGTGTTGATTGCATGTGTGCTCTTTTCCACAAACCACATATGGATCAACCAGTGGTCATTGCATGTGTGTTCTTTTCACAAACCACATATGGACCCACTAGAGTCACTGCGTGTGTGTTCTTATACTAAAACTAGCACTAGAGTCATTGCATGTGTGTTCTTTTCACAAACAACATGTGGATCCACCAGTGTTCACTGCATGTGTGTTCTTTCCACAAACCACTTATGGATCCACCAGTGTTCATTGCATGTGTGTTATTTTCCACAAACCACATATGGATCAACCAATGGCATTGCATCTGTGTTCTTTTCACAAAACACATATGGATCAACCAGTGTTCACTGCATGTGTGTTCTTTCCACAAACCACATATGGATCCATAAGTGTTCATTGCATGTGTGTTCTTTCCACAAACCACTTATGGATCCACCAGTGTTCACTGCATGTGTGTTCTTTCCACAAAAAACATATGGATCCACAAGTGGTCATTGCATGTTTGTTCTTTTCACAAACCACATGTGGACCCACTAGAGTTATTGCATGTGTGTTCTTATACTAAAACCAGCACTAGACTCATTGCATGTGTGTTCTTTTCACAAACAACATATGGATCCACCAGTGTCCACTGCATGTGTGTCCTTTCCACAAACCACTTATGGATCCACCAGTGTTCATTGCATGTGTGTTCTTTTCCACAAACCACATATGGATCAACCAGTGGTCATTGCATGTGTGTTCTTTTCACAAACCACATGTGGACCCACTAGAGTCATTGTATGTGTGTTCTTATACTAAAACCAGCACTAGACTCATTGTATGTGTGTTCTTTTCACAAACCACACATAGATCCACCAGTGTCATTGCATGTGTGTTCTTTCCACAAACCACACATGGATCAACCAGTGGTCATTGCATGTGTGTTCTTTTCCACAAACCACATATGTATACATTAGTCATTGCATGTGTGTTATTTCCACAAACCACACATAGATCAACCAATGGCATTACATGTGTGTTCTTTCCACAAACCACACATGGATCAACCAGTCCCATTGCATGTGTGTTTTTTCCACAAATCACATATGGACCCACTAGAGTCATTGCTTGTGTGTTCTTATACTAAAACCAGCACTAGAGTCATTGCATGTGTGTTCTTTTCACAAACAACATATGGACCCACCAGTGTTCACTGCATGTGTGTCCTTTCCACAAACCACTTATGGATCCACCTGTGTTCATTGCATGTGTGTTCTTTTCCACAAACCACATATGGATCAACCAGTTGTCATTGCATCTGTGTTCTTTTCACAAACCACATATGGACCCACAAGAGTCATTGCATGTGTGTTCTTATACTAACACTAGCACTAGAGTCATTGCATGTTTGTTCTTTTCACAAACAACATATCGATCCACCAGTGTTCACTACATGCGTGTTCTTTCCACAAACCACTTATGGATCCACCAGTGTTCATTGCATGTGTGTTCTTTTCCACAAACCACATATGGATCAACCAGTGGTCATTGCATGTGTGTTCTTTTCACAAATCACATGTGGACCCATTAGAGTCATTGCATGTGTGTTCTTATACTAAAACCAGCACTAGACTCATTGCATGTGTGTTCTTTTCACAAAACACATATGGATCCACCAGTGTCATTGCATGTGTGTTCTTTCCACAAACCACACATGGATCAACCAGTGGTTATTGCATGTGTGTTCTTTTCCACAAACCACATATGGATCCATTAGAGTCATTGCATGTCTGTTATTTCCACAAACCACACATTGATCAACTAATGGCATTGCATGTGTGTTCTTTCCACTAACCACACATGGATCAACCAGTGTCATTGCATGTGTGTTCTTTCCACAAATCACATATGGACCCAGTAGAGTCATTGCTTGTGTGTTCTTATACTAAAACCAGCACTAGAGTCATTGAAGGTGGGTTCTTTTCACAAACCACATATGGATCCACCAGTGTCATTGCATGTGTGTTCTTTCCATGAACCACACATGGATTAACCAATGGCATTGCATGTGTGTTCTTTCCACAAACCACATATGGGTCAACTAGTGGCATTGCATGTGTGTTCTTTTCACAAATCACATATGGACCCACTAGAGTCATTGCTTGTGTGTTCTTGTACTAAAACCAGTGATGACCCACAAGTATAGGGGGTGTATCGCAGTATTTTCGATAAGTAAGAGTGTCGAACCGAACGAGGAGCAAAAGGTGCTGGCTAGTGGTATGGATCAGGAATTATCTGCAAATACTTAGAAAACAGATTTTTAGGGGTTTTCGATAAAGCAAGTAAACAAAGTACAAGTAAATAAAAGACAGTAGGAATAAATGCAGCAAGTGGCCCAATCCTTTATGAAGCAAAGGACAAGCCGGTAGTATTTCTTAAGATGACCAAACATTCTCGAGGACACATGGGAAGATTGTCAAGTGCTTTCGCTTCATATAGTCGATTAATCTTCCTTAGCTTGCTAAGTGTTGTGTGGGTGAACCTGTGCTAATGTACCGCCCCATCCAAGACTAATACATACTTGTGATTATACCCCTTGCAAACATCCGTAAGTACAAGAAAGTAATTAAGGTAGAAACCTAATCACAACTTTAAACTCTAAGACCCTTACGTCCCTTGTGTAATGGTTTCCTAACGGGGGTTCAGGTTTCTGTCACTCCGGTAACCCCTACAATTAGTAGCCAAATACACAATGCATTCCCCTAGGCCCATATAGGTGAAGTGTCATGTAGTCAACGTTCACATGACACCACTAGAAGAAGTACACCACAACTTAAATAACAATCTATTGAATATTTCTCAACGCAACTCCACTACTAACAACAAGACTTCTCCCATGTCCTCAAGAACAAAACGAACTACTCACAAGACATCATATGGATCATGATCAGATATGGAATAATGATGTATAACAATCTGAACATAAACAATAATTCAATGGTTCACTCAATAGCATCAACTACAAAGAGTAATCAACACCGGGAAAGTTTCCCCTATGAACTATGCAAGATTCAACGCAATTGTTACAGCAATATGGAGATGGTGATGAGGGTGCTGATGGTGATGATGGTGGTGATGATGATGATGATCTCGATGAATTCCAGCTTGATGGTGGTGTTGATGGCGACGATCTCCCCTCTCCGAGAAGGAATTCCCCCGGCAGAAATTTGTCTATCGGAGAGATCTTTCTCTCTCGGTGTTTTCCGCCCCGCAGAGGCGGCAGAATCTTTCTCTGGTCCCTCCCCGAGTCTTAGGGTTTCGTGGGATGATATACGCCAGAGGGGAGAGGCTGGAGTGGGCCAGGGCGGCCACACCACCTCCAGGCGCGGCCTAGGCCTGCCCGCGCCATGGGGTGGTGTGGGCCCCCTGTGGCCCACCTCCACTCCATCTTCTGGCATCCTTAGTCTTCTGGAAAAATAGGATTTTCCGTATATTTTCCCGGATTTTCTGATCTTCACGAATTTTGCCTCCAAACAGCACCTTTTCCATCAGAATCCTGACTGTAGCGGTCCATGCTCCAAAAGTCATCAACCATGCAAAAAAAGATGAAATAACATAAGTATCACCTCTCAATATGAAATATATCAATGAATAATAGTGAATTAAGACAAAGAATAGTGATGCAAAATGGACTTCGCTTGTCCCCAAGCGGAACTGAGTTCAATAAACATGACCTCAGGCTTATGGAGTGAAGAGTCGATAAAAGAATACGGACAAGAAGCATCACATTCATCAAATACATAGATCATAATAGAAGACAACTCACTATTATATAACTCAACTTGTAATGAGTAAAGGAAACACAATAAAGATACATAGAGTATATCAGAATTGGTAATGGCAAACTTAGCTCTTGGTCGAAGAATAGTTGATAATTTGCTGGAGTTCACAAATAGCTGGTTTTTCAATGATAGCTTTCAAAGTAGTAAACATCAAGATAAGAGCAATGTGCAAAACAAGGAACATAAGAAACATGATTGAATAAATCATCATATGAATGAATGAAACACATCAACTCAAAATACTTGCTAAGATAGAAGGGAGTAGGTTTACTGACTCAGCTACAAAATAAAAGAAAGGCCCTTCAAAGAGGGAAGCAGGGATTGCAAGTCTCATAAAGAGCTCCCAAAAATTATGATACTTACTAGCTTTTAGCTCTCATTGCCCCTATCATAGGCATCTTTAGGTGATTAAGGTGAAAGTGAGGTCCAATCTGAGTTATATGCTTGACAGACTATAAACTGAAAATCCCAAGTCCCTTGAGTACGAGGGCCGCTCCTCATGCTACTCAACTTTAGTTACCGGTAAGTTCTTGTCATCGTAAGTATGTGCATATCATTGAGAACCGCCAACGGGGTACCCCTTGCCCAATGATACGGAAGAATCCCCATATAAAAGTGACAAGGCAAGCAGACAATGAGTATCTCAGCAATCTTCTTATTTACCATGGGAAAATGGTGCTTTTTTCTCTCTTTCCTCTTTTCATAGTATCTCTTTTTTTTTCTTTTCCTTTTCTCAATAACTATCTCTCTCTTTTTTTATAAGAAGAATGCTTCATAGATATCATTATGGTTACGCTGCAGGTTTCCACCATGTCAGCATGGATTAGACCAGCGGCCTAGGCGTTTCTCTAACACACATACATAACTCCATGGACTTACAAGATCCCCTTTTATTTCACACCGACGACATCCGCAAACAAAAGAGCAAGGTATCAACTGGGTATATATTTACAAGTGTTGAAAGCGTTCCCCGTGACAGCACGGTTCTGCTAATCCCTAGCCTATAGTTTGCAAGCATATAACTTTCATGGAGAGTTCACAATGGTTCAGGTTTATTAAATGCAAGAAAGTAAAGTGTGCCATCAAGTTCTTGAGATCTTTAATCACTAAGTTTCGTATAACAAGTTTAATTTGGGAGGTAGATAAAACAAGAATTTACTTGGAATAGCAATAATGCTACTAGGTAGGTATGGTGGACACAAATTGCAAGGGTTTTGGTTTAAAGGAGTGGATGCATGTGAAGAAATCCCTCTCGATACAGGTTTTTGGCTAGCAAGGCTGGGTAGCAAGTACAAGAGTTGAAGGAAACAACCAAACATACAAGTGATAAAAACAAACATGCAATCTTCCTCGGAAGCACAAAAGATCTTAACTAGAGAATACTAGACTAATGAGCAAAGCAAGAAAGAAAGATGATGAAATTATTTTTATCTAGAGTACTTCTATCTTTTCTTTCAACTCTCAAAAATAGTGCGCTACTGACCGAGCCAGGTTTTCCAAAACCAACTAAATTAACTCAATGATCCCAAAGTGCTACCAATACTAACAACACGATCAATCATATAACCACGAATTGAAAACTAACATAAGCTATGCAAAAGAGTGAATGATAGAACTTCTCATTAATATTCCATAACGGAAACTCACACCAAGGGATACAAATCTAACGAGAGAGGGGACACTTCCATAATGCAAACCATACTACATAATAACTCCTCTATTCATGATATGACTCTACTAATAAGGTAAAAAGATAAAAGATGGTGATATGATACCGCGACACTCCCCCAAGCTTGGAACAAACCAAGGGGATGCCAAACCTGATGACGAATTACTCCTTTGGTGGTGGTGGTATCCTCTTGATGAGCTCCTTGATCAGTTTCCCCAAGTCCTCAATCTCGAAAGTGAGAGTACGAATCAGCTGTGAATTTTGCTCAGTGCGGCTCATGATCATGTCGTGTTGAGAATTCCAGCTCTTGCTATTCTTTCCCCACTCTTCCTCTTTGAAATCGTCTTTTCCTGCATATCTAGAACAAGGCAAATCCCAATTGGAGGGTAATTTCTCCTTGGGCATATTCTGGTATTGATGCTCATGGATAAGAGTGTGGAAAGGATTCTTGGTGCATGGAGGAAGTGACCAGGGATCTCAACGGTGATGAGGAGGCTTCCCTCCAATAATCCTGGCAGGGTTTGCCACCACTCCAATGCTTGCAATGGTAGTGTCGGTGTGCTTTGCCTCCTCTTCACCTTCACTCTTGATCTCCTTCTCCTTCCCGGGGTCTTGGAGGTCTTCTTCCATAGGCTCCTTTCCTTTATCCTTGGCAGACACCATTGTGCTTCTAAGATTTCAAAGAGTATGTCCTAACAGAAACAGATCGAAACAAAAACACGACAAAAACACGATATACGAACCTCTGGGGATCCGGGGGGTTATATATTACGAAGTTTCATATCAAAAGGAAGGTATTGGGAGAAAACGAGTCGGAGGCGGAGTCCGGGGTGGACTCACCACCTGGTGGCGCGGCCAGGGGTGGGCCCGCGCCACAGGGTGGTGTGAGCCACCCTGGCTCCATTTCCGTCCCTTTTTCGCTTCGTAGCTTTCCTTATTGACTGAAAACTGCAAAAATATAGTTGGATTGTATTTTCGTGGAACTTTTCTTACCAGAACTGTTACCTATTTGGACACGGACTCTGCAGGTCTCTGAATTTGGTATTTAGTGGATCCTTCCGAAGTCACCACTTGAATCATCGGTATCTTCATCTTCATATACTTATTAATTGAGTCATAAAACCCTTCTCTTCCTTATTACACCATTATCTCCACTTTCTAGAAATTTCTTTCACACAAAACATCACACAGTTCTCATTAGCAACATTAGTAAAAGTGAAGTGATAAAACCCTTTTGAGTCCAACTTCAACTGAAAACCATCACAACAAAAGATACTGTAGCAACTCCTTCCGAAAACCCAAAAAGAATTCAAAAAGGAAATCGAATAAAGAAGCAAATGCAAGAGTGGCAAAATCTGTCAAAACAGACCAGCAGGTAAAGATCAAATTTTTCGAAAATCTTCTGTTGCTCAAATCAAAAAGTGCAAAACAAACGAAAGTTAAATAACAACCTGGGGCAGAAGCACAAAAAATTACAGCTCAATCCGATGTACAGAGATCTCTCACGAATTTTTACAGTGAAGCATAAGAATCTGTTTTGGGACAGCAACTTCCCCAAATCTTACTTCTCTCTCATTAGAGGTTGATCTTGACACAAAAACCAAACAAAACGGATAAGGAGCGGTTATTACCGAAGTAATAACTTCCAAGACTCAAAGAAACAAAAACAAACTAAAGAAAAAACAAATTGGGTTGTTTCCCATAAAGTTCTTTCTTTATAGCCATTAAGATGGGCATGATAATTTTGAAGAAGCTCTCATAGGGATATGATTTGAAATGAAAGAGAGCATTAAGAAGCAAAAACACACACTCACATTTAAGTCTAACCCACTTCCTATGCAAGGGGATTTTGTAAACAAACAAGTTATTGAAACCAAAGGCAACTTGCATAAGAAGGCAAAAGATGTCCAACATAAGAACTTTCAGCATAAAGCGAGGAAACTTGATATTATTGAGATGCATAAGAACACTTTTCCCTCTTTCATAGTAACTTTCAGTATCATGCATAAACTTAATAGTATATCTATCACAAGGACCATCATAACAATGATCACTTATTCTAACAGAAAACACAGGAATACTAGCTCTCATAACACTACTATGTGAAACAATATTAGAGGTATCCTTACAAAGGATAGTGTGTCCCTCTTTTTCATATTTAGCAACAAAGTCTTTCACATTTGCTACAATAGGTTCATCAACCATTTGTTTATCAGGTTCAACAGCTTTATTCATACTTTCATCTACCATACTAGCCATCATAGAATGTTCCTTTACCTTAACTGGAAAAGGCATTTTCTCAATATAAGGTTTAGGTAAAACATGATTAGCAGTATATACTTCAGTATTTCTTGCAGGAACACTCTTAGCAATATCTTTATAAGGTTCATGATACTTATTCCACTTCTTTTTAGGCACTTCAATGTAGGAAGCAAAAGCCTTAAAATAAGAAGTAATAGCTTGAGAGTCTAGACCATAAGCATTTTTAATATTTTGAAAGTCATCAGTTCCCATAAAAGATTCAATGCATTCATAATCATAATTTATACCTGACTTTCTACCTTTGTCATTCTCCCAAGCTTCAGCATTGTCTTGAATACGATCTAGAAGGTCCCATTTAGCTTCTTCTTCCATGCGAGTGAATGATCCAGCACAAGAAGCATCCAATAAATACTTGTCATGTAGAGGGAGCCTTGCATAAAAGTTGTTGATAATAATATTGTTGGGGAGATCATGAATGGGACATTTGAGCATTAGTAACTTCAATCTCCCCCAAGCTTGAGCTGTACTCTCTCCATCAAGAGGCCAAAAGTTGTATATTTGATTCCGATCTTTATGAATCTCACTAGGAGGATAAAACTTTGAATAAAAGAGAGGCACTATTTCCTCCCATTCTAGAGCTTGACCATTCTTCAGTAGCTTATACCATTCCTCAGCTCTTCCTTTCAGTGATAATGAGAATAACTTCTTCTTAACTTGATCTGTATTAATACCTGCACACTTGAACAACCCGCATAATTCGTGTATAAAGAGTAAATGATCACCGGGATGGACAGTTCCATCCCCAACATAATAGTTATCCATAACACGATCAATAATTCTTGTAGGTATTTTGAAAACATCATTCTCAGCAGTTCGTGGCTTATCTACTACCTTAGCAGTGGTAGTAGCATTACCAAATAAGAAACTCAGCTAATTATCCATAACAAAAATAAAGCAACTAGCAGAAGTTAACAATACTCACAGTAGAAGTTTCCTTTACCAGTTCCACTCTCTAATAGCGCTTCACTCCCCGGCAACGGCGCCAGAAAATATTCTTGATGACCCACAAGTATAGGGGGTGTATCGCAGTATTTTCGATAAGTAAGAGTGTCGAACCCAACGAGGAGCAGAAGGTGCTGGCTAGTGGTATGGATCAGGAATTCTCTGCAAATACTTAGCAAACGGATTTTTAGGGGTTTTCGATAAAGCAAGTAAACAAAGTACGAGTAAATAAAAGACAGTAGGAATAAATGCAGCAAGTGGCAATCCTTTATGCAGCAAAGGACAAGCCGGTTGTATTTCTTAAGATGACCAAACGTTCCCGAGGACACATGGGAAGATTGTCAAGTGCTTTCGCTTCATATAGTTGATTAATCTTCCTTAGCTTGCTAAGTGTTGTGTGGGTGAACCTGTGCTAATGTATCGCCCCATCCAAGACTAATACATACTTGTGATTATACCCCTTGCAAACATCCGTAAGTACAAGAAAGTAATTAAGGTAGAAACCTAACCACAACTTTAAACTCTAAGACCCTTACGTCCCTTGTGCAATGGTTTCCTAACGGGGGTTCAGGTTTCTATCACTCCGACAATCCCTACGATTAGTAGCCAAATACACAATGCATTCCCCTAGGCCCATATAGGTGAAGTGTCATGTAGTCGACGTTCACATGACACCACTAGAAGAAGTACACCACAACTTAAATAACAATCTATTGAATCTTTCTCAACGTAACTCCAGTACTAACAACAAGACTTCTCCCATGTACTCAAGAACAAAATGAACTACTCACAAGACATCATATGGATCATGATCAGAGATGGAATAATGATGTATAACAATCTGAACATAAACAATAATTCAATGGTTCAGTCAATAGCATCAACTACAAAGAGTAATCAACACCGAGAAAGTTTCCCCTATGAACTATGCAAGATTCAACGCAATTGTTACAACAATATGGAGCTGGTGATGAGGGTGCTGATGGTGATGATGGTGGTGATGATGATGATGATCCCGATGAAGTCCAGCTTGATGGTGGTGTTGATGGCGACGATCTCCCCTCTCCGGGAAGGAATTCCCCCGACAGAAATCTGTCTGCCGGAGAGATCTTTCTCTCTCGGTGTTTTCCGCTCCGCAGAGGCGGCGGAATCTTTCTATGGTCCCTCCCCGAGTCTTAGGGTTTCGTGGGGATGATATACGCTAGAGGGGAGAGGCTGCAGTGGGCCAGGGCGGCCACACCACCTCTAGGCGCGGCCTAGGCCTGCCCGCGCCATGGGGTGGTGTGGGCCCCCTGTGGCCCACCTCCACTCCATCTTCTGGCATCCTTAGTCTTCTGGAAAAATACGATATTCCGTATATTTTCCCGGATTTTCTAATCTTTGTGAATTTTACCTCCAAACAGCACCTTTTCCATATAAATCCTGACTGGAGCGTTCCATGCTCCAAAAGTCATCAACCATGCAAAAACAGATGAAATAACATAAGTATCACCTCTCAATACGAAATATATCAATGAATAATAGTGAATTAAGACAAAGAATATTGATGCAAAATGGACGTATCAACCAGCACTAGAGTCATTGCATGTGTGTTCTTTCCACAAACAACATATGGATCCACCAGTGTTGACTGCATGTGTGTTCTTTCCACAAACCACTTACGGATCCACCAGTGTTCATTGCATGTGTGTTCTTTCCCACAAACCACATATGGATCAACCAGTGGTCATTGCATGTGTGTTCTTTTCACAAACCACATGTGGACCCACTAGAGTCATTGCATGTGTGTTCTTATACTAAAACCAGCACTAGACTCATTGCAGGTGTGTTCTTTTCACAAACAACATATGGATCCACCAGTGTTCATTGCATGTGTGTCCTTTCCACAAACCACTTATGGATCCACCAGTGTTCATTGCATTTGTGTTTGTTTCCACAAACCACATATGGATCAACCAGTGGTCATTGCATGTGTGTTCTTTTCACAAACCACATATGGACCCACTAGAGTCATTACATGTGTATTCTTTTCACAAACCACATATGGACCCACTAGAGTCATTACATGTGTGTTCTTATACTAAAACTAGCACTAGAGTCATTGCATGTGTGTTGTTTTCACAAACAACATATGGATCCACGAGTGTTCACTGCATGTGTGTTCTTTCCACAAACCACTTATGGATCCACCAGTGTTCATTGCATGTGTGTTCTTTTCCACAAACCACATATGGATCAACCAATGGCATTGCATGTGTGTTCTTTTCACAAACCACATATGGATCAACCAGTGTTCACTGCATGTGTGTTCTTTCCACAAACCACATATGGATCCATAAGTGTTCATTGCATGTGTGTTCTTCTCCATAAACCACATATGGATCCATTAGAGTCATTGCATGTGTGTTCTTTCCACAAACAACATACGGATCCACCAGTGTTCAATGCATGTGTGTTCTTTCCACAAACCACTTATGGATCCACTAGTGTTCACTGCGTGTGTGTTCTTTCCACAAACAACATATGGATCCACCAGTGGTCATTACATGTGTGTTCTTTTCACAAACCACATGTGGACCCACTAGAGTCATTGCATGTGTGTTCTTATACTAAAACCAGCACTAGACTCATTGCATGTGTAATCTTTTCACAAACAACATATGGATCCACCAGTGTACTGCATGTGTGTCCTTTCCACAAACCACTTATGGATCCACAAGTGTTCATTGCATGTGTGTTCTTTTCCACAAACCACATATGGATCAACCAGTGGTCATTGCATGTGTGTTCTTTTCACAAACCACATATGGACCAACTAGAGTCATTGCATGTGTGTTCTTATACTAAAACTAGCACTCGAATCATGGCATGTGTGTTCTTTTCACAAACAACATATGGATCCACCAGTGTTCACTGCATGTGTGTTCTTTCCACAAACCACTTATGGATTCACCAGTGTTCATTGCATGTGTGTTCTTTTCCACAAACCACATATGGTCAACCAATGGCATTGCATGTGTGTTCTTTTCACAAACCACATATGGATCAACCAGTGTTCACTGCGTGTGTGTTCTTTCTACAAACCACATATGGATCCATAAGTGTTTATTGCATGTGTGTTCTTCTCCACAAACCACATATGGATCCATTAGAGTCTTTGCATGTGTGTTCTTTCCACAAAAAACATATGGATCCACCAGTGTTCACTGCATGTGTGTTCTTTCCACAAACCACTTATGGATCCACCAGTGTTCACTACATGTGTGTTCTTTCCACAAACAACATATGGATCCACCAGTGGTCATTGCATGTGTGTTCTTTTCACAAACCACATGTGGACCCACTAGAGTCATTGCATGTGTGTTCTTATACTAAAACCAGCACTAGACTGATTGCATGTGTGTTCGTTCCACAAACCACACATGGATTAACCAATGTCATTGCATGTGTGTTCTTTCCACAAATCACATATGGACCCCCTAGAGTCATTGCTTGTGTGTTCTTGTATTAAAACCAACACTAGAGTCATTGCATGTGTGTTCTTTTCACACACCACATATGGATCCACCAGTGTCATTGCATGTGTGTTCTTTCCACAAACCACACATGGATTAACCAATGGCATTGCATGTGTGTTCTTTCCACAAACCACATATGGGTCAACCAAATGCATTGCATGTGTGTTCTTTTCACAAATCACATATGGACCCACTAGAGTCATTGCTTGTGTGTTCTTATACTAAAACCAGCACTAGATCCACCAGTGTTCACTGCATGTGTGTTATTTCCACAAACCACACATGGATCCACCAGTGTCATTGCATGTGTGTTCTTTCCACAAACCACACATGGATCCATTAGAGTCATCGCATGTGTGTTCTTTTCACAAACCACACATGGATCCACCAGTGTTCACTACATGTGTGTTCTTTCCACAAACCACTTATGGATCCACCAGTGTTCATTGCATGCATGTTCTTTTCCACAAACCACATATGGATCAACCAATGGTCATTTCATGTGTGTTCTTTGCACAAACCACATGTGGACCCACTAGAGCCATTACATGTGTGTTCTTATACTAAAAACAGCACTAGACTCATTGCATGTGTGTTGTTTTCACACACCACACATGGATCCACCAGTGTCATTGCATGTGTGTTCTTTCCACAAACCACACATGGATCAACCAGTGGTCATTGCATGTGTGTTCTTTTCCACAATACACATATGGATCCATTAGAGTCATTGCATGTGTGTTATTTCCACAAACCACACATGGATCAACCAATGGCATTGCATGTGTGTTCTTTCCACAAACCACACATGGATCAACCAGTGTCATTGCATGTGTGTTCTTTCCACAAATCACATATGGACCCACTAGAGTCATTGCTTGTGTGTTCTTATACTAAAACCAGCACTAGAGTCATTGCATGTGTGTTCTTTTCACAAACCACATATGGATCCACCAGTGTTCACTGCATGTGTGTTCTTTCCACAAACCACACATGTATTAACCAATGGCATTGCATGTGTGTTCTTTCCACAAACCACATATGGGGTCAACCAGTGGCATTTCATGTGTGTTCTTTTCACAAATCACATATGGACCCACTAGAGTCATTGCTTGTGCTAGCAATAGAGTCATGGCATGTGTGTTCTTTCCAAAAACCACTTATTGATCCACCAGTGTTCACTGCATGTGTGTTCTTTCCGCAAACAAGATATGGATCCACCAGTGCCCCCCAATGGATCCACCGTTAGACCGAGTCTTCTAGAAGGCACGCTATAACATAGTTGTTCTGCTTGATGATTGTTACACACCATTCGATTGGGGCGCTTGGACGATTGGGATGGTCTTCGTGAGAGCGATCCTCGAGTAGGATGTTCTGCGGCATGATTGGCCACGCTTGCTTTGGACAAACTAGCATGTTACGAGTGTCAAGACTCACGAGTTCAGTGGGCCATATCCCAGTGTCAGGTCCCCGTTACTTCTCTTCCTCCCCGTACTTCTCTTTCTTCCCCTCGAAGCCACTTTCCCCACTTCACTTCCATCCTGCCGTAGATGCAAGCCGACGACATCCGCCAATTCTCGGGTCGCTACCTTCATGCTAAGAAATCATTTTACAAGCTTTTGAACTTATCCTACATATTCCTGCTATTGGCTAATCTAACTGCTGATCTTTTTTCCGATTTCTCGATGAACTTTAGATGTGGCAGATGCTGCAGCCCAAGAATCTGGAGATCCTCACGCGCTACTTCGCAGCAATGTTGCCGCTCGCGTGCTCCCACCCAGGATGCTTTCGCCGTTACTCCTACCATGAGCTCCCCCTCCGCGAGCTCGCGTGCCCGCACGGCGCGTGCTCCTGCACGAAGCCGGGCTGCAACTACACCCGCCCGCCTGCAGAGCTCGTCGTCCACCTTGCAGAGGGGCACTTGATCGAAGTTATTAGGATCTCGTACGAGCAAGCCCAACTTCTCCAAGAGCAGGTGCCATTCACTGACTCGACACGCTGCCGGCTAATTTTCTAGGGGGGGGGGGACGGCTCTATTTTCGTCCTGACCATCACCGCCGGTGTTCCGGGAACCAGAGCCAGGTCCACCGTTGTGTGTGCCGTATGCGTAAGGTCAGTCTCGTGCGCCTGGCCCGTATACACGGTGCGCATGTGGGCGAATGCCCAGCCGCCGTCGTCGGATAGCATTCTTGTGCTAGCCGAGGCGCCGAGCTGCCCAACGCCACGGGAGGTGGAGTATGTGGACCTAAGGTCGATCCTATGCGTGCCATCTCAGTACCTTATCGGTGCTGGACCGAACATGCAGATGCATTTCTACATTTGTATCGAGAAGACCAACACGGAAATGTAGTACTTGTGCTGTCGTTACTGTTAGACTTAAGCGATGCTTCGCAGGTGCTTAGAGCATACGTGTTGTGCGAATGTACCCCAGTTGTAGTTTTCAGTACTCCTTAATAATTCGACGAGTTATTATATTGGTCCAATCAGCTTGCTGTTGTCATGTTGCAAAGTCCACTTGCTCTGGACAGACCGGCAATACCGTGTGCTCCCGCTCCTGCATGTCTGTGTCACGTGTTCCGAGGGCCCACCTGCCAGTGTCACGCCCCCTCCTCTTCCTTCCCCTCGAAGCCACTGTCCCAATTTCTCTTCCATCCTGCCACTCCTGCCTGATGGTTGTAATCTGATTTTCGTTGGATTGTTTACATAATCTATGTTGATAATGCAACATGCAAATGGCACAGACACAATTTCTAAAGTGGAAGCACTCACACGCTGCTATTGCACATATTTCTCAATATAGATCGACAAACCCATTACAATAATTGTACTCGCATTAAACACAACCGAAATTGCAACCATCCTAAACAACATCTAAACCCACATCACATCGCTGTCGTCGGAGTCCACCTCGATTGGTGACACCGCCGTGCCCTTCCTAGCGACATACACTCCCACCCGTGGCTTGCCCTTGGCCAAGGAGGTAACAATGGCATTCTTCATAGCTTCGTCCCTGTCGTCCTCCACATCAGAATCGACAATGACGAAGGTGACGGGGTTGGCGTGGACCGAGCGCCATCGCGCCTGGTGGCTCCTGCTCTAGGTCGACGCCGCATCAGTCCTTCTATAGGTAGGAGGGGCTGAGCTCGCATACGTAGCATCATCGCTCCTCTCAAGAAACCATGGCCATTTGATACTGCGATGGTAGGATCTTGGGGTGGATCTGCCGTGGTGAGCCCTACCGGAAGTGGTGGAGCGGATGGATCTGCCGGTGCGAGCCATTACAAGTTCCTAGGAGGGAGTAAGATTGTGGGCCAGGCGTGTCTGGATCCTAAGCAAGGCCTCCTAGTGATATGTACGCGGCGAAGGTGCCAAAAAATTTCGTCCAATGCGCGCGAGAGGGCTTTTGAACCACGAAGGCGCGAGGTTTGGTTGACAAGTCTACACGCTAGGTCCCCCACCTGTCAGCCGAATGTGGACGGTAGGATTCTGCCCGAGTTATTAAGTAGGGATAAATCACGCTTCACCACTACCTGACATCCAAAGGTCCCCTTTCCTCTGCCCTCGCTCCCCTCGCTCATGGCTCACAGCTCGTTTAGTTCATCTCGGGAGGAATCAGGGTCGGCTCAACGCCGTCAGGCGGGTGCCCCCATCAGGTACCAGAGGGCGCCCTACGATTTCTACCCTGATATGCTGTGTTTGTGCGGTGAGAAGATGCCGAGATGGATTTCATGGACCGACGAAAATGCCGCACGAAAATTCAGCAACTGCAGCATCAGAGTGGTAAGTTCCTACTGTAGGTACAATGGTAACCCGAATCCAGAAAGCGTAATGTAATTCTTTTTTTTTGTTTCCTTCGATCTACTACGCAGGAAGGGAGGGGGACTGGCTGTGACAAGTTTGTGTGGATCAAAAAGCCACTGACAGGTTTTCACAGAGAGCTTGTTCAGGATCTGCGTGAGGCTATGTGGGACAAGAAAGAGGAGATTCGTGCGATGGAGCGAGAGATCCAGGAGCTTCGCCAGGCGCAGGGGAGGCAGGGGCAGGGAGGTGGTGAGATAGACGGGCTCAAGATTAGGCCAGATAGTGGAAACAATTTCCTCATTATCTAGGCATTATCTGTTGCATTTGCAGTTCATGTTTCCATGTCGTTGTCTAGCAGCTGAAATAAGTTGCTGCTTTATTAAACGATGCATGATCCTGCCTGCTTAGCCTGGAGGCTAACGACAAGGAAATCATGGGGTACATCCATCCAATTGTTAGCCAACATTAGGGTGCAAGCATGCTTAGCACATATATGCGCCGACAGGGTGGCGGTTCTAGCAACATGTTGAATAACAAAAGAAGAAAAACTAGTAGCTACCTCTCCAATTTCTAACAGGATCGGTGTCACAGCAGATAGTGCGTCGTGATGAGTGGTCCAGAGATTTACAATCTCCATGCAATCAACCTCCATTATCACCTTCTGGAAGCCTTGAAGACGAGCAAAGATAACATCATCTCGCAAGGACAAAGCTTCGGTAATAAGAGGATCAGTAACTCCTAGGCATGCCTTGCTCCATACTTCCAAGAACGCAGAATTCGATGGTGCAACACCACCAGCGCCACCCTTCCTGAACTCCAATGATGGGACACCATCAGTATTAATTTTAACACTATCATCTTAAGGTGGTATCCACCCATGACCAGGTAGAATGGTAGCTTTTTATTTGGCACCACCAACACAGCCAATGCCTCCTTAGCCATCTTCGGAGATTGGATTGGATCAAAAGCACCTAGATCATGTGTCCAACTATTCTAAGTTGTCCAGATCGCCCACATAATGGTAATGAGTTTTGGTCAATCCGATTCAACAAACATTGGGTCACAAAGAAAGTATTTTGCCCATGTATTAGGATGTAGCCTAGGGAGCGAAACATCAAGCCAAGCTTGAGCTTCCTCCCAGAATCTCCTTGCATGCATGCAATACAACAAGGGAGGTGCTACGCATCCCCTGGGGGGTAAAAAATTTCAATCCCCCGGGTCCTCCTGCTGACGCGTGTCCCTTCTAATTCCTGCTTTTTCTACACTGCATCCCACTTTTGCTACATAATGCCCCGCTTTTTCTACATGTAGAAAAAAGGTTCGTCCTAAAAAATAGAAAAACAGACTTGACGTCACCGGCAACCGCGTAGAAAAAAGGTTGTGCTAGTGTAGCATATTCGACCTTACCAGAGACTCACCGGAGGCTTTCGCCAGTAGACCTCACCAGAGACTGTGTAGCAAAAACATTACGCAATTGTAGCAAAACCGCAAAACGGTGGTAGCAAGAAAAAAGTGCTAATGTAGCAAAAAAAGACCTCGCCGGAGACATCGCTGGTGGCTGCCGTAGCAAAACCAAGTTTGCTGAGGACTTTCGTCAAAAATGTCATAGCAAATACTTTGTGTTGTCGTAGCAAAAAACATAGAAGAGAAATAGCAAAAACTTGCTACTATTGTAGCATCACCCTATAGCAAAAAATCAAAACACATCCATTGGTCGGTAGCATTGCGACCCTTCATCTATAGCAATGATGACCACTTCCAGTAGTATCGTTGTCCTGCCTATGTAGCACCGTGTCGTGGCTCTACTGCAAAATACCGTCTACCACGCATGAGCCATTGATTCTGGGCTATGGAAGCGGGTTGTGCGGTCGTGCTTGCTAGGTAGAGTTCAGCGACGGTTTTACGGTGAGCTTTAGAGGAGGGCGGTGACCTCCGGTGAGATTTAGGGTGGGCGGCGGCATGCTCTGGCCAGCGAGAAGAGAGACGGTGACTCTGGCGAGATCTTCTTGACGGGACCTGCGCGGCGGCGGCAGTCAATTCATGGCGGCGTGAAGCAACGACGGGTCGGCTCAAAATATATTCGAGCTCATTGGGGAACCCCAAGAGCAAGGTATGATGAGCACATCAAAAAGTTTTCCCTCAGTTATGAAACCAAGGTTATCGAACCAGTAGGAGCAAGCAAACACTTCCAAGGTATTGTTTCCAACTTGGAATCCTGCACAACATAACCATAGAACTTTGCCCCAACTTACAGTGAGGTTGTCCATCTCACCGGTTTTGCTAAAAACAAAGGATTAAACGTGTTGTGTGGAAGATATTAATTTCTTGCATAAAGTCAATAGAAAATAGTAAATAGTAGATTGTAGATTAATAGAAGGACCGGGATCTATAGTTCACTAGTGGTGATTCTCCTTAAGATAGATGACATGTTGGGTGAACAAATTACGACGGGGCAATTGACAAACATCGAGAAAGCATACATGCATATACTAATCATATTGACTCCTATGAGATTTGATTGGGCATTACAACATTATACATAGACCGTAATCCAACTACATCTATGACTAATAATCCACCTTCAGGTTATCATCTGAACCCCCTCTAGTATGAAGTTGCAAGCAACAGATAATTGATTTAAGCAAAGTGTGTAAAGTAAACAATATGATTGTTCTATGCACAAAGGATTGTTGTTTTCTCCCTAGTAGCAACATCACATCTACTACCTTAGATATTTCTGTCACTTCCCCAGATTCCTAGAGGCATGAACCAACTATCGAGCATAAATACTCCCTCTTGGAGTTGCTAGCATCTACTCGGCCAGGATAGCTACTAACAACGGAGAGCATGCAAGATCACAAATAACAAAGACATGATAGAATCAATAATCAATCGGAAATGGCATCTCAATATCCATTGGATCCCCGCAAACACAACATGTATGATTACAAATAGATGATCTTGATCATGAATGGGGCTCACATGGTAGCACAAAGCAGAAGAACCAACCATCTAGGTACTACATGGACCTGTAGTCCAGGGATGAACTACTCACGCATCACACCGGAGGCAGGCATGGTGATGAAGAAGGCCTCTAGGGTGATCTCTCCCCTCCGGTAGGGTGCTGGGAAGAGCTTCATATCCCTCCCGATCTAGGGATGGCGATGACTGTGGCTACAGACTCTTTCGTGGAATTTTTGATCAGGTACTTAGGGTTTTTGCATCGGAGGCTTCTTATAGACGAAAGGGGAGGCCGAGGGGGTGCCCGAGGCGGCTGCACCACCCCCAGGCGCGGGCCAGGCCTGGCCGCACGGCCAGGTGGTGTGGCCGGCCCCTGTCCCCTCTCCGTCTCGTCTTCTGGCTCCGTGTTCCCCTTGGTGAAATATCGACTTTGGCTTTTGTCCCGTCCAATTCCGAGAATATTCATTTTCTGACTTCTCTGGAACCAAAAACAGCAGAAAACATGCAACTGGCACGGTGGCATCTTGCTAATAGGTTAGTTCAAGAAAGTGTATAAAAATACTCCAAAGTGTGGACAAAACATAAGAAAGTAGATATAAAACAAGCATGGAACATCAGAAATTATAGATACGTTTGCAACGTATCAACATCCCCAAGCTTAACTCCTGCTCATCCTCGAGTAGGTAAGTGATAAAAATAAAGAATAATTTTTGAGGTGACATGCACCATCACAAACTTAATCAAAATATTTTTAAATCATTGATAGCTGGGATCATAGTACTTTAACATAGCATGAAAGATATAGTTCTAACAATAAGACATAGCAACTATGTTGTAGCGTGAAAAGGTACAAACAAAAGATTCATGAATAACAATGCTTTGCAAGATCTTTGTTTGTTTCACATATAGAAAACATAATGAGAATGGTATTCAGCTTGTCCCTCATAGTGTAGCAAAACATAAATGCATAGGACACCTTCAAAGTTCATAAGGGTGACTAGATACAAATAGTTTAAGAACAAGCAATATCAAAGTTATGAATCAATCAACAAGTCTTGGGAAAATGCACATTAAACTAAGAATGACCACTATGCTCACTCAATAGGTGCATAAAGATAGAAGATGGAGACTCAACATAAAAGTAAAAGAAATGCCTTCATAGAAGGAAGCAGGGATTCAACTCTCATAAAGAGCTTCCACGAATTATGGTACTTATTAGATTTCAGCTCTCATTGCCCCTATCATAAGAATCTTTAGGTGATTAAGGTTAAAGTGACACAACTAAGAGGATATGCTTGACAAGTTATAAGTTGAAATCTCATGCCCCTTGCTTACGAGTACCGAACCTCATGCTACTCAACTTCAGTCACAAGTAAGTTCTTGTCATTGTAAGTACATATGTATCATAGAGAACCACCAACGGGGTACCCCTTGCCCCATGACACAGGAGCTATCCCATATCAAAATGACAAGGCAACAGACAATGAGAATCTCAACGATCTTTTTATTTGCTATTTGCATAGGTTTTTATTGAGGATGCTTCATAGAATGCTCATTATGGTTATGCTGCAAGTTTCCACCATGATTAGGCATGGCTTAGGCTAGCGGCCCAGGAGTTTCTCTAACACACATACAAACTCCATGATCTTACAAGTTCCCCTTTTATTTCACACCGCCGGGATCCATAAGCAAAAGAATCATGATATCAACGGAATAATAAGTGCAATGTTGAAAGCGTTCCCAATGATACATGGTTCTGCTAACTTTAACTTATAAAGCGCAAGCATATACGCAACAAAGATGGACACAATGGTTCAAGATTATTAAGTGCAAGAAAGTAAAGTGTGCCATCAAGTTCGTGCGAGCTTTAATCACTAATTTTCACATAACAAGTTTAATTGAGAAGGTAGATAAAATCATGAATATACTTGGAATAGCAAATGCTAATAGGTAGGTATGGTGGACTTTTTGGAATAACTTGGTTTTATTTGGAGTTGCATGCATGAGTGGAACTCATACTTGGTTATGGAGGCTGGCAAAATACTGGGAGCGACCAACTAAGAGAGCAATAATGGCCATAATCATGCAAAGCGACAAAACATCATTAATTAAAGCATAAAGTGATATGGTGACTTGGTGTAGTCTTAACATGGTGTGAGTGTTGGGGGGATACCCCCGGGTAGGGTCACACTGGTGTATAAAGGCCGAGTTAGCCGAGGTACGGCAAGGGCAAAGCGAATGCTGGCCGGGTCACCTCAAGGCAGGCCGAATCACGGAGTAACCCGGACCGGAGGATGTCCACCTAACTAAGTCCCGGCCGACGTATGTCGTATGCCGGCAGGTTTCATGTAATTTATATGCAGGTACCCGCGTGGCTGGATTAACTAGGCATGATTGGGGTTATATCAGGCTTGCAAGAGAAGGAAGGTATCTCACTGGTCAAAAGGTGGTCACTGTATGCTGGAGCATGAGCGAAGCAAATAGAGGGAAGGACCACTGGGGCGTGGCCGACAAGGGTGACGCTGCCTGTGTCGGATGACGCTGGCGCCACAGAGGCTCACGTAGCCTCTGCATGGCTTACGATGGCGAAAAGTGATCCGGTCGGTTTGCTATTTTGGGAAGAGGCATATTCCATGGAATATGCCTCCATGTATGCCCTAATTGGAGACCTAGCCACCAATTTATAAGGAGGGCTAGGGAATCTGTAGAAGAGGTTGATCTCTTTTAGTTGGCATTTTGGGAGTTGGTTCCTGGGAGCTAGCAAGTGGTGAGAGTAAGAGAGCTCCTTCTTCCTCCTCTCCCCAAGACAGCTCGAGGAGCATTGTAAACCTTGTGAACCTAGTGAATACAAAGCATATTTGTGTGGAATCACCACACTATCCATCACTGGATTCCTCTAGTGCATATTGGCCCCATCTTTAGCCTATCCATGGCATCTGCTGTGACACCACCACGACAGTTGGCGCCCACCGTGGGGCTAGCGGCGCTAGCAGGAGTGAAGATCCGGACGGGAAACCTCATTGACAACGGCGAACGCATCGTCTCCGGGCTCGTTCAGCGCTTCGGAGCGCTGGACTATGTCAGCGACAATGCTGGATGCTTCGGCACGCGTCCTCTTCTCCGCAATGGCATCTTCTTCAAGCTTGGCGCTCACAAGATCTACGTCGGCGTCGATGTGTCGTGCGTTCATCCGCGGCACGTCGTCGAAGGAGGAGAGTGATGGCTCAATGCACGGCGCCCAGAAAAATGCTTGATGGCGGTGTTGATGTAGAGCTCATTGGGAACCCCAAGAGGAAGGTATGATGAGCACAGCAGCAAGTTTCCCTCAGTTATGAAACCAAGGTTTAATCGAACCAGTAGGAGCAAGGAAACACCTCAAAGGTGTTACTAGCTGAGCTTTGGCAGGGCGCACTACCGGTGCTAGTAGCAACGTGGAGACCTGCACAACACAAACACAGAACTTTGTCCCCAACTAGCGATGATGTTGTCAATCTCACCATGTTTTGCGGAAAACAAAGGTTTAAACGTATCGAATGGAAAGAAGTAAAAGTTTGCAGAAAGTAAACACAAAAGAGTAAACAGTTGTAGATTTTATGTAAAGAAAAAGGACCGGGATCCATAGTTCACTAGAGGTGGCTCTCTTTAGATAGATAACATGCTGGGTGAACAAATTACAGCGGGGCAATTGACAAACACCAAGAAAGCAATACATGCATATACTAATCATCTTGACTCCTTTGAGACTTGATTGGGCATTACAACATTATACATAGACCGCCATCCAACTGCATCTATGACTAATAATCCACCTTCAGGTTATCATCCGAACCCCCTCTAGTATTAAGTTGCAAGCAACAGATTATTGCTTTACGAACTGCGTGTAAAGTAAACAATATGATTGTTCTATGAACAAAGGATTGTTGTTTTCTCCCTAGTAGCAAGAGCACATCTAGTACCTTAGAGATTTCTGTCACTTCCCCAGATTACCAGAGGCATGAACCCACTATCGAGCATAAATACTAACTCTTGGAGTTGCTAGCATCTACTTGGCCAAGATAGCTACTAACAACGGAAAGCATGCAAGATCACAAATAACAAAGACATGATAGAATCAATAATCAATCTGAAATAGCATCTCAATATCCGTCGGATCCCCGCAAACATAACATGCAGAATTACAAATAGATGATCTTGATCATGAACAGAGCTCACAAGATCTAAACATGAAAGCACAAAGGAGGAGAACCAGCCATCTAGCTACTACATGGATCTGTAGTCCAAGGATGAACTACTCACGCATCACACCGGAGGCTTGCATGGTGATGAAGAAAGCCTCCAGGGTGAATTCCCCTCTCCGGAAGGGTGCCGGGAAGAGCTTCAGATCCCTCCCGATCTAGGGATGGAGATGACGGCGGCTATAGACTCTTTCGTGGATTTTTGATCGGGCACTTAGGGTTTTTGTCCCGAGGGCAATATATAGGCGGAAGGAGAGGCCGAGGGGGTGCCGGGAGTGGCCACACCACCCCTTGGCGCGGGCTAGGCCTGGCCGCACAGCCAGGTGGTGTGGTGGCTCCCTGGCCCTTCTCCATCTCGTATTCTGGCACTTAATCCCTTCCAGAAAAATAGGCACTTTGGCTTTTGTCCCGTCCAATTCTGAGAATATTCATTTTCTGACTTTCCTGGAACCAAAAACAGTAGAAAACAGGCAGCTGGCATTGTGGCTCTTGTTAATAGGTTAGTCCAAGAAATCATATGAAAAGTACTCCAAAGTTGGAACAAAACACAAGAAAGTGGATAAAACCAAGCATGGAACATCAAAAATTATAGATACATTTGCATCAACATCCCCAAGCTTAACTCCTGCTCGTCCTCGAGTAGGTAAGTGATAAAAAGAAAGAATAATTTTTGAGGTGACATGCACCATCAAAGACTTGATCAAAGTATTTGTAAAGCATACAAAGCTGGGATCATAGTACTTCAATCATAGCATGAAAGACAAAGTTCTAGCAATAAGCAAAGAAACTATGATGCAACATGAAAAGGCACAAACAAAAGATTCATGAATAATAATGCTTTGCAAGACGTTTGTTTGTTTCACATAAAGAAAACATAACATAATAGTATTCAGCTTGTCCCTCAATAGAGTAGCAAATATAAATGCATAGGACACCTTCAAAGTTCATAAGAGTGACTAGATACAATGGTTTAAAACAAGCAATATCAAGTTATGCATTAATCAACTAGTCTTGGGACAATGCACATAGAACTAAGAATGGCCACTATGCTCTCAAACAAGGTGCATAAAGATAGAAGGTGGAGACTCAATATAATGGCGGAAGAAAGGCCTTTGTAAAAGGAAGTAGGGATTCAAGTCCCATAAAGAGCTTCCAAAAATTATGGTACTTATAGCTTTCAGCTCTCATTGCCCCTATCATAAGCATCTTGAAATGATTAAGGTTAAAGTGAACAAACTATGGTGTACATGCTTGACGAAGTATAAGTCAGAAATCTCATGTCCCTTGTATACGAGGGCCACTCCTCATGCTACTCAAGTTTAGTCACCGATAAGTTCTTGTCATTGTAAGTATATGTGTATCATAGAGAACCGCCAACGGGGTTCCCCTTGCCCAATGATACGGAAGAATCCCCATATCAAAATGACAAGGCAAGCAGACAACGAGTATCTCAGCAATCTTCTTATTTACCATGGGAATATGGTGCTTTTTTCTCTCTTTCCTCTTTTCATAGTATCTCCTTTTTTCTCTTTTTCTCTCTTTTTCTCAATATCGGACTCTTTTTTTATAAGAAGAATGCTTCATAGACAACTCATTATGGTTATGCTGCAGGTTTCCACCATGTCAGCATGGATTAGTCCAGCGGCCCAGGCGTTTCTCTAACACATATACATAACTCCATGGACTTACAAGCTCCCCTTTCATTTCACACCGACGACATCCATATACAAAAGAGCATGATATCAACTAGGTACAAGTACCAAGTGCAATGTTGAAAGCGTTCCCCATGAAAGCATGGTTCTGCTAATTCCTAACAAATAAGTGCAAGAATATACAACATAGAAGACACAATGGTTCAAGTTTATTAAAGGCAAGAAAAGTAAAGTGTGCCATCAAGTTCGTGAGAGCTTTAATCACTAGTTTTCTCATAACAAGTTTAATTTGGAAGGTAAACAAAAGCATGAATATACTTGGAATAGCATAAGCTAATAGGTAGGTATGGTGGACTCTATGGAATAACTTGGTTTAGGGAGTTGGATGCATGAGTGGAACTCATACTTTGTTGTGGAGGCTAGCAAAAGACTGGGAGCGACAAACTAAGAGAGCAATAATGGCCATAATCATACAGAGCGACAAAACATCATTGATCAAAGCATAAAGTGATACTACAAGTTGAAAACTAAAGGATCATAAAGGCTATGGTGACTTGAGATAGTCATAACATGGTGTGAGCATGCGCCAAGTCAACCCAAATAAAGCATCAAAGGAGAATACCACTATACTATGCTTTAATATGTTAAAAAACGCATGATTCATCCAAGGCACATTAAGAAATCTCAATTGTTTATAACAAGTCATGCTATAGCAAAGAATACTAAGCATAAAGCCAAAACAATATCAAGCATGGCATGACAAAGCATAGGCCACAGTCAAAAACGAGCTCTTTTTACCACATAAGCATGAACTTTCCTACTCTTTTCCAAACCAAACCAAACTATTTGCAAACCAATGTAAGAAAGAGGGGGTCCAACCAATTTATTCAGAAAACTAAGCACACCAAGAAAACTAAAAACCAAAACGAAAACGAAAAAAAGACACTCCAAGAAAAACACAACTGTGCATGAAACAATAAAAATGAAGCTTTTGGAAGAAACCCGGGATTTTTATTGATGGAGAAAGGGATGCCTTGGGCATCCCCAAGCTTTGACGCTTGTACTTCTTGGATATTTCTTGGGGTGACACGTGTGGCATCCCCAAGCTTGAGCTTTAGTCTATCCTTCATCTCATCACTCATTCCTTTCATACACCTGAAATTTTTCCTTCATACAAAACATCACACAATCTTTATTAGCAACATTAGTGCACTTAAGATATATAAGTCTTAAGGTTCAGTTCTAACACCAAATAAACTTCCATTATAACACTAGCTACTGTAGAAATTCCCTCAAAAATCTCAATTCCCAAAAATAACTCAAGAAGGAACCAACAAGAAGCAAATGCAGAAAATGGCAGAAATCTGTCAAAACAGACTAGCAGGTAAAGACGAATTTTTTCGAAGACCTTCTGTTGATCAAATCAAAAAGTGTTGAACTAACGAAAGTTAGATAACAACCTGGGTCAGAATCACAAAACATTACAGCTCAATCCGACATACAGAGCTCTCTCACGAAATTTTACGGTAAATCACAGAAATCCGTTTCGGGACAGCAACTTTCCCAATCATTACTTCTCTCTCATTAAAGGTTACTCTTGGCACAAAAAGAAAATAAAAAGGATAAGGAGAGTTTATTACAGAGGTAATAACTTCCAAGACTCATCTAAAACTTTTGGGTTATCTCCCAATAAGTACTTTTCTTTAACGCCTTTAAGTTAGGCATAAGAAGCAAAGAAAGAATCAAGTGTTCTCAAATGAAGAAGCATTAAGACCAAATTTTGATTTCATAGGAGAAGCAAAAGGAATCTTTTCTCACTTTTTAGGGAAGTGTTCTATACCTTTCTTGAGTGGGAGTTGATATTTAATGGTGCCTTCTTTCATATCAATGATGGCACCAACAGTTCTAAGAGAAGGTCTTCCCAAAGTAATAGGACAAGAAGCATTGTATTCAACATCCAAAACATAGAAATAAACGGGGACATAGGAATCGTTAACCATAATAAGAACATCATTAATACTCCCCATGAGTTTCTTTTAGCATTATCATCAAGTGGGACATTCAAATAACAATCTTCAAGAGGAGGCAAATCAAGCATATCATAAATCCTTCTAGGCATAATAGAAACACTACTATCAAGATCACATAAAGCTTTGAAATCAAAGTCATTCACTTTCATATTAATGATGGGTTCCCAACCATCTTCTTGTTTTATAGGAATAGAAGCTTTATGTTTCATCTTTTCTTCTTTAATCTTTATGAGAGCATCAGTAATGTGTTTTGTAAAAGCCATGTCCATAGCATTAGCATTAGGACTTTTAGCAAGCTTTTGTAGGAACTTAATAACTTCAGAGATGTTGCAACCATCAAGATCAAAATCAAATTTATCATCTAAAGTAGTAGAACTATTACTAGCCTCAACACTAGTGGTGGTAATAGTAGAAACACTAATGTTTCTAGCAATTTCATCTTCTCTTTCCCACTTAGTATGTAATTCAGCTAATAGTCTAACATTTTCATCAATTCTTACTTGTATAGCATTAGTAGCTGCAAAGGGAGTATCATTAGTTTCAGGTTTAGCAGCCATTTTACTCAAAGTAGATTGAGCTTCAGTTAAAGATGCTATATTTCTTTCAACATTAGAGAGTTTTTCCTCAATAGTTTTATTGAAAGCAGTTTGTTTACTAATAAACTCTTTAAGCATAACTTCAAGTTCAGAGGGAGCACTCCTATTATTGTTGTAAGAATTTCCATAAGCATTACCATTGTTGGGATGATATGGCTTATAATTGTTGTTACCAAAATTACTCCTATAAGCATTATTGCCAAAGTTGTTATTTCTTATGAAGTTCACATCAACTTGCTCTTCTTGAGCAACCAAAGAGGCTAAAGGAACATTATTTGGATCAATATGGGCTTTCCCATTAACAAGCATAGACATAATAATATCAATCTTATCACTCAAGGAGGAAGTTTCCCCAACATAATTTACCTTCTTACCTTGTGGAGCTCTCTCAGTATGCCATTCAGAATAATTAACCATCATATTGTCCAGAAGTTTTGTTGCAGCACCCAAAGTGATGGTCATAAAGGTACCTCCAGCAGCAGAATCCAATAGGTTCCCTGAAGAATAGTTCAATCCTGCATAAAAAGTTTGGATGATCACCCAAGCAGTCCGTCCATGAGTGGGACAATTCTTAACCAAAAATTTCATTCTTTCCCAAGATTGAGCAACATGCTCATTATCAAGTTGTTTAAACTTCATTATTTCACTTCTCATGGATATAATCTTAGCAGGAGGATAGTATTTTCCAATAAAAGCATCTTTGCACTTAGTCCAAGAATCAATACTATTCCTAGTTAAGGAATTCAACCATTCTTTAGCTTTTCCTCTCAAAGAGAAAGGAAACAATTTTAGCTTAATAATATCACCATCTATATCCCTATGCTTTTGCATCTCACAAAGTTCAACAAATTTATTAAGATGGGAAGCAGCATCTTCATTACCAATACCAGAAAATTGTTCTCTCATAACAAGATTGAGCAAAGTAGGTTTTATCTCAAAGAAAGTATTTCCAGCCACAGGTGGAGCAATAGGTGTGCTCATAAAATCATTGTTGTTGGTGCTAGTGAAGTCACACAACTTAGTGTTTTCAAGAGTAGTCATTTTTTTGGGTTTTCAAATAAGAAAGCAAACTAGTAAAACTAATTTTTTGTGTGTTTTTGAATAACAAAACAAGCAAACAAAGCAAAAAGAAACTAAGCAAAACAAAAACAACAAAGTAAAGAGATTGGTTATGAGGAACTCCCCTTGTGAAGATGTCCTTGAATCCCCGGCAACGGCGCCAGAAAATCGCTTGATGGCTCAATGCGTGGCGCCCAGAAAAATGCTTGATGGCGGTGTTGATGTAGAGCTCGTTGGGAACCCCAAGAGGAAGGTATGATGAGCACAACAGCAAGTTTCCCTCAGTTATGAAACCAAGGTTTAATCGAACCAGTAGGAGAAAGGAAACACCTCAAAGTTGTTACTAGCTGAGCTTTGGCAGGGCGCACTACCGGTGCTAGTAGCAACATGGAGACCTGCACAACACAACCACAGAACTTTGTCCCTAACTTGCGATGAGTAAAAGTTTTGCGGAAAACAAAGGTTTAAACGTATCGAATGGAAAGAAGTAAAAGTTTGCAGAAAGTAAACACAAAAAAGTAAACAGTTGTAGATTTTATGTAAAGAAAAAGGACTGGGATCCATAGTTCAGTAGAGGTGGTTCTCCTTAGATAGATAACATGCTGGGTGAACAAATTACAGTGGGGCAATTGACAAACACCGAGAAAGAAATACATGCATATACTAATCATCTTGACTCCTTTGATACTTGATTGGGCATTACAACATTATACATAGACCGCCATCCAACTGCATCTATGACTAATAATCCACCTTCAGGTTATCATCCGAACCCCCTCCAGTATTAAGTTGCAAGCAACATATTATTGCTTTACGAACTACGTGTAAAGTAAACAATACGATTGTTCTATGAACAAAGGATTGTTGTTTTCTCCCTAGTAGCAACATCACATCTAGTACCTTAGACATTTCTGTCACTTCCCCAGATTACCAGAGGCATGAACCCACTATCGAGCATAAATACTAACTCTTGGAGTTGCTAGCATCTACTTGGCCAAGATAGCTACTAACAACGGAAAGCATGCAAGATCACAAATAACAAAGACATGATAAAATCAATAATCAATCTAAAATTGCATCTCAATATCCATCGGATCCCCGCAAACACAACATGCAGAATTACAAATAGATGATCTTGATCATGAACGGAGCTCACAAGATCTAAACATGAAAGCACAAAGGAGGAGAACCAGCCATCTAGCTACTACATGGATCTGTAGTCCAAGGATGAACTACTCACGCATCACACCGGAGGCTTGCATGGTGATGAAGAAGGCCTCCAGGGTGAATTCCCCTCTCCGGCAGGGTGCCGGGAAGAGCTTCAGATCCCTCCCGATCTAGGGATGGAGATGACGGCGGTTACAGACTATTTCGTGGATTTTTGATCGGGCACTTAGGTTTTTCGTCCCGATGGCAATATATAGGCGGAAGGAGAGGCCGAGGGGGTGCCGGGAGCAGCCACACCACCCCCTGGCGCGGGTCAGGCCTGGCCGCGCGGCCAGGTGGTGTGGTGGCTCCCTGGCCCTTCTCCGTCTCGTATTCTGGCACTTAATCCCTTCCGGAAAAATAGGCACTTTGGCTTTTGTCCCGTCCAATTCCAAGAATATTCATTTTCTGACTTTCCTGGAACCAAAAACAGCAGAAAAGAGGCAGCTGGCACTGTGGCTCTGGTTAATAGATTAGTCCAAGAAATCATATGAAAAGTACTCCAAAGTTGGAACAAAACACAAGAAAGTGGATAAAACCAAGCATGGAACATCAAAAATTATAGATACATTTGCATTGTATTAGAGAGCCACCCCTTAGCGCGGTTTACGGAGCGCGTACCACTTGCTCCCATGACCGCGCCGAGGTGATGATGACGGCACCTGGCACTGGTGCGGGCAAAGATCCGGCACCAGATCCGGAGGTAACACCCAAAGAACCGAGGAAAAGTAGAGGTCCTCCGCTAGAGAGGCCAGTAATAGTAGGCAATAGATAGCTTAGCAAGCCCAGTAGCAGCAGTGGTAGATCCGGCTCAGGCACATGCCGAGTTAGAGGAAACTAGGCAGAAAATACTGGAGGGTGCAAAAAAGATAGCCACGGCTCAGCAGTCGCTGAACATGACACTGCGCGAGTACGCAAAGGCAAATAAGGTAGATGCTGTAAAAGTGAAGGGGAGAAACCTCATTAGTGAAATGAACAAAGAAGGTGATACTAGAATTGAGGAATCAGAGAACATTTTGTCCATGGGGCTGCCGAAGTACAGCACCTCGGCAAAGAACCTCAGAGCAGCAGATGCAGTTGCATCCGAGTTAGAGGGCTTGACGGGTGAAGCCCGGCAAAGACAGCAGCAAATGGTCAATGAGTTAGTTCGAATCGCTAATATACAGAATGAGGAGTTGCTCAGGGCTAACCCGAAAAGAGCTGGGGCTTCTAAGATTGTTTATTCGGCAGTGGGTAACCCAGAGAAATCTGCTGGAGCCGCATCATCTCCTCATGGTGGTCCTGGGAGAGAGGAGGTGGTAACCTCGGCCAGGAGGAACAAACAGATAGTCCCATATGACCCGACAAGGGCAGGGAAAGGAAAAGAAGTGGAGGGAAATGAGGATCGACGAAGTGTCAGCCGAGGTGAAGTTGGCCGAGGTAACCGCGACCAAGGCAATGTCGGTCAGAGAAACATTGTAAACGACCAAGGTATGCAACAGAGAGGCACGCCACAAGAGCAAGATAGATACAATGATGGAGATTCAGAAATGGTGAACGCAGGATACCCTAGGCCGGACTATCATGTGATAGGATCAAGGCTGGGAAGCAGGAACTTGATGTCGGATGACGCTAGGTTAAAACTAGATAGGCTTTATAGGTCGGAGCAAATTGAGTGTCAAGGTCCTCCAGATCCGGCGTGCTTTGGGCCCCGGATCATGAAAGAACCTCCAGTACCTAACTTCCAGTTACCTAGAGGCACGAAGACGTATGACGGCAACACCAAGCCGAAGGATTGGTTGATTAATTACGCAACAGAAGTGAAAATTGCCACAGGCAATCTCAGATGGGCAGTGAGATATTTACACCAGATGCTGGAGGGGCCACTGAGGGTATGGTTAAACAATTTACCACCCAGAAGTATCAACTGCTAGATTGATTTTGAGGAAATGTTTGTCAGTAACTTGTCGAGCACGTATCAGAGGCCGAATAGGCCACAAACCCTAGCAATGTGCAAGCAAAGGCCAAATGAGACAGACCGAGAATTCTTAACCCGCTGGTGCACTGTGCGAAACTCATGTGAGGGCGTGATTGAGTCGCAGGCCATAGCTTGGTTTGCGCAAGGGTGCAGGTATGCAATCATGCTATGGCAAAGGTTACAAAGGGATATGCCAACTATACTGGCGGAGACGATCCGGATTGCTGATTCGTATGCTTTGGGTGACCCGACTCAACCCCGCCTTATGGCAAACGAGTCAACAGAGGAGTACTACCCGCGAGATGGAGCCGGATCATCCCGGCGAAATGATTACCGAAGTAAGAGAAGAGATGATAGACCAGATTACCGTTACAGTCCGCAACAAGTTGCTGCGGTAAATCAAGATCAACCCGGAGCAGGGTGTAATCAGCATCAGAAAACCGAAGGGCAACAGTGGACCCCGAGAAATGATGGCAAGAAAACTTGGATGCCCGAACAAAAGAAACAGTGGCAAGAGAAGAAAGACAGACCGAGGTATACGTATGAGGCAATGCTGGATCAGCCATGTCAATTCATACGCCAAATCCGAGTAACCTAGCGGGTCATACAACACGGTAATGTGAGTGGATGAGGAAGATAGAACAAGGTGGTTCGAGGAATGCTCAGGCACCTCGGAACGATCAGCCTCGGCAGGAGTTACCCCGGCAGCAACTACTCTCCGGAGCGAACACGCAACAGTTAATGTTGCCACCACCTCCGCCGAGGTATGAAAACCATGAGAGAAGGGATGCAGTGCATTAGGTGGAAAACCAGCATCAGCTAGATCAAAGATATCCCGGCAATGAGGGGAGAAACGAATACAGAGAGCATCACCAAAGTTACTGCGTGTTTACCACGGAGGAAATGGATAGAAAGAGCTTGCAATGCCGACATATGGAGGTGAATGCAGTTATGCCAGCGGTGACGAGGTATATGCCTTGGTCGGATCAGGAAATTACCTGGAGTATCAAAGACCATCCCAAGCTCATGCCAAGTCCTGGTTCGTATGCGCTAGTGGCCAAATATCAATGTGAGATTCTCAAAGGTACTGATCGATAATGGCAGCAGCATCAATATTATGTACGTGGATACAATGCGCAAGTTGGGTATCTCGGAGAACATGCTCCAGGCTACAAGGACAACTTTCCATGGCATTGTGCCAGGCATTTCCTATGAACCCATTAGCAAAGTACGGGTTGACGTATTGTTCGGCACGAGAGATAATTGCCGAACTGAGAATTTGGAGTTCGAGGTTGTCAATTTGGAGAGCGCATATCATGCGTTACTCGGCAGGCCAGCCCTGAACAAATTCATGACAAGTACTCACATCAGTTACTTGAAAATGAAACTGCCCGGGCCAAATGGGGTAATTACCATAGCTGGGGATTTCCGACGTTCCATTGAGTGTGCGTCAGCTGGGTCAAACCTAGCCGAGTCACTTGTAATCATGCAAGAGAAAATAAAGATCCAGGAAGTGGCGGCATTGGCTCAATCCGCGCAGCAGTATATGCCGGCGCTGAGTAACCCGCATGGAAGTGTCTCATTTCAAGCAACAAAAGATACCAAGAAAGTGCCTGTTGATGATCTGTTCCCAGAGCACACCGTAACAATTGGTGCCAGGTTAAATGACAAATAGGAAAGCGAGCTCGTCAACTTCCTCCGTGAGAATCGCGATATCTTTGCTTGGTCCACACAGGACTTGCAAGGTGTTCCGAGGGAGTTGGCCAAGCACTCTTTGAATGTGAGACCTGGAGCAAAGCCGGTGAAGCAACCTCTCCACCGCTTCGCCGAAGATAGGAGAAAAGTCATTGGAGATGAGATAGCTCGGCTCCTGGCAGCTGGGTTTATCATGGAAGTGCTTTACTCGGATTGGCTATCTAATCCGGTGTTGGTGGAAAAGAAAAAAGATGATCCGAATGTGGCAGTGGTTTGGCGTATGTGCATTGATTACACGAACCTGAATAAGGCATGCCCAAAAGATCCATTCCCGCTGCCAAGGATAGATCAGGTCATAGATTCTACTGCTGGATGTGAACTGTTGTCATTCATAGACGCATATTCTGGTTTCCACCAGATACCTCTGAACCCGAATGATCAAATAAAGACTACATTTATTACCCCGTATGGGGCTTATTGCTATCGCACCATGCCTTTTGGCTTACGTAATGCAGGGGCAACGTACCAAAGATGTATGCAAAAATGCTTACATGATCAAATTGGTCGAAATGTGCAAGTGTATGTGGATGATGTGGTAATAAAAACCAAGGAAAGCAAAATGCTCCTTGATGATATCAGGCAAACGTTCGTGAACCTAAGGAGGTTCCGAATGAAGCTTAACCCAGAGAAATGTACCTTCGGTGTCCCGACTGGAAAATTACTCCTATTTCTTGTCTCCATCCGAGGTATCGAAGTTAACCCAACTAAAATCCGGGCCATTGAGCGAATGGAATTGCCGAAGTGTCTTAACGATGTCCAGAAGTTCACTGGTTGCCTGGCATCCTTAAGTCGGTTTGTATGTCGGTTGGGAGAAAAGACACTACCTCTCTATCAACTTATGAAAAAGTTGGACAAGTTCATTTGGACGCCGCAGGCCAATGAAGCCTTTATCCAATTAAAGAAAATGTTAGCCACTGCACCAGTGTTAGCCTCTCCACTATCAAAGGAGCCAATTTTGCTCTACATAGCCGCAACCAACCGAGTTGTAAGTGCAGTAATTGTGGTGGAGCGAGACGAGGAGGGTAAGTCAGTGCAAAGGCTAGTATATTATCTGAGCGAGGTATTATCAGCTTCAAAGCAAAACTATCCTCACTATCAGAAGATAGAATATGGTGTGTATATGGCGGCCAAGAAGCTAAAGCATTATTTTGAAGAGCGCCCCATCAAAGTAATATGTGAAGCCCCCATATCTGAGATAATGAGCAATAAGGATGCAAGTGGCCGGATTGCAAAATGGGCAATTGAGCTAGCCCCTTATGCGCCACAGTACGACAGGAGAGATGCGATCAAGTCTCAGGCTGTGGCCGGCTTTTTTGTGGATTGGGCCGAGGTCCAATATGAGCCACCATTGCCAGATCCGAACTATTGGAGAATGTACTTTGATGGATCAAAAACAAAAACCGGGTTAGGCGCCGGAGTTGTGCTTACCTCGCCCAAGAAGGACCAGCTGAAGTACGTGCTGCAGATCCACTTCACAGCATCAAACGATGTTGCAGAATATGAAGCGCTTGCATGGGCTCAAAGTGGCAAAAGAAATTGGAATACGCCGGATCCAGTGCTTTGGTGACTCCGATCTGCTAGTCCAGCAAGTCTCAGGGCATTGGGATGCTTTGGATGCAAATATGGCATTGTACAGATTTCATGTGCAGAAGATATTAGGATACTTTGAGGGATGCGAATTTCACCATGTACCTCAGCTGGAAAATGAGGCTGCCGACGTACTGTCAAAACTCAGATCAACCCGACAAGCAATCCCGCCAGGGGTAGCGCTAGAGCACCTCAGAAAACCATCTATCAGTCCATCCCCAGAGTCCGAACCAATTTATATCCCGGCAAATCCGGAATCGGAAACTGTGCCCATGGACATTGATGTGGGAAGTGGTTCACGAAACCCGGGAACTGCTTTGGCCAACCCGGGGACTGCTTCGCAAGACCTGAGGACTGTGCAGCGTGATCCGGTTGAGGTTATGCCGGTGGATCAAATGGAAATTGACGAGGAAGTGTTCCCGGTGCGAGCCATACCAGCTTGGGCACTGCCCATATTCCAATTCCTGAAAGATGGGACTTTGCCCAGCGAAGAAGTGCTTTCAAGGTAAACTCAGAGGAGGGCAAAGGCATACATGACCATCAATTCCGAGCTATACAAGAGAAGTGTCACAAATGTCCCGCAACAATGTGTTTACCCGGAGGAAGGGCTTGACATCCTCCGAGATATACATCAAGGGGAATGTGGGCATCACGCCTCATCTAGAGCCTTGGTAGCAAAAGCTTTCCGGCATGGGTTTTATTGGCCAAGTGCCTTGGAACAAGCAGAGGATCTGGTAAGAAAATGCAATGGTTGTGAGAGGTATGCTACCAAGACACACATGCCAATGTCGGAGCTCAAGACCATACCAATTACATGGCCATTTGCCATATGGTGTTTGGATATGGTTGGCCCATTGAAACCGGCCAGAGGAAATATGACCCATATATTGGTTATGGTGGACAAGTTTACAAAGTGGATTGAGGTGAAGCCGATAAGAAAATGTGATGGAGCTACAGCTATGACATTCCTCAAAGATATCATTTTGAGATATGGCTATCCTCACAGTGTAATAACAGATAATGGCACCAATTTTGCTGAAGGAGCATTTGCGCAATTCTGCCAAGATAAAAAGATCCGGTTGGACGTTGCCTCGGTAACCCACCCCGCATCGAACGGACAAGTGGAGAGATCCAATGGATTAGTGTTATCCGGAATAAAATCCCAGCTCATTGAGCTGCTGCAAAGATCAGCGGGGTGCTGGATAGAAGAACTACCAGCAGTACTGTGGAGTTTAAGAACAACTCCTAATCGATCAACATGCTATACACCATTTTTCTGGTATATGGGGCAGAAACTGTATTACCAGCCGACATAGAGCATGATTCGCCTAGGGTCACCCTATATACAGAAGCCGAAGTGCGAGAAGCCCGGCAAAATGATGTTGATCTGCTGGAAGAAGCGAGAGAATTGGCACTGTCCAGATCCGCCATATATCAGCAAAATCTCCGACGCTATCATAGCCAGAAAGTAAACCCCCGAGTTTTCCAGGAAGGTGATCTGGTACTCCGGCTGGTACAACATACTACTGGCATGCATAAGTTATCCCCCCCATGGGAAGGGCCTTTCATTGTAAGCAAAGCATTGCACAATGATTCTTATTATCTCATCGATGCAAAACCATAGGAGAAGAACAAGGCGGACAGGTCCGGTGAGGAATCTAAACGTCCATGGAATGTAGCTCTACTTCATCCTTTCTACACTTAACAAAGAAGTGTGTGTATCCGAGTCTCTCATATGTCGGTATGTATGCCAGAAATGAGTTTATCAATGAAATCTTGGCACCTCGAGCAGTAACTCGGGGACTGCCTTAGTAATATTATTCATCCTTTGTGTTAGTTATTTATTTTTATGTCAGATGGCTTAAGTTGCTTCTACCTAAGCCGGATTAGTAGTGTCTGAGCACCAAAAACTCAACTCTTCGACTTTCTGTTGTCCAACAAGAATTGGCTTCATGGCAAGCAAGAGAACAAGTTTGGAAATGCGCAGCACACGAAAAAACGACTAAGGAAAGGAACGTAATCGAGCCGACGTTTATTGTTCAGACTAACCCCATGTTTATTTTACTTTTACCATGTTGCATTATTTTGAGCTAGTCCTAAAGTTTCCAAGTATTGTTAAGTCAATTTTTGAACCTCAGTCTCGTAAGTCACAAAACCGAATCAAGGTAGACACGAGCCGAGCTAGGAAATTGGAGAAACAAGAAAATGAAACTCGGGGACTATGCCCAAGTTAATCTGGCATAAGAAACTTAGTAGCAAAATATGATCTGTGTACTCAATACATCTGCACCCGGCATACCAGGGATCTGGTAAAATTCAAAGTGTTTTTTACGCTCAAGGAGCAGCAGCAGGTGGAACTCTGGCCTCAGCTTCATCATCTTCATTTTCTTCAATATCCGAAGCTTCGTCCCCTTCATCGTCGCCCGAGCCATCTTTGACATATTCGTCGTCAACAGCGTCAAGGAAGCTTGGTCCTTCATTCCATTGATGGATGGGGGCAAACTAGATGAGGTTGTGAGCGCAAGCCTTACATCGAGCTACCCAATCTGGGTCAGTTGACCACTTTGATCCGGTGCACAGGTGCTCGAGAAGCTTCAGGTCCAACTTTTCATACCATGAGAGAACAAAGTGGAGGACAGTTTCAGCTCCGGCGCGTGCGACAGATTCCCTCCAGAGGTCAAGCTAGGTCTCGCACTCCATTAACATGGCAATCAGAGTTGTGGATCCCTCTGGAACATCCTCATCAGGCCAGAGGGCACGGAAGATCCGGACAGATGAATCTAGGAGGCCGGAACCATAGTTCTTCATGATTTCCACCCGGGAGGATAAGCTGACTATCAGATCCTCTAGGTCAAGAGGAATGGAGCCGGGACCAGATGGAGTACCTCTCTGCTGGCGGAACTTGGTAACGGCATTGGATGCAATGGCACCGCCCTCTGGGAATTTATCTACAGACAAAACAAGTAGAATAAGTAAAAGAACTTAACTCAGAGAAATTCACGACAGCCTAAGGAAAGGGGTTTACGGGAGACGTGGCTATGGATCCGAGTCCGCTCCTTGGTGCAATTATCACGTCTTGTCCGGAGCTGCTCAAGTTCAGCATTTCCCGACTCAAGCTTGACGTCGGCCTCCTTCAGTAGTTCTTGATCCTTTGCAAGTTGGAGGTTGAGGCGCTCTTTCTCCTCAGTGAAATCTTGGCCAGCCTTGTCCGTCTCAGCCTTATGGAGCGCTTTGAGCTTTTTCATTTCAGCCTTGAGTTTGGAAATTTCATCGTCTTTGGCTCGGAGTTGGGCGAGCTCATCATCCTTCTTCTTGATTTCAGCCTGATGCTACCCTACTTGTTCGAGAAAATGCAGCATCATATCAGGCACGAGCACACTATCTTCAAGAGATGCTGAAACAGTTTGTTGACCCGACAAAGCCGAGGTATGAATATCTGCCGACCCAAGAAGAAAAGGAGAAAGAGCACAGAAGGGGATTAGCCAAACCTAGTTACCTTTTATCTCATCCAAGTTCTTCCTCATGATTTTGTTTTCGGCCTCTACCCTGGCTGTGCAGTCCGAATGACTAATTAATACGGCAGGGAAAGACAAAGAAAGATGGAAAAAAAAGGCAAAGAGGAAACTTACCCCTTTTGTCAAACTCAGCGAGAAGTGCAGAATGTTTCGAGCGCAGCCCCTTGTGTGTGTCCAAGAGGCGTTGAAACTCAGCACTCCGACGATTGGTGGTAACCTGAGAAAAGCAAAGTTGACTTAGTTCTGTGCATATTCGAAGTGTACAAAATCCGGGCCAAGTGGAACTTAACCTGGCTCTAGGTGTGTGCATATTCAAAGTATACAAAATCCAGGCCAAGTGGAACTTAACCCGGCTCTAGGTGTGTGCATATTCGAAGTGTACAAAATCCGGGCCAAGTGGAACTTAACCCGGCTCTAGGTGTGTGCATATTCGAAGTGTACAAAATCCGGGCCAAGTGGAACTTAACCCGGCTCTAGGTGTGTGCATATTCGAAGTGTACAAAATCCGGGCCAAGTGGAACTTAACCCGGCTCTAGGTGTGTGCATATTCAAAGTGTACAAAATCGGGGCCAAGTGGAACTTAACCTGGCTCTAGATGTGTGCATATTCGAAGTGTACAAAATCCGGGCCAAGTGGAACTTAACCCGGCTCTAGGTGTGTGCATATTCGAAGTATACAAAATCCGGGCCAAGTGGAACTTAACCCGGCTCTAGGTGTGTGCATATTCGAAATTACTAAGGAGTTGCGCTAGTTCTCTAAGGAGCATCCGGCCGAGTAACAAGTTGCTCCCCCGGAGGCTCGGGGACTAATGGTTATATCTCTAAGCACTTGTGCATGCTAAAGAAAAGACAAAGTAACGTACCTCCATCATCCGTTCGGCGAGGTTGATAGCCTTAGTCGCTGTGTTCATTTGTGCGCTAAACTCCGCAGGCCCAAATTTCTCCAGAAGATCGTCGGTGGGATTGACGAACTCCGCGTTGTTCCAGTTATCGACATATTCAATTAGGGCCGGGGGATAGCGCTCTCCGCTAAGCATGTGGGGCGCGATCAAACCCTTGACGTGGGCCTCCCTCCTTTCAACTTGGGCAGTAGCGGGGCTGGTGTGCAATGCAAGTTGTGTGCTAGCTGACTTGGGGGCAACATCCTTCTTCGGTGGAGTTTTCTTCGGAAGCATGGACGCGAGCGTGCGCTGTCCAGTCTCGACGGATGCTGCCCTAGCGGCGTCAGAAGTTTTCTTGGCCTTAGGCCGCTACTGAGAGGTTGAGGTTTGAGCCGCGGATTTAGTCTTGGGTGCAGCCTTGGTGCTAACTAGGCCTTCTCGCCGAGTCTTGGAAGACTCACACGAGGCGGAGGGAGTTGGTGCTGCTGCTGTTGGTACTTGTGGTGCTGCTGTTGGTGCTGGCACTAGTGCTTGTGCTGGTGCTGGTCTTGGTAGTGGTGCTGTCGGTACTTCGGTGGTGGCAGGTTGCGGCTGAGCCGATGAGAAGCTGGGAGCATCCGCTGCCTCGGCAGAGCCACTTTCCCTTGCTCCAAGGTTGCCCTCCTCTGGACGAGGTGGGCTAGAACCCGGAGCAGCCACTGAACCCTCCTGAACGGGGCTCAGCGGGCGTATATCGTCACCACGAGGGGGAGACGGGCTATGCCGGAAGGAGGAGGAGATGCTCGAGCCACTCTGAGGAACCTCCACCGCAGCCCTGCCAAACCAAACGATGAATGATAAGTTAAAACAAAGGAAAAGCATGTGAATAGAAAAGCACGAAGCAGAGAACTGGATAGAGAGAAAGGTGACTTACTCATCAGAAGTCAAGGGCTCTTTGGGCTTCCGAGCTCTCCGGGTCGTGACCTTAGTCAGAGGCTTGGTGGCGGCCTTGTCTGCAGATTTCTTTCGCCTCTTGGTAGTCTTGGCAGGTCCGGAGGAAGCAGCAGAAGCAGCTGCCCGTTTCTTGGACGCGGCTGGGACAGGCTCACCCGTGGCGAGAGGAGGATCTTCGTGGATCTGCCCAACCGGGTACAACGTCAAACGCTTCCATCACCTCAACATCAGAATCATCTTCATCATCAGGCCAATCTCTTAAGGAAGAGAAGTTACCGGTGGGTCGCTTGGTAGCATCTGGGAACAGCAGGAACATCTCCTGATCCGGATCCTCCTCGTCCGAGACAAGACGATCCTTCGCCCACTTGAGCGAAGGCTCGAGGCCATCTTCGAGGGTTTGCTAAAGGAGCAACTAACAAAGAAATACAAAAGGATCAGATAAACAACATACTGTACGCTGGTCAAAAGGTGGTCACTGTACGCTGGAGCATGAGCGAAGCAAACAGAGGGAAGGACCACCGGGGCATGGCCGACAAGGGTGACGCTGCCTGTGTCGGATGACGCTGGCGCCGCAGAGGCTCACGTAGCCTCTGCATGGCTTACGATGGCGAAAAGTGATCCGGTCGGTTTCCTATTTTGGGAAGAATATGCCTCCATGTATGCCCTAATTGGAGACCTAGCCACCCCTTTATAAGGAGGGCTAGGGCATCTGGAGAAGAGGTTGATCTCTTTTAGTTGGCATTTTGGGAGTTGGTTCCTGGGAGCTAGCAAGTGGTGAGAGTAAGAGAGCTCCTTCTTCCTCCTCTCCCCAAGACAGCTCGAGGAGCATTGTAAACCTTGTGAACCTAGTGAATACAAAGCATCTGTGTGTGGAATCACCACACTATCCCTCCCTGGATTCCTCTAGTGCATATTCGCCCCATCTTTAGCCTATCCATGGCATCTGCCGTGACACCACCACGACAGTGAGCATGCGCCAAGTTAACCCAAACAACGCATGATTCTTTCAAGGCACATTAAGCAATCTCATTTTTTATAACATATCATGCTACAGCAAGAACCACTAAGCATAAAGCGAAAACAATATCAAGCATGATATGACAAAGCATATGCCACAGTCAAAAACAAGCTCCTTTTTACCAGTTAAGCACGAACTTTTCCTACTCTTTTCCAACCCAAACCAACTTATTTGAAAACTAATGTATGGATGAGGGGGTCCAACCAATTTATTCATGGAAACTAAGCAAACGAAAACAAAAAACAAAAACGAAGACGCTCCAAGAACAACACAGCTGTGCATGACATAATAAAAATGAAGTATTTGGAAGAAACCTGAAATTTTTATTGATGAAGAAGGGGATGCCTTGGGCATCCCCAAGCTTTGACACTTGTACTTCTTGGATATTTCTTGGGGTGACACGGGGTGGCATCCCCAAGCTTGAGCTTTTGTCCATTCTTCATCTCATTCCATTACTCTTCCCTTACACCTGAAATTTTCCCTTCATACAAAACTTCACACAATCTTCATTAGCAACATTAGTGTACTCAAAATAATAAGTCTTTTAGTTCAGTTCCAACACAAATAAAACTTCCATTAAAACAAAATATACTGTAGCACTTCCTTTAAAAAGTTCACATGATCAAAGAGAAAGAGATTAAGAGGCAAATGCAAATAAAGGCAGAAATCTCTCAAAACATACCAGCGGGTAAAAACCAATTTTTTCGAAGACCTTCTGTTGCTCAAATCGAAAAGTGTTGAACTAACTAAAGTTGGATAACAACCTGGGGAAGAAGCACAAACAATTACAGCTCAAACCGACGTACAGAAAGTTTTCACGAATTTTTACAGCGAAGCACAAAAATCTGTTTTGGGACAGCAACTTTCCCAAGCATTACTTCTTAGAGGTTACTCTTGGCACAAAAATCACACAAAAATGATAAGGAGGGGTTATTATAGAGGTAATAATTTCCAAGACTCAACTAATACTTTTGGGTTATCTCCCAATAAGTACTTTTATTTAACGCCTTTAAGTTAGGCATAAGAAGCAAGAAAAGAATCAAGTATTCTCAAATGAAGAAGCATGAAGAGCAAATTTTCTTTTTAATAGGAGAGGCAAGAGGAATATTCTCTCTCTTCTTAGGAAAGTGTTCTATACCTTTCTTGAGTGGGAATTGATACTTGACGGTGCCTTCTTTCATATCAATAATGGCACCAACAGTTCTAAGAAAAGGTCTTCCCAAAATAATAGGACAATAAGCATTACATTCAACATCCAAAACATAGAAATCAACGGGGACATAGGTTAACCATAATAAGAACATCATTAATACTCCCCATTAGTTTCTTTTTAGCATTATCATCAAGTGGGACATTTAAATAACAATCTTCCAATGGTGGCAAATCAAGCATTTCATAAATCTTTCTAGGCATAATGGAAACACTACTAGCAACATCACATAAAGCTTTGAGATCAAAATCATTCACTTTCATATTAATGATGGGTTCCCAACCATCTTCTAATTTCATAGGAATAGAAGCTTTATGTTTCATCTTTTCTTGTTTAATTTTTATGAGAGCATCAGTAATGTGTTTTGTAAAGGCCATATTCATAGCACTAGCATTAGGACTTTTAGCAAGCTTTTGTAGGAACATAATTACTGTAGAGATATTGCAACCATCAAGATCAAAATCATAATTATCATCTAAAGTAGTAGAGCTATTGTTTCCCATATTTCAAAGAATTTCAGCATTTTTACTAGAAAAGGTTCCATTGGGTTTACTAGCTTCAACATTAGTGGTAGTGATAGTAGAAATACTAATATTTCTAGCAATTTCATATTCTCTTTCCCACTTAGCATGCAATTCAGCTAATAGTCTAACATTTTCATCAATTCTAACTTGTATGGCATTAGTAGCAGCAAAGGGATTTTCAACAATTTTAGGTTTAGTAGCCGTTTTATTCAAAGAAGATTGTGCTTCAGACAATGATGCTATATTTCTTTCAGCATTAGAGAGTTTTTCCTCAATAGTTTTATGGAAAGCAGTTTGTTTACTAATAAAATATTTAAGCATGACTTCAAGTTCAGTGGGTGCACTTCTATTATTGTTGTAGGAATTTCCATAGGCATTACCATTATTGGGAGGATATGGCATATAATTGTTATTACCAAAATTGTTCCTGTAGGCATTGTTGCTAAAATTATTATTTCTTATGAAGTTCACATCAACTTTCTCTTCTTGAACAACCAAAGAGGCTAAGGGAACATGATTTGGATCAATATGAGCTTTCCCATTAACAAGCATAGACATAATAACATCAATTTTATCACTCAAGGAAGAGGTCTCTTCAACATAATTTACCTTCTTACCTTCTGGAGCTCTCTCAGTGTGCCATTCAGAATAGTTAACCATCATATTATCTAGAAGCTTTGTTGCAGCACCCAAAGTAATGGTCATAAAGGTTCCTCCAGCAGCAGAATCTAGTAGATTTCTTGAAGAATAATTTAGTCCTTCATAAAAGGTTTGGATAATCATCCAAGCAGTCAGTCCATGAGTGGGACAATTCTTTACCAAAGATTTCATTATTTCCCAAGCTTGAGCAACATGTTCATTATCATATTATTTAAATTTCATTATTTCACTTCTCATAGATATAATCTTAGCAGGAGGATAGTATTTTCAAATGAAAGCATCTTTGCATTTAGTCCAAGAATCAATAATATTTCTAGTTAGGTATTGCAACCATTCTTTAGATTTTACTCTCAAAGAGAAAGGAAACATTTTAAGCTTAATAATATCCCCATCTATATCCCTATGTTTTTGCATCTCACAAAGTTCAACAAAGTTATTAAGATGAGCAGCAGCATCTTCAATACCAATACCAGAAAATTGTTCTCTCATAACAAGATTGAGTAAAGTAGGTTTAATTTCAAAGAAAATAGCTTCAGGAATAGGTGGAGCAATAGGTGTGCACATGAAATCATTGTTGTTGGTGCTAGTGAAGTCACACAACTTAGTGTTTTCAAGAGTAGTCCTTTTTGTGTGTTTTTGATAAAGAAAGCAAACTAGTGCAACTATTTTTTGTGTTTTTGATAAAGAAACAAGCAAGCACAGCAAAAATAAACTAAGCAAAACAAATAAAACAAAGTAAAGATATTGGTTATGAGGGACTCCCCTTGTGAAGATGTCCTTAACTCCCCGGCAACAGTGCTAGAAAAAGAGCTTGATGGCTCAAAATATTTTCGAGCTTGTTGGGGAACCCCAAGAGGAAGGTATGATGAGCACAGTAGCAAGTTTTCCCTCAGTTATGAAACCAAGGTTATCGAACCAGTAGGAGAAAGGAAACACCTCAAAGGTGTTACTAGCTGAGCTTTGGCAGGGCTCACTACCGGTGGTAGTAGCAACGTGGAGACCTGCACAACACAAACACAGAACTTTGTCCCCAACTTGCGATGAGGTTGTCAATCTCACCGTGTTTTGCGGAAAACAAAGGTTTAAATGTATCGAATGGAAAGAAGTAAAAGTTTGCAGAAAGTAAACACAAAAAAGTAAACAGTTGTAGATTTTATGTAAAGAAAAAGGACCAGGATCCATAGTTCACTAGAGGTGGCTCTCCTTAGATAGATAACATGCTGGGTGAACAAATTACAGCGGGGCAATTGACAAACAGCGAGAAAGCAATACATGCATATACTAATCATCTTGACTCCTTTGAGACTTGATTGGGCATTACAACATTATACATAGACCGCCATCCAACTGCATCTATGACTAATAATCCATCTTCAGGTTATCATCCGAACCCCCTCTAGTATTAAGTTGCAAGCAACAGATTATTGCTTTACGAACTGCGTGTAAAGTAAACAATATGATTGTTCTATGAACAAAGGATTGTTGTTTTCTCCCTAGTAGCAAGAGCACATCTAGTACCTTAGAGATTTCTGTCACTTCCCCAGATTACCAGAGGCATGAACCCACTATTGAGCATAAATACTAACTCTTGGAGTTGCTAGCATCTACTTGGCCAAGATAGCTACTAACAACGGAAAGCATGCAAGATCACAAATAACAAAGACATGATAGAATCAATAATCAATCTGAAATAGCATCTCAATATCCATCGGATCCCCGCAAACACAACATCCAGAATTACAAATAGATGATCTTGATCATGAACAGAGCTCACAAGATCTAAACATGAAAGCACAAAGGAGGAGAACCAGCCATCTAGCTACTACATGGATCTGTAGTCCAAGGATGAACTACTCACGCATCAAGGTGTTGTTTCCAACTTGGAATCCTGCACTACACAACCACAGAACTTTGCCCCAACTTATAGTGAGGTTGTCAATCTCAGCGGTTTGCTGAAAACAAAGGATTAAACGTATTGTGTGGAAGATAGTAATTGCTTGCAGAAAGTAAACAGAAAACAGTAAATAGTAGATTGTAGGCTCCATAGTTCACTAGTGGTGATTCTCCTTAAGATAGATGACATGTTGGGTGAACAAATTACAGTGGGGAAATTGACAAACATCGAGAAAGCATACATGCATATACTAGTCATCTTGACTCATATGAGATTTGATTGTGCATTACAACATTATACATAGACCGTAATCCAACTACATCTATGAATAATAATCCACCTTCAGGTTATCATCCGAACCCCCTCCAGTATGAAGTTGCAAGCAACAGATAATTGCATTAAGCAAAGTGTGTAAACTAAACAATACGATTGTTATATGCATAAAGGATTGTTGTTTTCTCCCTAGTAGCAACATCACATCTAGTACCTTAGAGATTTCTGTCACTTCCCCAGATTCCTAGAGGCATGAACCCACTATTGAGCATAAATACTCCCTCTTGGAGTTGCTAGCATCTACTCGGCCATGATAGCTACTAACAACGGAGAGCATGCAATATCACAAATAACAAAGACATGATAGAATCAATATGAAATAGCATCTCAATATCCATCGGATCCCCGCAAACACAACATGTATGATTACAAATAGATGATCTTGATCATGAACGGAGCTCACAAGATCTAAACATGGTAGCACAAAGGAGAAGAACCAACCATCTAGCTACTACATGGACCCATAGTCAAGGGATGAACTACTCACGCATCACACCGGATGCAGGCATGGAGATGAAGAAGGCCTCTAGGGTGATCTCTCCCCTCCAGCAGGGTGCCGGGAAGAGCTTCAGATCCCTCCCGATCTAGGGATGGAGATGACGACGGCTACAGACTCTTTCGTGGAATTTTTGATCGGGTACTTAGGGTTTCTATATCGGAGGCTTCTTATAGGAGAAAGGGGAGGCCGAGGGGGTGCCCGAGGCGGCTGCACCACCCCAGGCGTGGGCCAAGCCTGGCCGCACGGCCAGGTGGTGTGGCTGGCCCGTGTTCCCCTCGGTGAAATATTGACTTTGGCTTTTGTCCCATCCAATTTCGAGAATATTCATTTTCTGACTTTTCTGGAACCAAAAACAGCAGAAAAAGGCAACTGGCATTGTGGCATCTTGTTAATAGGTTAGTCCAAGAAAGTGTATAAAAAGACTCCAAAGTGTGGACAAAACATAAGAAAGTAGATATAAAACAAGCATGGAACATCAAAAATTATAGATATGTTTGCAACGTATCATCGCCTAGCAACTATTGCTCGCCAAGTTGCAGAAGCTCTGGCCAGAACAGTCACCTCAAGAAAATCTGAATTCGAATAGTATTTACCCTTCAAAACCTTGGCACATAGGGATTCATGATCAATCATCAATCTCCACCCATGTTTTCCTAGAATAGCTATATTGAAAAGTTCTAGATCACGAAAACCCATACCGCCTTTAACTTTTGGAGAGCATAGTTCCTTCCAAGACACCCAATGTATAAACTTATGGTCCAAGGAGGTACTCCACCAAAAATGATCAATGCTCGACGTAAAGGTTTTACAAACCTTTTTCGTCAGTTTGAAATAGCTCTGGCTGTATAAAGGAATTGCATGCACCACTATTTTCAGGAACACTTCCTTTCCAGCACAAGATAACATCCTCTTACATCCCTGGATCCTGCTTCATATTCTTTCCTTCACATAATCAAAGGATCCACTAGTAAGACCCACTGCAATAGGTAACCCCAGGAACTTTTCGCTGAACGCTTCCACCGAAATACCAAGAATGTGTTGTATATCCAGCCGGATAGGTTCAGTATTGTTTGGACTGAAATACACTAAACTTTTGTCCCTATTCACACAATTCCCAGAGCATTCTGCATAAATTCTCATAATTTTATTTAATCTCGCCCCACTAGCAGCAGAAGCCTTCATAAAAATCAGACTGCCATCCGCAAAAAGTAAATGAGTAATCCATGGGGATTGATTACTTACTCTAATTCCCTTGTCCACATTGACACCCCCAAAATTATTGAGTAGTGACATGAAACCTTGTGAACAAAGGAGAAACAAATAGGGTGAGATAGGGTCCCCTTGCCGCAGACCTCGTGAAGGAGTGAAATATTGTAGGAGTTCCCCATTTACCCGAACTATAAATCTCACTGAAGAAACACACTTCAGAATTAGCCACACAGTATTGTCGCTGAAACCAAGCTTTGTCATGATGGCGCCAAGATAATGCCACTCAACCCGATCATGTGCTTTCATCATGTCAAGTTTCATAGAACCAAAACCATTATTTCCTCTCTTCTTCCGCCTCATTGCATGCACACTCTCATACAATCAACACATTGACTGTAATAAGGCATCCTGGAACAAAATCACTCTGCTCTTCTCCAATAATATCTCCTAAAAAGACCCGGATTCTATTTGCAATGCATTTAGAACCAATCTTGTAAAGAACCGAACAAAGAGAGATTGTTCTATATTGAGAAATTCTTTGTGGACTTCGTGCCTTTGGAATTAATGTAATGGAAGAATCATTCATTCCCTCTGGTAGCTCTCCACCATTCAAAAAATCTAGCACAACATGCACTACATCTTGCTTTACTAGATTGCAGTGCCACTGGAAAAACCCAGGCGTAAAGCCATCAACTCCAGGCGCCTTTGAGGGGGGAAACTGAAATAAAGCATTTTTGGTATCCCCTCCGTGTAAATCTTTTCTATTAAATCATTCACCGCGTCGGACAAGACTGGCTGCACCACTCTCAACAATTGATCCATATTACCAAACCCTTGAGAAGAATACAAGGATTTATAAAAGCCTTGGATGTCTTATTTTGTTTCATTCATATATGCACACCAAGAACCACCAGCCCAGCCCTGTCAAGAGACTCGATTTTATTCATGTGTTTCCGTTGTGCAGCTTGTGTGTGAAAATACGACGTATTACGATCTCCCTCCCATAACCAATTTACGTAGGAATGCCATTTCATCCAAATTTCTTCCTGATGCAAAGCCCTCCTCAATTGCTTGACGACGTCCTGCTCCTCCTCTGTTGGGCCACGACCCACCGAATTGGCTCGCAATTGGTCCAACTTATTTCTTAAATTCCGGACTGTTCGCGCTAAACTACCGAATTCCTCGGCTCCCCAACGACTCAGTGCACCTTGGAGATGTTGCAAAGCATCCGCAATCCCCTGAAGGCCTCGTTGACCAGACCCTTGCTGCCAGTTCTCCTTCACCAACTGGTCGTAATGCATGTGAGTTTGCCAGACATTTTCGTATTGAAATTGTTTCCCACCACAATGTCTCTGACATATGCTCACGTAATTCAGCTAGCACAAAGCAATGGTTGGTTTCAGAGGAGACAATGTGTCTCAGGCTTGTGTGCTCAAACCGATCCAAGAAAGCATTGTTTGCAAGTGCTCTATCAAGGCAGGCTTTAACATTGGTCTCGCCAGACTGACGATTGTCCCAGGTGTAAGGAACAAATGACCATACCAAATCCTGAAGCATGCAGTCCTCCACCGCTTCACGGAAATTCCTCATCTGCCATTCTACTCTAGTTGCTCTGAAAAAATTCTCGGAAGTATACATTGTTTCATTAAAATCTCCCAGACAAATCCATGCAGAATACTGAATCTCGTACAAAGTTCTCAGAAAGTGCCAGCTTTGATGTCTATTTTCCACCCTTGGTGCTCCATAAAAACCAGTAAATTGCCACTCAATAGATCTTTGATCTTTCCTCCGCACCATAGCATCAATATAGTATCTCCACATCATACTCAGCTAACCAAAACAGTCCTATTCCTCCACTAAGCCCAACACTGTTAACTGCAAAACAACCAGGAAAGCCAAGTTTGTATCGCAACTCCTGCACTCTCACACCACTGATTTTTGTCTCCATTACAAAGACAAGGGTGTGCACTTCCTGCTTCACCACACTACGAAGCTCCCGAACAACCGGAGAGTTCCCAGGACCCTGGCTGTTTCATCCCAAGCAACTCATTGGGGTGGGCAGGGCTGCATCACAGCCGTGCCCCGTAGGGCAGATTTCCTTCGTCATCTTGAGCACCCGGTGTAGGACAAAGAAGATCTGAATGGCCTATGCGACCACAAGAAAAACATATGTTCATATTAGAACTCATACCAATCCCTCCCTTTCCTTGCATCCAAATAAATCAACATACCTCTCCTCAAGGGTTTAGTTACATCAACAGTAACCCTCGACCTTAGAAAACCACCAACCGGATCAAAACCAATCTGGGATGCCTGTTTATCAATTTATGTCGCAATTGCCTTCCCCCAGTTGGAGTTCCTCAGATTGAAGGGCGGGTTTAGAACCCTGACCCACAGCTGCAACCTATTGAATTTCAGTTCTGAAGGTCGCATGCAGTCCACATACTCCTCTAGTATGACAACATTCTTACTAACATGCCCTGGTGATCCGTATCTCACACGATCACGATCTCGCTGGGATTCAAATTCATCAACAAACATATTTTCACCCACCGATCGGAATTCCAAACCTCTAGGGTTTCCCCATGCCGGCCGAAGTGCGTTGGAGATTGTGTGTATGGGGAAGGTATTCCTGTAGAGGACCTTGCCTGCCAACATCCACTTTGTCTTCCCGCCACCATCCGCATCATCCAGCACCAACGGCGTTGCCTCCTCTTCCCTAAGACCAGGTTTTCCCATTGCTTCCTTTAGCAAAGACCGGGCCTCGCTAGGCGAGTCCTCTCCAACCTTCTGTTTCCCTCGACCAGCCGAGGAGATCATTGTCCTTCGACCTTCGATCCAAGAGCTCCTCACCGATGAATCAACGAGCGCTACCACCGTCTCCTGGAACCCTAATCGCCTAACGAGAGGCTCCTGGTTTTCCGGGAAAAATTCTAGGCCTAGCGCCTAATCGTGTGTGATTGGACTAGCGTATAAAGGCTGACGGACATAGTTTTCTGAATAAAAGTAACATTTGAAGAAATGTTTACGAAAACCTACATAGCCTACGACCTATGATCCGTGGCTATAGATAGTGCATCAAACAGTCCTCTTTAATGAACTTGTTGAGTATGCTTGTATTCAACTGTACCTTCTTAAACCATGCTAGATTCTAAATCGATTGAAGACGTCATCAACCCCAAATGATGCTCAGAAGGATCGCCATAAGAAGCTAAAGTTTATCATTGAAGCGAATGGAGTCAACATCTACATCAAGCAAAGTGGAGACAAAAGTTCTAGAAGAAATAGGAATACAAATCTCTAACCCATGGAACCTATTTCTATAGATCATTAATGTAGTAGCAATCACAACAAAAAATAGTATTAATAGTAGCCTTATGCGTAGAATAGTATGCAAGTTATTATTTCTAGTTTTCCCTTTAGTAAGGCTATTCTTTCTCTCTGTACTTAGAAGTTTATATAGATTTTTTGTAAGCCTTTGAGTTGTAATCTATCGTCATATCTTGGACCCGCGATATTTCAGTTGTACCACTCTGATGGATGCACTAGTGGAACGGTGTTTTATTGGTATTATGTCAACAGTTCGCACGCTACACCATGGAGTGGCATGCTGGATCATCGCAATACGGTATCATAACACACATAACTAGAGAATTTAGTGTCCAACAAATCTCGTACACAAATTTGTATTGAGATTTTACAAATCAGTAAGTATCATAAGACCACTATATTACTAGATGATACCATGCATTATAGAGATAATTTTATACATTAGTATAATATGCTTGATACTAGTATATGACCACCCATTGTGATCAGTTTTAGGGATGTTGTATTTAAGATTTTGGGCTCACACATGTGTGTGATTGGACTTTTTTGCGGGAAATAACAGAGAACTTTATTAAACGGCGCATGATCCTGCCTGCTTAGCCTAGAGGCTAATGACAAGGAAACCAGGGGTACATACTGTTCGTCAACATTAGTGTGCAAGCATGATTAGCACATATATGCGCCGACAGGGTGGCAGTTCTAGCAACATGTTGAATAACAAAAGAAGAAAAACTAGTAGCTAGCTCTCCAATTTCTAACAGGATCAGTGTCACAGCAGATAGTGCGACGTGATGAGTGGTCCAGAGATTTACAATCTCCATGCAATCAACCTCCATTATCACCTTCTGGAAGCCTCGGAGACGAGCAAAGATAACATCATCTCACAAGGACGACAAAGCTTCGGTAATAAGATAATCAGTAACTCATGGGCATGGCTTGCTCCATACTCCCAAGAACGCAGAATTCGACCGTGCCACACCACCAGCGCCACCCTTCCTGAACTCCAATGATGGGACACCATTAGTATTAATTTTAACACTATCATCTTCAGGTGGTCTCCACCCATGACCAGGTAGAATGGCAGCTTTTTACTTGGCACCGCCAACACAGCCAATGCCTCCTTAGCCATCTTCAGAGATTGGAGAGGATCAAAAGCACCTAGATCACTTGTCCAACTATTCCGAGTTGTCCAGATTACCCACAAAATGGTAATGAGTTTTGGTCAATCCGATTCAACAAACATTGGGTCACAAAGAAAGTCTTTTGCCCATGTATTAGGATGTAGCCTAGAGAGCGGGACATCAAGCCAAGCTTGAGCTTCCTCCCAGAATTGCCTTGCATGCATGCAATACAACAAGGGAGGTGCTACGCGTCCCCGGGGGTAAAAACTTCCGATCCCCGGGTCCTCCTGCTGACATGTGTCCCTTCTAATTTCCACTTTTGCTACACTATGTCCCGCTTTTGCTACATAATGCCTCGCTTTTTCTACATGTAGCAAAAAAGGTTCGGCCTAAAAAATAGAAAAACAGACTAGACCTCGCCGGAGACATCGCCGGCGACCGTGTAGCAAAAAAGTTGTGCTAGTATAGCATATTCGACCTCGCCAGAGACTCGCAGGAGTCTTTCACCGATAGACCTCACTAGAGACCGTGTAGTGAAAACTTTACGCAATTGTAGCAAAACCGCAAAACGATGGTAGCAAGAAAAAGTGCTAATGTAGCAAAAAACAACCTCGCCGGAGACATCGTCGGTGACTGCCGTAGAAAATCCGAGTTTGCTGAGGACTTTCGTCAAAAATGTCGTAGCAAATACTTTGTGCTCTTGTAGAAAAAACATAGAAAAGAAATAGCAAAAACTTGCTACTATTGTAGCATCGTCTTGTAGCAAAAAACAAAACGCATCCATTGGTCGGTAGCATTGTGAAACTTCATCTGTAGCAATGATGACCACTTGCAGTAGTATCGTCGTCCTGCCTCTGGAGCATCGTGTCGTGACTCTACTGCAAAACACCGTCTACCACGCACTAGCCATGGTGTCTAGGCTATGGCGGTGCGGTTGCACGGTCGTGCTTGCCGGGTGGAGGTCGGTGGCGGATTTCCGGTGAGCTTTAGAGGAGGGCGGTGACCTCCGACGAGATTTAGGGGTGGGCGGCGGCGCGCTCTGGCCGGCGAGAAGGGAGACAGCGACTCCGGTGAGATCTTCTTGACGGGACCTGCGCGGCGACGGCAGTCAATTCACGGCGGCACGAAGCGGCGACGGGCCGGCCAGGGAGGTGCGTGGCTAGACGGCACTGGAGGCGGGCATCGAAGCGCGAGCGGCGTCGGCGGACGGAGGAAGGGGGAGGGACGGTGATGGTGGAGGATGGGGAGGGGCGGCGACGGAGGAGGGGTGAGACTGTGGTGGCTGGAACGGCAACACGTGTTGGGCAGGGCGACGTTGTCGCTACAGCAGGAGCTATTGCGAGGAAGATAAGGTTGAGACTATACAGTCTGCCTTGCCTCGTGGGAGTGACCCGGGGGATCAAGATTGGTATCATTTCCCATACAAAAATGCATGCATCAAATCTTCCTCTGCATTTAAGCGGATCTTGCACCTACCAATTGGTGCAATATGTCTGTGCATAAGAGTTTTTTCAACTAGAAGGATACCACGCAGTACCCTCCACCAGAAGACACGGACTTTAGGCACAAAATTTAACTTCCATACTGTTTTCCACATCCGTTGTTCAGAGGTTGAAGTCTCGACTATCGTCCCTTCATCTGGAGCAGAACACTCGTTATGATTCACTAGAACACGATAAGCTGATTTAACGGAGTAAGCACCTGAATTTTCCCAATTCTAGGCCCAAAAATCCTCACCACCAACATGCCGAAGAGGGATATTTAGTATAGCATTCACCTCCTGTAAAATTTCTTCGTATGACATCCAACTTCCAAGTGCCATTATCACTATGAATCAAGTCTGACACCAAGTTGAGATCATCATCACCATTTTGTGCTGACGATCACATCGAGGTGGTGCCAGTCACCCATTTTTTACGCCAGATATTAATAGATGTGCTATCGCCAATCCACTTCATCATCCCCAACTCAAGCGCATCCCGCCCAGGAACTATCGCTCGCCAAGTTGTAGAAGCTCTGACCAGAACAGTCGCCTGAAGAAAATTTGAATTCGGATAGTATGTACCCTTCAAAGCCTTGGCGCATAGGGATTCAGGATCAATCATCAATCTCCACCCATGTTTGCCCAAAAGAGCTATACTGAAAAGTTTTGGATCACGAAAATCCATACCGCCTTTGACTTTTGAAGAGCATAGTTCCTTCCAAGACACCCAATGTATAGACTTTTGGTTCAAGGAGGTACTCCACCAAAAACGATCAATGCTCCACGTAAAGGTTTTGCAAACCTTTTTCGTCAGTTTGAAACAGCTCTGACTGTATAAAGGAATTGCCTACACCACTGTTTTCAGGAACACTTCCTTTCTAGCACAAGATAACATCCTCTCACATCCATGGATCCTGCTTCAGATTCTTTCCTTCACATAATCAAAGGATCCACTAGTAATGCGAGCCACCGCAATAGGTAAAACCAGGGACTTTTTGCTGAATGCTTCCACCGGAATACCAAGAATGTGCTGTATATTCAGCCGAACATGTTCAATATTGTTTGGAATAAAATACACTGAACTTTTGTCTCTATTCACACATTACCGAGAGCACTCTGCATAAATTCTCATAATTTTATTTAATCTCGCCCCACTAGCAACAGAAGCCTTCGGAATGCCATCCACAAAAAGTAAATGAGTAATCCATGGGGATTGATAACTTACTCTAATTCCTCTGTCCACATTGACACCGCAAAATTATTGAGCAGTGCCATAAAACCTTGTGAACAAAGGAGAAACAAATAGGGTGAGATAGGGTCCCCTTGCCGCAGACCTCGTGAAGGAGTGAAATATTATAGCAGTTCCCCATTCACCCGAACTATAAATCTCACCGAAGAAACACACTTCAGAATTAGCCGCACAGTATTGTCGCTGAAACCAAGCTTTGTCATGTTAGCGCCAAGATAATGCCACTCAACCCGGTCATATGCTTTCATCATGTAAAGTTTCACAGAACCAAAACCATTTTTTCCTCTCTTCTTCCGCCTCATTGCTTGCACACTCTCATACAATCAACACATTGACTGTAATAATCCGTCCTGGAACAAAATCACTCTGTTCTTCTCCAATAATATCTCCTAAAAAGACTTGGATTCTATTTGCAATGCATTTAGAACCAATCTTGTAAAGAACCGAACAAAGAGAGATTGTTTTATATTGAGAAATTCTTTGTGGACTTCGTGCCTTTGGAATTAATGTAATGGAAGTATCATTCATTCCCTCTCGTAGCTCTCCACCATTCAAAAAATCTGGCACAACATGCACTACATCTTGCTTTACTAGATAGATTCCAGTGCCTCTGGAAACACCCAGCCGTAAAGCCATCAACTCCAGGTGCCTTTGAGGGGGGCATCTGAAATAAAGCATTTTTGGTATCCTTCTCCGTGTAAAGCTTGTCTATTAAATCATTCACCTGGTCGGACAAGACTGGCTGCACCACTCTCAACAATTCATCCATATAACCAAACCCTTGAGAAGAATACAAGGATTTATAAAAGCCTTGGATCTCTTATTTTGTTTCGTTCATATCTGCACACCAAGAACCACCAGCCCTCTCAAGAGACTCGATTTTATTCATGTGTTTCCGTCGTGCACTTGTGTGTGAAAATACGACGTATTACGATCTCCCTCTCGTAACCAATTTACGCGGGAACGCCGTTTCATCCAAATTTCTTCTTGATGCAAAGCCCTCCTCAATTGCTTGACGACGGCCTGCTCCTCCTCTATTGGGCCACGACCCACCGAATTGGCTCGCAACTGGTCCAACTTGTTTCTTAATTTTCGGACTGTTCGCGCCAAACTACCGAATTCCTCGGCTCCCCAACGACTCAGTGCACCTTGGCGATGTTGCAAAGCATCCGCAATCCCCTGAAGGCCCCGTTGACCAGACCCTTGCTGCCAGTTCTCCTTCAACTGGTCGTAATGCATGTGAGTTTTCCAGACATTTTCGTATAGAAATTGTTTCCCACCACAATGTCTCTAACATATGCTCACGTAATTCAGCTAGCACAAAGCAATGGTTGGTTTCAGAGGAGACAATGTGTCTCAGGCTTGTGTGCTCAAACCGATCCAAGAAAGCATTGTTTGCAAGTGCTCTATCAAGGCAGGCTTTAACATTGGTCTCGCCAGACTGACGATTGCCCCAGGTGTAAGGAACACCTGACCATCCCAAATCCTGAAGCATGTAGTCCTCCACCGCTTCACGAAAATTCCCCATCTGCTACTCTACTCTAGTTGCTCTAGAAAAATGCTCGGAAGCATACATTGTTTCATTAGAATCTCCCGGGAAAATCCATGCAGAATGTTGAATCTCGTACAAAGTTCTCAGGAAGCGCCAACTTTGATGTCTATTTTCCACACTTGGCGCTCCATAAAAACCAGTAAATCGCCACTCACTAGATCTTTCACTACTAGGAAACAGCCTACCTGTGGCGCATGAAAAGGGAACTTCTGTGGCGCATATCTTTGTCGCCACTGTTACCTCGCCACTGATAACTACTTCCTGTGGCACATATGGATATGCGCCACAGAAGTTCCAGACTTCTGTGGCGCATTCCTTCATTATGCGCCACAAGAAGAACTTATGTGGCGCATTTACGTGTATGCGCCACAGATATGCCATGCGCCACTAACTATATAATTATATGCGCCACTGATTGTGTAATATGTATTCGAAGTAAAATACTTTCCTGGTGTATAATCAGGTATTTATACAGGATTTATACAGTATTTATCCAGATGAGTATAAAATACATTGCACAAGTAGTAGATGCATGGAAACCGACATATATATAATACAAACACTTAGAGCCTGATCGAGATACATATATAGTGTCAAGTGCCAAATTTTTACACAAGCGCCGAATACAAAGTTCATATCATCTCACATTACAAATATGAAGTGGCCACCGCCGCCTACACTAGGATCAAATAGAATACAACTCTGATAATGGTGAGCAAGAGCATTAGCCCGACCAATATCTTCATCCGGTTCTTCTTCCACAAGTGGTTCCTCCACTTGGCTATCGCCTCCTCTCTAGTCGCGTATCCTTTGTAGATGTTGCCGCTGAACTTGTTCACTTGTTTGTGGCAATCCTCCCACTCCTCGTAGACTCCTGGAACCCTACCCATGTACACCACATACCACCTCGTCGCCATCTCTATAGACGACAAGGCATATTAGTAAAAATACAATGAAAAAAATGAATAAAGGGTTCACATCCATATATATATATATATGTTCATAGAATATAAAACAAAGGATCCATAAACCTAAAAGTTAGATCATCATAGAAGCAATAAGTTCAATGACAGCACGACCACAAGGTAGTTTAAGTCTAACAACAATGACCATTTCGACCACGAGATAGTAAAGTTTATGACACACACACACACTAATACAACAGGCGTCCATCAAGAATATACACACACTGGATCATGCTAGAGGCACACATCGATCATGGTGAAGACTTCCTCTTCTGGCACGGCTTCGGGAATGGTAGATAGCCCTCTTTGGTCATCCACGTCCTTGTGTCACCCTGCTTACGGAGGCGTTCTTCGATCTCCCTCTTACCCAACCCTCTGGCTTGTTGTAGGGCACCGCCCCTTGTGTTGACATCTTCAATGATGATTTGCAGCAACTTCATCTGAATGCGATGGAAGTCTTCTCTAAGATCAGCATCGTCGATTTTCGCCAAAGTTTCGGCCCATCCTCGGAGACTAGATGGCAACGTTAGGTTATGGCAATCCCGAACATAGCCTTTAAGGTGATGGAGGACGTAGAAGGCCTCCTTGGCACCAGCAGTCGACTGCTTGACGCAGGGGAAGTCGAGCACGTGCTTGAACACATGTTTGCCATCCTTGATACATTCCCCCTATCTACGAAGGTGCATCCCTTCTTGGTGTAGCCCTCGAGAGCCTCATTGAGAACACCCCTTATTCTAGTGTAGTCTTTCTTCTTCGTCAAACTCCCCGAGTCGAAATACATGGCTAGCGAATACCTCGGGGCAAGGACAATGAGCGTGCAGTATTTGTCTCTGTGCAACACAATTGGAACGGAATGTTGGAAAAAGAGCAAAGGAAAGAAATCTATAAGAAATGCATAAGTTACGGTGACGATGAGCGAGTGTGTGTACTTACTCGGGAAAGAAAGGCAAAAGAAGTGTGCCCTTCCTCTTGTTGTCCACCATGAACTTCTCGAGGTACGCCATCGCCTTGGTCCGTGTCTCTGATCCTTCAACCAACTGGTTGTCCCGCATGTAGTAGGGATCCACTATCGCGATTTCCGGGGTACTTTCTCTCTTGATCGTGAGCGCCAGATTGAGCGCGTATAGGCGGACCAAGTTATAGTCCAGCCGTTTCGTGAGAAATAGCTTGAATATGTCCTCGAACGCTATGAAGAATATATCCGCGGGGGGTTCATCGACGAAGCCCACGTCCAATGGCACCTTGGCCGTGAAAACCGGGTAATTTGGATCGTCCTCTTTAAGAAGGAGGGCCTCTAGTGTCTTGACACCCTCGTGCAAAGTTAACATGGCTCCAACCGCAATGTGGATCATATCCGGAGTCAATATCGAATCACCAGCTACATGCACTCGGGGCAAGCCAAATTGTGTGGGTGGTACGACGACGGCGTCCTGACCCCGGATCCTCTTCGGAAGAGGCTGGCTCGCACCCTTCTTATTATTATTATTACCTCTCTTCCTGTAGTGCTTCTTCTTCACAACAGTGTCAGCCACTGCCATCTGCTCATCAGTCGCCTTTCGGAGTGTGTTGGGGCTGAAAACCAATCCCGGTTTCTCTTGTGGTGGATCGGCGGCCGGAGGCGTCTCTTGAGAAAGACCATGGAAGACCAGGCACTGCGTGCATGTATTGGGCCGATCAGCTTGATGGTCGTCGCGAGCTGCGAAGGGTTCTTCATCCACAGAAGGCATATACAATCCTTTGGTGGCACCGGTGTTGATGAAGTCATCAACGTTGACCAATTCATCATCATCTTCATGGGTGCCATCATGTGGTGGTGGTAGCGGGGGCGACGGCGGTTGCGGCACAACGTCTTTGCCATGTGGCGGTGCACACGCTGCCAAGAGTTGATGGTGACGGCTGGTGGTGGCGACAACGGCGGCTACTGGCTTCCGAGCTGGTGGCCGGGCGATGATCGGTCGAGAGGTGGCGCCGGTGCTCCCCCCCCCCCACAAGACGAATCTGGGTCTTCGGCCATGTCAAGGGCCAGTTGTAGCATTCCCCAAGGGTCTTGTGTTTGTCGGCTCCCTGAGGTTGAAAGGGGGGGTCCATGTCGTCGCACCCTGGCAACACCCGAGCCAACCTGACCCTCATCACGTCATCATCCATTGGATTGTTGTGCATCGTGCGGCTCGCCGGCTGTATAAGAGTGCCCTTGGCAACATCCTTCAACTCACCGCCGACATCTTTAAGCAGGAGTACGCAAGAAGTGTCCTGAGGCAAAAACATGTTGTTGGGCGTCATGAGATGGCAACAGTCATGCATCAAAGGCATAAAGGAGATGACGTGCACTAACTAATTAGTTACCTTGGTGATGGTGTGGATCTCGGTAATGTAGAGACACGACGGATGCCGGTGGCCGGCCTATCATCATCTGCAATCTCCCGCTCGGGTGCCTCACGAAGCACCACCGTCATCGGCTGCGCCTTATTGGTATCTTTGGCGGGAGGGGGCGTCGGTGTGACCAAAATGATGGGTTGCGTCCCGACGTTGACGGCCGGCGGGGTCACCAGGTCCGGAGACACGGTAACATTGATGCCCGAGTTGCTGCCGCTTAAGCTGGGCAGATGTATCGGCCCCTGTCGACCTCCCACATTCCAAGCAGTAAGCCCCTCAAAAAACCCAGGGGGGATCATCGAGCGGAGCTTCTCTTCCACTAACTTGTCCACCATTTTCTGGTCCACCGCCTTCTCCTCCAGTGTCTGCACCTTCATCTTCAGCTCTGCAACAGCGGCTTTATCCTGGTTCTTCCTCTCCCTTCTTTTCTTGGCATCCTCTTTGTAGAACTCCTTGAACTTCATGCTCATACCGAAGCCAGACACACGGCCAGCTGAGGACGGCGGCAACCCCTTGTCCCTCTTCTTGTAAGCATTGGTCGCCCTATTGAAAACCGTGTCCCACGGCTCCGTCGAATCCTGGGACGACTCTGTGGCAGTAGCGTTCAGTTCCTCCTCCTACAGAGACAAGGAAAGGTGAACCCATTTAGATTCTTGGCTTCATTATCTTAATTAGAACGTAATAGACTTGAGATCGGTGATAAATTCCTTACCAGATTCTTCTCGAATTCCTTCACCTCCGGATCATCGGTGATGAACTCCCCTGTTTCCTTGTCCAGGTAGTAGCGGGCCCGAACAAATTGCCTAAGCTACAAGTCCGTGATTTTAAGCCAAGGGTTGTCTTTACCAAGGCGTTCAAGCTCGGCGTCCTCCTTGTCCCAAATGGCCTGTTTCCCCCTGTAACCGCCGCTTCCAAGGTGGTGGTTACCTATGTTCTGTTCCCACATACTCCTTCCCCATTGAGTCCATTTTATAGCGTCAGCGGTAGCTATATTCGCCTTGAATATCCTATACTCCTCTTCGTCGAGCATCGGATTTTTCTTACTAATAACCTCCCAGCTTTCACCTTTGTCAATGCTATTCTTCACCCAGGTTTTCCAGCTGCTCAAGGCGTTGCTCATCTTCGTGAGGGCTAGTCTATTCACCGGGTTCTTATTTCTCTCGAGGTTTCTAAACTGCTCTGGGAATCTGTATCGCTTGTGAAGCTTCTTAAGGAGGTTATCGACCAAAGCTGCATGGTCAGCATGTCTGATGTACTTCGTGTTGATCAACATGCTTTCCTGGACGATGCACCCGAGTTGCAGGTCGTACCCTTTAGCAATCGCCTCTGGCGCAATGGGTTGGCCACTTTCTGTGACCTCAGTGAACTCATCGCAGACGGTGGCGAGCACTGGCACCTTCCGCTCCTTCGGTTCCTTCTTCTTCTTCTGAGAAGTGGCCAGGTTGCCGCTACCACCATCCGTCCTCTCGCCGCCATCGGTGTGGGCGCCACCATCGGTGGTGTCATCCTCTCCGCTGCCGCCTTCACTAGTTCCATCGTAGTCGTCTTCGTCCCCCTCGTAATCAGGATCTCCGCCCTCATTGGCCCCAGCAGCTCTGGCGACGGTCGCCTCCTCCTCCGGTGGTGGTGTCATCCTCATCGCCTCCTCCTCCTCCTCCTGTTGGTACCCCTGCCAGAATGACTGGTTGGCCTGTCTAGCTTGTTCTTCGACGCTGATCATGTGCTTAGAAGGGCTAGATTCCTTGTTGCCCGACATGTTTGCACTACTCTATTTAAAAGAGGCAAAATGTTAGCACAAATCTCGGCCGAAAAATTCGGCATGAACTTTGCTAATTTTTTGACCTAGGAGTGCCCATTTCTCAACCGAAACGGAAGTGAATCGACACTTCGGGAGAAATGGGTAACTCAAATGAAATCCCTGCAAGACAAAACACCCCATCCCCATATTGATAGCCCCATGCATTGACCCCAGCATCCATCATATCCATCATCCACATGCAGTATATATATAATAGATATACTAGTCCATCATCACATCACAGCCCCATGTATATATATAACAGATATAGTAGTGTAACAGAAGTACTTGCTGAACAGCAGAAGTGTAACAGAAGTGTAGTAATTGCTATAGTACTAGGCTGAAGTGTAACAGTAGTACTTGCCGAACAGCAGATAACAGTTTAACATCCTAATAAATCCAGGTACAGGTCAATTAAATAGATGACACAGATACAGGTCAATTAATAAGAAGGTTCTGTCCCTCGATGTTAATGGAAAATTACCACTTCAAACAAAACACAAAGCTGTGAACCTGATATAACCACCTATATCAGGGCATACACATGGTTGCCATTTACATGGGATAAGTCATGAACTAGAAGACAGAAATCTTTCAGAAACATAAATTACCAACAACGAGTTTTTACTGAGAAATGGCTGATCTTTGGATGGGTTGGCGGTTAATACCGTGCCTCAAATTCTCATTTATGACCAATAGTTGCATAGTAAACAGCTTAGCTGACTCGCAGTAAGCAAAGCAGAAACAACTATAACCAAATTCTCATCTATGACCACCCACACATCCTCCCTAAACCTAGTATTTCTTACATCTCCAATGATCCTTCTACAACAGCTATAAAAACATCCTTCACTTCCATCAAACTTGACCAAAAGTGAGAGCATCCAACATAATTCTTATCTTGAGCATTGATACTGGATTTAATATACTTAGCCATCAAAACCCTCTGTTACAGATATAGCACAAGGTAAAAAAAGTAAATTCCAATCACATAGCCCATGTTTAGGTTACTAATCCTTAGCCCATGTTTCACATAGCAGTATAGCACAAGGTAAAAAAAGTAAATTCCAATCACATAGCAGTATAGCCCATGTTTCACATAGGAGTATAGCAAATTTCCATCATGTAAAAAAAGTAAATTCCAATCACCACCAAATGGAATCTAAAGAGACCCATAATTCACTTGTGACAATATAGTGTAATACCTTCCATGTAATCAATTCAAGTTGAATAATGTTACACTATTCTAAAAAAAAGTGCAACACTTTACAATGGTGCTACCATTTTCAGGGTTGAAAATGAAAAGAGTGACAACACAATTTTTTAGAAGGATTTTGCGTTCAAGGTCTGTCTGTCAAAAGCCAGCTTGAGTCATGAGTACAAATGAAAGCTCAAGAACTGGAACAAATGAGACATGAAACTTGAGTAGAAGGAAGGTCATGACTCTGACTAGAAACCTATATAATGATTTCAAGATTTCTGGCACTCTCTAAATCATCCTCAATCTTGAAAATCGCGTCGGCCCAATACTACAATATCGACACAGGGACGGCGGACGGTGGACGGCGGACGGTGCAGAAGCAATAGTGCAGCATTACCTAGGGACGGTGGACGGCGGATGGTGACGAGGTGGATGGCGAACGGCGAGGTGGACGGCGAACGGCAAGGTGGCTCTCCACGGACAGGCTCCTCCTCCACGGGCTCTGGCGATGGGGGCGGCTCTCCTCCACAGGCTCCGGCGCGGTGGTGATGGCGCTGCGGACGGGCTCCTCCTCAACGGGCTCTCCTCCACGGCGGCTCCGGCGCTAGGGTTGCGACGACAGATAGAGGCGACGGATCGATTGACTAAGTGTGGATCGAGAGAGAGAGAGGGGGATTAGGGGGAGAGGCCGAACCGTTCTGTGGCTAAGTGTGAAAGTTCTGTGGCGCATTCCCACAGAATGCGCCACAGAAGTTGGAACAGAAGGGTGAATAAGATTCCCTCTGTGGGGCCCACACCCAAGTTTTGTGGTGCACGTTGACATATGCGCCACAGAAGTGAAACACTTCTGTGGCGCATATGTCAACGTGCGCCACAGAACTTGGGTGAATTAGATTCCATGGTGGGGCCCTCCTCCATGTTCTATGGCGCATGAGGAAATATGCGCCACAGAAGTTTCCTCTTCTGTGGCGCATATTACAGAATGCGCCACAGAACTTGGATCATCCCCCCCGCCGGCGGGTCCCACCAATCTTCTGTGGCGCATGCTATGGAAAATGCGCCACAGAACTTCCAAACTTCTGTGGCGCATGCTTTCCAGTGCACCACTGATGTCTTCCTGTGGCGCATAGATTGGCCTATGCGCCACTGAGCATCTTGTCTATCTATAGGTTGTTTCCTAGTAGTGTTTGATCTTTCCTCCGCGCCATAGCATCAATATAGTATCTCCACATCATACTCAGCTAACCAGAACAGTCCTATTCCTCCACTAAGCCCAACACTGTTAACTGCAAAACAACCAGCAAAGCCAAGTTTGTATCGCAACTCCTGCACTCTCACAGCACTGATGTTTGTCTCCATTCCAAAGACAAGGGTGGGCACTTCCTGCTTCACCACACTGCGAAGCTCCCGAACAACCCGAGAGTTCCCAGGACCCTGGCTGTTCCATCCCAAGCAACTCATTGGGTGGGCAGGGCTGCATCACAGCCGTGCCCCGTAGGGCAGATTTCCTTCGTCATCTTGAGCACCGGTGTAGGACAAAGAAGATCTGAATGGCCTATGGGACCACAAGAAAAACATCTGTTCATATTGGAACTCATACCAATCCCTCCCTTTCCTTGCATCCAAATAAATCAACATACCTCTCCTCAAGGGTTTAGTTACATCAACAGTAACCCTCGACCTTAGAAAACCACCAACCGGATCAAAACCAATTTGGGATGCCTGTTTATCAATTTATGTCGCAATTGCCTTCCCCCAGTTGGAGTTCCTCAGATTGAAGGGCAGGTTTAGAACCCTGACCCACAGTTGTAACCTATTGAATTTCAGTTCTGAAGGTCGCATGCAGTCCACATACTCCTCTAGTATGACAACATTCTTACTAACATGCCATGGTGATCCGTCTCTCACACGATCACGATCTCGCTGGGATTCAAATTCATCAACAAACATATTTTCACCCACCGATTGGAATTCCAAACCTCTAGTGTTTCCCCATGTCGGCCGAAGTGCGTTGGATATTGTGTGGATGTGGAAGGTATTCCTATACAGGACCTTGCCTGCCAACATCCACTTTGTCTTCCTGCCACCATCTGCATCATCCAGCACCAACGGGTTGCCTCCTCTTCCGTAAGACCAAGTTTTCCCATTGCTTCCTCTAGCGCTGACCAGGCCTCGCTGGGTGAGTCCTCTCCAACCTTCTGTTTCCCTCGACCAGCCGAGGAGCTCATTGTCCTTTGACCTTCGATCCGAGAGCGCCTCGCCGATGAATCAACAAGCGTCGCCACCGTCCTCTGGAACCCTAATCGCCTAAGCAGAGGCTCCTGGTTTTCCGGGGAAAAGTCTAGGCCCAGTGCCTAATCGTGTGTGATTGGACTAGCCTATAAAGGTGAGAAAAGTCCAAAATAAACCTTCAATTCGTAGATAAAGGCTAAATCAAACCCTAAACTTACAATCCCTGAAATCAGCACACCAAACTCTTGGATCCTGGTCTATTTTAAACCTTGAGGCATTCCCAAACTAGGATTGTCGACGTGGCGAAACGGATCCGGGATTGCTAGTTGTGGCTACTGAGGGAGAAGGCCCACAAGCCATATTGGCAGTCTCACTGCCGATGTGGGTCCATATGACATGTTAATCCCTAGTCAACCCCTCCCTTGGTCAATTGCCCTGACAGGCACGCGAAGCCAACCTAGCGCTTTGATGCATCTCCATTGATGGCGACGGATGGATGCTGGGGAGGGCGCCGGCGATGGCGTAGGGGCCGTCAGTTTGGTGTAGGCCTCACGCCGGCGGCGAGGTCGATGCGTAGAGGACCAAGGTTGCGTGCGCCCGGCTCCTCGGAATGGCGGAGAGCTTCGACAAGGTGGTCAACTTGTGGCGGCGGCGCTTGCTATCCGTGTGGGAGCTATATGTATGGGAGGGAGCGGCCCTGCACCTAGTTGTGTGGGAGCTATATGTATGGGAGGGAGCGGCCCCTGCACCTAGTTGAACTCGGAGAGAAAATCCATTAATCATCACGGCTTAGCAAAAAGCTACTGTCCACTTGCCCCCGCCCCAATCGAATTGTATTCTCCCATTAGATTGTTTTTCTCTGTCTAATTTCTACTACAGCTAGTCGGATCCAACAGGATTGAAATTGGTAAAAATCATGCCTAATTTAACAGATACACGAGTTGCCCCTGCTGGTGGTGCTTGTGCCTATCGTGCACGCTCCGCGCAGCTCCTGCGGTCCAAGGGACATGTTGCTGAGACGAGCACCGATGATGCAGCCTCATATGTTCAATCTCCTAGAACCACTGCCATATAGGTTATGGAGGCCAACTTCCGGTAGCAAGCACGCATATCAGCTGGGTCCAGTGTGGCGGACCTGCTCCGGCGTCTGAACGTGCAGCGGAGGACCAGGCCACGCGGCAGACGGGGTGTTGGGTGACAGTGCGCTCTATGGAAACTACTAGAGTTGGAGAGAACGATGCCCTTGAGTCCAGGCTCGTTACGTGTTAATATAGGCACTAGCCGAGAGATTACATCGGGAGGTTACATTAGATAGACATCACGAGGAAATCGATCTAATCCTTATAGATCGGATTAGATCGACGTACAACACGATAGAAACAGAATAACAAGAATAATATTCCGTGACTCTATCTAATTTATCGGTATCGCTAACACCCCTCCTCAATCACAACCTTCTTGAGGTTGAGATTGTGCTTGAATTCTTCGAACTACCGGACCAGTAAAGCCTTTGTGAAGCCATCCGCCACCTGGTCTTTGGATGGAATAAATCTGATATCCAGCTGTTTACTTGCTACTCTTTCTCTTATAAAATGAAAGTCTATTTCATTATGTTTTGTTCCAGCATGAAAGATAGGATTAGCTGACAAATAAGTTGCACCCATATTATCACACTATAAACATGACATTTTGTTTTGTTGAATTCCAAGTTCTCCTAGAAGGGACTCAATCCAAATAATTTCAGTAGTAGCATTTGCTAGAGATTTGTATTCTGCTTCTGTACTTGACCTTGATATAGTTGCCTGCTTTCTGGCACTCCGAAAAATAAGATTAGGACCAAAATATAATGCAAAGCCTCCTGTAGATCTCCTGTCATCAACACATCTAGCCCAATCAGCATCTGAGAATGCACTTACAAGAGTAGAGGATGATCTTATGAAAGTTAATCCAGCACTTACTGTACCACTGACATATCTCAAGATTCTCTTAACAACTGTCCAATGTACAGTAGTGGGGGCATTAAGATATTGGCATATCTTATTGGCAGAGAAGGCAATATCTGGTCATGTCAATGTGAGATATTGAAGTGCTCCAACTATGCTTCTATACCTTGTACTATCTTCTGGTCCTAGAAGCTCTCCTTCTGTGACTGAACGTTTCTCGGAAGCTGACAATGGTGTTGGTGATGTCTTACATTTCTTCATCCCAACTCTGCCAAGCAAATCTAAAGCATATTTCTCTTGGGTTAAAGTTATTCCTTGAGAAAATTTCTTAACCTCAATTCCCAAGAAGTAATGAAAATCACCGAGATCTTTTAATGCAAAAGATGAACCGAGTTGGAGGAGCTAGTAACAATTATATCATCAACATATACAGGTACAAACATGGTGATACCTGACTTGTTGAAAATAAATAGTGATGTATGTGCTTTGGATGCTAGAAACCCAAGCTCTTGTAGCTTGGAACTTAACTTTGCAAACCATGCTCTTGGTGCTTGTTTGAGCCCATCGAGTGATTTTTCAAGTTTACACGCGTGGTGAGGAGCATTTGGATTTTCGCAACCAGGTGGATGCTTCATGTACACCTCTTCTTCCAGAATACCGTGGAGAAACACATTCTTCACATCCAGTTGCCTTAGGCTTCTAGCCCTTTGAAACTGAAATAGCTAAAACAAGTCTGATAGTAGCATCTTTTACAACAAAACGTATCCTCATAATCTATGCCATATCGTTGTTTAAAGCCCTTTGCTACTAGTCTAGCTTTATATCTATCAATGGTGCCATCAGATTTTCTTTTAATTCTATATACCCACTTGCAATCTATAAGATTACTACTTTGCTTAAATGGTACTAGGTGCCACGTTTTGTTTTTCATTAGTACCCTATACTCAGCATCCATAGCATTTTTCCAATTTGAATCAGCTAAGGCGATTTGCCAAGTAGCAGGTTCAGTAGTAGAACAGGATAGACCATACCCTACTGTACTATCGGTATAAGTTTTGGGCTTGGCGTTACCAGTTTTTGATCTGGTTCTGTAAACAGCAGGTGCAGGCTGGTCACTAGAAGAAGAAGTCACAGAGGATCCTCCCTCCCCTGGCGATGAATCCAGCATAGATCCCACGGCTGATGCGGTCGAAGGCGAGACGGACCGCGACACGAGGGGCGACGCAGTTTCTGGGCCCCGCTGTACCCGCATGTCTGGCACCGAGCTGGGTGCGGGAGACGTGTCAGTGCAGGAATCGCGAGAGGCGCGTGGCACGGATGACGATGGGGACAGATTGCTGCCGCGCTGCGTCGTTGTCGTGGGGTCGGATGACGTGGCTGCACCGGAGTGGTGCGCGTCCGATCGAGATTGATGCGGCGTTGATCCCGATGCGAAAAGGCGCCTGTCGTCCGAGGTAGACGTGATTCGAGGCGGATTCGCTTCGTCCGCCGTGCCATGACGCTATGTCCTTGGTGCATGCGATAACAACTCTGGATTAGCGTCGTTTTTTCCCATCCTGGCACCGATTGACGTAGAATTTTCTCCAGCAGACTCCTGTTGCTGCAAGGAACTTGATACACCAGGGTTTACAGAGTCATTAGCTGTTAGTTCAATGCAATGTTTTTCCCCTTCTTGAGATGGAACGAACGGGTTTTGGAGATGCTCCGGGAGAAGTAGAATTTCTCTACTTAGCAGGGAACCGACATTGGGATGAAGGCTGGAAAAAGGAAACACACTCTGATCAAAAACAACATCTCTGGAGATATAGACTCGGCCAGACTTAATGTCAAGGCATTTTACCCTTTTGTGCATGTGACTATAGCTAGGAAATACACATTTCTTAGATCTATAGGCAAGCTTGTGCTTATTGTATGGCCTAAGATTGGGCCAGCAGGCACACCTAAAGACACGAAGGGATGCATAATCAGGAGTTTTATTAAGAAGTCGCTCCATGGGTGCATCATTATCGATGTTTTTTAGGGCAACATGTTGATGAGGTGTGCTGCAGTTAGAAAAGCTTCATCCCAAAATTTAAGGGGCATAGATGCATTCGAAAGGAGGGCAAGGCCTACTTCTACAATGTGGCGATGCTTGTTCTCTACTGAACCGTTTTGTTGGTTTGCATGAGGGCAAGAAACATGATGCTCAATATTAATTTTTTGAAAGAAGGATTTGAGTTTTTCATATTCTCCACCCCAATCGGATTGTAAGGCAAGGATTTTTCTATCGAATTGTCGTTCAACAAGTTGCCGAAAATTGTGAAAAATTTGGAACACATCGGATTTCTTTTTAAGGAGATAAATCCAAACAAATTTGCTATAGTCATCGATACAGCTTACATAATAAGTGTATTTTCCTACTGAAGTAGGTGCATGGCCTCAAACATCTGAGAACACAAGTTGTAAGGAGGCAGTGGATACACTAGATGATCTCTCATAAGGAAGTTGATGACTTTTAGCTTTTTGACACGAATCACACACAGACTCAAATCTAGATTCTTTAAGAAACGGAAGCTCGTGCTTGCTAAGGACTTGTTGAACAACTCGAAACAAAGGATGCTCTAAACGACTATGTCACTGTGATGCTGAAGGCATGATGGCACTGAAGGCTTGTTTATTCTTGTGGAGAGATGAAGATGATATCAAGGGGTAGAGACCATGGATGCACCGTCCTTTAAGAAGAACTCTCCCTGTTACCCGATCCTTAACATAAAAATACCAAGGATGAAATTCAATATAAACATCGTTGTCATGAGTAAGACGATGAACAAAGATAAGATTTTATGTGGCATTTGGAATATGAAGGACATGTTTAAGATGAAATTTTTGAGATGGGGCATTAACAATTGCATGACCAACATGGCTAATACGCATACCTTGTCCATTGGCCGCATGAATTTGATCACGGCCCTTGTATTCTTCCTTCATGGTGAGCTTGTTGAGCTCACCCGTGATGTGGTCGGTGGCACCGGTATCTCCGTACCAATTGGTGTCCACTCCATAGGCAGCATTGGCGCCCTTCTCCTCATATTCTTCTTTGTCATCGGAGTAGCGGTGCGAGCACTTCCATGTCTCGTGTCCTGGCTTGCCGCAGATCTGGCAGGTGATGCTGTCGCGGTCCTTTCTGCCGCCCCTGCCGCCTCCACGACGACCGCCATGGCCTCCATTGCCATGGTGACGGCCGCCGCCGCCATGACCTCCATTGCCGCGACCTCCACCTTGGCGCCCACCATAGTGGTCGCGCCCACGGTGTCCACCTTGGCCTCGCGATGCAGAGTTGATGGAGCCACCGGTGTCGGAGACGAGTTCGACATATGGAAACTAAGCACTGGATCTGGATTGCCACGGATCTGGATTGCCATAGGAGGTAGTTGGTTCGGGTAAGTTTCTCCTCCACACTTGCGCCGGCTAGGGGGTTTGTCATGGCGGCAGAGGAGGAGGGGGCTAAGCGCATAGATGTGTTTTAGGAAGAAGATGGCTCTCATACCATATGGAAGCTACTAGAGTTGGATAGAATGATGCCCTTGAGTCCAGGCTCGTTACGTGTTAATATAGGCACTAGCCGGCATATTACATCGGGAGGTTACATTAGATAGACATCATGAGGAGATCGATCTAATCCTTATAGATCGGATTAGATAGACGTACAACACGATAGAAACAGAATAACAAGAATAATATTCCGTGACTCTATCTAACTTATCGGTGTCGCTAACACGCGCTGGCCACGGCGTCTGACGACTCGACGACCGAGCGGTGGATGCGGCCCCGAGGCCTTATATCTACCTGGTGAGACGAGCATTGATGCTTGGTATCGCCGGCGCTGCCCATGGCCTGAGCTTGTGCACAACGGTGTGACACCGGATCTGTCAATTTGGTCCAAGTCAATAATCCCGGGTTTGACCTGCAACGTCAGCGAAATTTCAACTAAAACGATAGGAAGGTTTAAGATAGACCGGGGTTGATGAGTTTGGTGTGCCAATTTCAGGGATTGTAAGTTCGGGATTTGATTTATCTTTTGGCTACAAATTTAAGGTTTGTAGTAGACTTTTTCCAAAGTCTAAAACAAACCTTGAATTTGTCACATAAGTAAATATTTAGAATACCGTGCTAAGAAAGCTCATTGTGAGAGGGCTAAAAGTAAGTTCACTGAAAGAAACCGATCGTGTTTTTGCATCTCCGTTTAGAAACCATGGCGTGATGCTTTATCTAAAGCTGGTCAAGGTAGCCTTCGTGGCTAATGATCCCAAGTAATGGTATCAAACTATAGCGACCCTATTGCAGAATCCGTTGTGCTTTTCCAACGAGTTAGTGCGTGCAACCCCAGGTGTCAAACGAACATCGATCTTACGAGAAAGAGAGGCGGGCGCGGATGTAGGATCCGGACTCTGCCCATCTTCGAGGGAGGCTGCTCTGCTTTTGTTGAGTGTGAAGTGTTGTTCATATGCAGGGGAGCAGATCGAAACTCGACTTGGCTAGTTACGGTACCTACCTGCACCACTGGTCTCGGAAGTGTAAAATATTGCAGCCGTTTGAATCGGCTGTGACTTATGATCCCTCGTATCGTTCTCGAATGCACAGCCGGCCGCAGCTGAACTAAAGGGGCGGACTATATTGCATCGAGATTAAAGAGAGCTGCAGGTGTTTGACACATCACAAGTGCCCTTCAAAGAGGGCGTTTTCTTACCAGGTGTTGAGAGAAATTCATGCATATGTGTCCCGGCAGTGAGAAAGCAAACCTTCGCCCCCTGCCTAGCGTCCATCATTTTTCATAAAGTGGTAAAGTTGCTTGACCATGAGGTTATTACAAGAGCGACGATCAGCCGTAATGCACCCTTCCGGACAGGCATTGACAACTGTCGTACTCTCACTCATAGGCGAAGCTGCCTCACGAGTTGCTCTACATTTTTAGCGACTTAGTTTAAATCCACTTTGAAATCGGGTCTGGTTTCGACGCAGCATGTGTTTTTGGCGGAGCTGTCAAGTCATGCCTGACCGGAGGAAGATATATATACCCAGTCTCACGAGGAGGCGTCAAATCATTGCCTATTTCTAGCGGGCGCTACGCGCGATGTCTCTTCAGATGCTTCAAGTCATGTTTGTTGCTGTGTTCAAAAAAAAAAGTCATGTTTGTTGCTGCTTGATCGAAGGTGGTGCAACAGTGGGTTGGAGACGTGACGGTATGGGATGTCATCGACTTCTAGTTTATCCTCCAACGTCATCCGATTAGCGAGCAGTAGTTAGCCAGACAAGTGATGATGGAAGAACTGGCTTCGATAACCAGTTGGAGGACTCCCATGGTAACGTTTGATTGTGATTTGACAATGTCGATGCCCGTTTGCATCGTGCTTTTGTTGAAAGGTGGTGGCACGAAACTCGGATTTGGGGATGAAAATGCCGAAATTGACGTAGGCACACATGCGGCAATTTGCTCTTGAAGATTTTACCAACTAGTTGTGTATTTCTTTTTTGTTTTTGCCTTTTACCATAGGACTAGTGGTAGGCTCGGGGAAGTAATGTCGTGTCTCATGCTTGTTTTCTTTGTTACCTTTTTTATACTATTACATTTGCCACGCTTGTCTGGCTTTTAATTACATTTGTATATCTGCATCGATTGATGCAGACAAGGGGGTTTCCTCCTTTTCGAAAAAATCACACATTCATAGCGAAAGATGGCAATGTGGTCAACGGTTACTAAAAAAGGATAACAACCAATTAAATTTTGAATATGTTTTCAATTGAAGAGGATGTTTTGACGAAAAAAATATATTGATAAGATGCAGATACAAATTACACCCAACATTTGTACCAACAAGATGCCTCAATACATCCATGATGCACACATGCAAAGAAAGAAAGAAAAAAAGAGAAAATATCCTGCCACGGTGATCAATCACCCACGGCAACACTGGAACCACTATCAAAGACGGTACCATACTACAGAGTTCTCCAAAAGCAACAACTTTAAGAAAGAATCAATGCACGAGCCTTGTTGATCAAAGGTCTTAGATTTTCATCCCGAAAATAACGTGTTCTCTAAACATTGTCTTCGACAAGACCACTGCTAGGTACATCCAATAAAGGTCAGATCTTGGATTTTCACCCTGAAAATAACGATATGGTTCTAAAAGAGCACCACCAACAAAAAAGTCATCCAGTATTGTCGCCCCACTTGTGGAGGCCAAAGTCACGTACCACTAGGCTCACAGGAACTCGTGTTTGGTCTGGACAGGAACGCATCCTGCTAGCCATGTCTGAACAACATGTGAAGCAAAGTCTTAGTATCCAACCCCACCTTTGCAAAGACTATATGGTCCTCCAATCTCACCGGCTATGGGCATTCTCCGCATGTGTCGATACATTAGAAATCTTGGTGGTGCAGACATGTCCCATGATGTCAGCAAAAAACAAAGCTTTGTGATACACCCATTGAAGACGGATAGGCTGATGTTGCAAGTGCACAAGGCCAGCCCCCATCCAATCAATGTGTCCAAGGAGCACCATATGTGCCAATTCTTGTTTTCCTCTGAAGGATAAGTCCAGAACTTGACGGTGACCCGATCGAGGAGGACCGACCACAGGTAGATCAGTGACTTCGCGCGAAGACAACTAGGGCCACCACCTGGCCGATTATTCTGCAACGTGAGATCCCGAGATCCACCACACCTCGCTCTAGCGGAGAAGGAGGAGGAGGATGCCATGCCCGGGGCCACCGCCTCAGTGCCCAAGTGATGCGGGAAGAACCATGGGTCGTCGTTGCCATACACACGCAGGAAATCAGCAGTTGCAGGAGCTCGCGCGCCAGATCGAGCCCAACTGTGCCACGACAACTACCGACTTGCCTGCCATCGATGCGCCTCCGGCCACCGTCGAGTCGCACCACCGCGGGCGTAGGAGAGAGAAACAAGTGCCACCATCTCACCCCGGGTCGCGACCAACGGGATCCTCGCCGCCGCGAGGGCTTTTCCCGGCGACACCTCTAGTGAAGACGAAGGGAGGGGAGGGGGTGTGGGGTGAGAGCCTCGAGCGCTGACGAGTTTGCCCCGGTGCGGCGTGGCGTCGCTGCACAGGGGAGGGTTAGGTCAGGGACATGATGGATTTATGCGTGAGGGGAGCCATGCTCATCTACACGGATTCTCTATGGCCGTCATGTGGCTTCATCTTTTACCTCTCTATATGTTCTCTCTCGGATGGTTCATTGTCTCGGATGCTTTCACCATGTTTACTTTAGTTTCTGTATAGTTACATCATGTTTTCACCATGTTTCATACAGTATATCAAATGGCTTTGATGTCACATAACTTTCATTATGTCCGTACGTGTATTTCATTGCATTTTCATACATGTTTTATTGTGGTTTTCACACCTGTTTCGTTGTGGTTTCAGAATTCAAAATTTGAACATATACAACATTGGTCATATTTCGAAGATCTCAACATAAGAAAGACAACCATGCAAAAGTCCATCATATATGAGATGAAAGTTCCGCAAGACATACGCAACGATATTATTCATACGTTCTCAATCCATAAAGGAATGTAGGGAGTATATATTGGCCTTGCAGTTGAACTTTCGGATGAGTTCTACATCTGCTAGTTAACACGGTTTATATATTCTCAAACGACGATTACAAAGATATTGCTCCCGGATGCAAAGAGGTGGGGGGACGATGGAATCAAAACATGCAAGTACCTAAAAATACGTGGAAATTATAGTAAACCAAACCCTTTTAGTACTAAGTAGCAGTTGTACTATGATGACACACATGTATTCCATTAGTCTTGTATGACGTTCTTCACTGGATGAGGTTGGTGATGGCCGAGCAGACGACAGCTATCTGTAGAGAGTAGTCGCTGTATTGCGCGACCGGCGACGGGACGCCGGCCTTGGCGAAGACATCGTCGCACTGGTGCGCCAGAGCCGCAGCTTCCCCGGCCTTTTCCTTCCCCATGGCGTAGTCGCGGTTGTTAATGTCGTCATGCGCCTCCGCGAAGGCGAACCCCATGCCGTCGTAGAGCTCCTGGCACTGGCCCAGCGCCGCACGCGCGCCATCGGCGCCGTGCTTGGCCAGCAGGGCCTTGATGTCGTAGACGGCGTTGTCGGCGTTGACGACGCCCGTGAGGGCGGCCACCTTGGCCAGGCCCCAGGTGTCCGCGCTGGGGCTGTCGTGGTGTTTGCCCAGCTCCGACACGCAGAAGCCGTAGTCGACCCGGCCGTCGCTGCCGGCCGCCGCCTTGCAGGTCGTAACCACCGTTGCGTCGACGGCACCGACCGTCAGCGTGAGGACGGTAGCGACGGCGAGACAGCAAGCCGTAGAAGGCTTCATCCTGGCTTCTTATTGGGGGTTTGGTTTTCGAAGAAAGTGATTAAGCTCGTAGTGGGCTCTTGTTTGCTCGGACAGGAATGATCTGATCTACTAGTAGGAGTGACGGACTCTGTACTTATAGGCGCTGGTAGCCGGAGCGGAATACTGCGAGCACGAACGGGGAAGATTCCGGAAGGGCGCGCGCGGCGCGGAGGTAACACGCGGGTGCTCCCGCCCTGACCCATGTGGCGCGGAGCACCCCGCGAGGAATGCCGATTTTGCTATCAGTGGTGAGCACTTTTTTTCCGACTATTTTTCACTCATGGTCCACTTAGCTTCTTCTTCTTCTTTTAGAGAAAGCGCTGCGAGTATATTAAGACGAAGTAGATTATTACAATACGGTTTTTTTACATGATTATTACAATACGGTTCTAAACAAACTCAGGTGCAAATCTAAACATTACACAACTTATTGCCGCAGCCTTTCCTTCGCCATTACTTGAGCAGCTTCATTAGCTGAATGTCGTACCGATCGCACCGGGGACTCTGCAAAATAACGGGCCGTAAGTTGTTCGATCCTGACCCCTCCTTGCTAGGGGTGGGCATAAAAACTGAAACCAAATAATAACAGGAATCGAAAACGAATTCACCAAAAAGGAATTAACCGGGACTAATTTTGGTGCATATACGATGATAAACCTAATTTGAAGGTTTTGACCCTATCTAACCGAATAAATAAATCTAATAACCTAGATACTAGTGAGAGACGGTAGAACCCTTCCGTATAGTTATATAGCGCGATTCGGGCAAGCTTCTCGGCCCAAAAGGGTAGGCGAAGGCCGACGAGGCCAGCCCTCTATGCATGCATAATACCATCATGAACTGTGACTCCTCCTAGTTCTAACTCCTAGTTAGAGCAACTCCAACAGCTTCTAGGTAAGAGGGCAATAATTTTTTTGGGGGGTAAGAGGAGCAAAAAAAATTGCTCCAACAGCTTACCCATAAGTGCCTGATCAAGACTTCTATCCCTTATCAACTGTCTCGCGTCTTATCCGTGTGCACGGTTGAGGAAATTGGACTTCGTAGTCTTCCTAGGTCTGGCTCGTGGGCCGACATCGTCTGGTGTTGTAATCGGGACACGAGTAGTCGAAGTAGAAGCGCTAACATTCCCTCTTCCTTGAGAAAGCGCTTGACCCCAAGCCGGTGCATAAGGAAAACGAGTCTTCGGTCTTCCACCACAAATTTTTGGGTGACCATCCATTTTTTGTCAGCTCCTACCCACTTATGGTTAGATGGACAAATTTTTCTGCGTAAGAACTCATGTCCTACCCATTTGTTGCCATGTCACCAAAAGCGAGGCGGAACTAGCCCAACCACCCGCGCGTGGAAGGTTCGCTGCGAGAAGTCGCCATCTCCAACGCCGACCCTGCCGCCTCCGGTCGCCGGCGACCCTCCGACATGCTAGCCAACCTCGCCCCCACCTCCATGAGCCTCGCCGCCATCCTATCAGTCCATGCGACGCCTCTCGAGGCCGGAATTGGACCAGAGCGGTCGCACACATTGTTGCGCCATCGGCGCACAATTCTTTGCCGCCGGGTCCCCTACCGCCGCTTCCGAGCTCCTCCGCCGCCCCATTCTGGCCCCCACATTGAAATACCGACGTCGATTTGTCCGCACATTGCTAGCAGCGCTCGACCCTGGCGAGGCTTGCCGTCGATGTCCGACCAAGCCGAGGTCGCGATCCCGATCTCGACCTTGCTGGCACACCTGGTCGTTCTCCACTCTCCCTGACCTCGATGTCCCCCGCCTCGTCTCCGGTGCCGATGGGATGCATCTGGCCGATGCTCACAGTAACCAAATTGGAAAGGATCGAATTGCATTTTTCTTATCTATACAAGGTTCTTAGTATAAGAAAGATGTACCCTGTCGTAATTTATTTATTTTTGAGGTTCCGATTGTGTTTTGTTTAACCAAAAAATGGATAAGCCGTTGGAGTAAACAACATTTTTCTTATCCATACCCTCTCTCTCCTCTTACTTAAATGTTTTTGCTTAGCCATGGAATTTCTCTTAGAGACACTAAGAGGGAGATACATAATAATATGGAAAATAAAATATTCACCCAAGGCCCTAACATGGAAAATACATGCAGGGAATACGATAATACGAAAAACATTATTGAAACTAGGAACTGTCCAAGCTAAACAAAGTCATGTCAAATTAAGTCAATAAGGCATATACCGGTTTATTAGATTTTTAAACGAGTTGTAAGAGATTAAAAAATATATCCTTACTTAGTTGAAAGAAAGAAGATGAGAAAGAATATGGGCATGTTTGATTCGTAAGATAGGAAAATCATAGGAATAGAAAAAATGTAGGATTGTAATGTCATGTCAACTCTAATCTTATAGGAATTCATATGAACCAAAGTGTATTTGAATCTACCATAGGAATCTAAAAAAGAGGTATGGGTGGATGTTTGATTTCTTATGAAAACTAGTACAAAGGAATCCGTAGAAAAAAACCTATGCGAATCAATCCTACAAATCAAACAACTATCATAGGAAAATTTCCTATAGGTTTAATCTTACCAAATCCCTAGGCAAATCCTTTGAATCAAGCGAAGCCCTAGAGGTGGGCTCTTTAGCTAAGAGCCGCTTGTGTCATGTGCTTTTATGTAATATGTGAGTGTAAAATATGGGTCATGCTCTTAATAGTAGGATAATTTATGCTTATCTATTAGACATGTTAGCTATTAGGCTGACTATAGATAACGTGGAATATGGCTTATAGCCAACAACCAGCTCTACTATCGTCCTTTGATACCTTTGATCTGGTTTTACAGATGTAGTATAGTAGTTTTTTTCCTAGTATACCTAGGTTTAATCAAACCTTGGAAAACACTGCTAAATGGAAATTAAATGAGGCACCTCTACAAGACTTGTTTGTTTGTTTTACCTTATGTTTGACCTTTCTATTTTACTTTGAATCGTTGGTTGTTGCAATAGATGGAGATAGGCCAGGGTTGAAAATTCACCTACAGTTGCACACTATATGGGATAAAGATAATAATACACACATTCATGTGAAATTATTTAACAAAGATAAAGCATACAAATATACTAAACCCCCTACGAGCCACAGGCATAGCAATAGTATTTTGATTCAACCGTTACACCACGAAGCACCAGGGCTATAATGACTATTAAGTGAAACACAGATCAAAGACTTAACAAGTGATGTTACTGTTACTCCCAAGTGGATCCCCAAATGAAAACAGTACTCCCATTGCGGTCACTAGGTTTCACGTGAGGTCGTCGTTCACCACTCATATCACCTCAAGCCTTTATCGGTCATTGGGATCTTGGGTACCTACGAGTCCATGAATCGAGACAAGAGACAAAATACAAAGATACAAATCTCTATTCAATCACCACACAATACTTCCATGAATTAGATGCACTTAATCGCTGCGAGGTTTCACCCCAACCCGTATCCTGTGAGGATTACTCACTCATAACAATAAGATCAAGAATAGAAAACATTGTACAAAATACTTAGAATGAAATCAAATATTCATACAATGGCGCTAATTCACAAGGATATCTCAAGTACAAGATGATGGCTATGACTATGGAGTGGATGAAGGCTGGAGAGGATGAACTATGGTGGTGGATCTCCTTTGGTGGTCTTGTGATGCAATCTGAGAATGGCGGCTCTCTGTGTGGCGTCTGGAGTCTTGAAATATATAGGCGCCTTCACGAAATTTGTAGGGTTTAACCTGGCGGAGCCAACACTGCATGGTATAAGCGGGTCGTACGAGTGGCCTTGCCTGTACCGCAGGTCGTTAAACTTGCAGAAGGTATCTTTTAGACCCCAGTTGACTTGGTTGTATAGGAAACATCATAATCTTCATTGAATGCTCCTGATTTCGCCTTAAAAGTGTGATTTCCTGCTGATGCATATAAAATGTATACATAAACTTTGTAGTTTGTTGCTATGAATTCCCACATATTTGCTACATATATGATGTTATATTCATATTTTACATTGATTTGTGGGGATTTACCAATGATCCCCTTTATTTTGGTTACAACTCTGTCCGACAGAAAACAACTTATGTTAGTATTTTTGCGTTTTCAGGAGCTACGGGACTCGAAAAAGGGCAGGGTAATGGGCCACGGTTTAAAACTTTCGAGACACATCCAGCAGGCCAAAGAAGATCACCAGGGGCCCAACAGGCTGGGACTAAGGCCATGTGGAGCGCCCACCCTCTTAGGGCCCTCCACCAGGGGTCTTGTACCTCTAGGCCATCCGATTCGTTTGACCTTTTCGCCCACCGACTTGTTTTGACATAAAAACGTCTATATATACCCTTTGGCGGCTGTCCTCGACACACACGGAGGAGGATATCGGAAACACATTAACAGAGAGTCTACAGGCTGCCGCCGATGGAGATCAGAGGGGGGAAACGCTACTGGAATCACCTCCGGTGGACTCCACGCCCTCCATTGTGTTCATCATCAACATCTACAATAGGATTCTCTTCATACCCCTACTATAATCTCTTGAAAAACATGATGTATGATGCAATATATTGTTTTCCTATGATCTATTGTATCTCTATGTTGATGTTTGAGTAATGACTTGTTTATGGCAATTGAGATATATTTTGTTATTGGTTGCATACAAATATATTTTATCTTCTATGATGATCTTGTTGTACTAACATATGAGTGCACACATATGTTGGGGGATGCACAAGGTTGTCACCGTTGCATATTGATAGGATGACGGATAGCCGAAGTTTGACAGAAACCGAATTATAAATCTAAGAGATACATATTGTATTAATTCATGGTTAATAAACAGAGGTATTGTCATGGGGACCTTAGATATAAATGCGGTGGTTAGACTTTATGTCATAATAATTCCCATGTTTGCTCTTAATTGGCCTTGGGATCAATCACTAGGGATGTATTTGCTCATGTATATGGATGCACCTATTCATGGATCCTCCTTAGAACAAACAATAAAAAGACTATCTTTGTGCTTCACTAACTATGACAACCAACCAAATGAAATAGCAATTTACCTAAGCACTTGCTCCCTTGGGTTATGCACCTTGATACGTCGTAAACGTATCTATGATTTTTGATGTTCTATGCTTGTTTTATATCTACTTTCTTATGTTTTGTTCACACTTTGAGGTATTTTTATACATTTTCTGGAACTAACCTATTAGCAAGATGCCACAGTGTCAGTTGCCTTTTTTCTGTTGTTTTTGGTTTCAGAAAAGCTAGTAAAGAAATATTCTCAAATTGGACGGGACAAAAGTCAAAGTCAATATTTTACCCGAAGCAATACGGAGACCGAAGGAGAGACGAAGTGGTGCACCAGGGCGGCCACACATGGTGGCCGCACGACCAGGGGTGTGCCACCAGGGGTGCGGGCTCCTGGTGCTCCGCCGACCTTGCCCCTTCGCCTATAAAAGCCTCCCGGGACGAAAACCATAAGTTCCCGATCAAAAATCCACGAAAGGGTCTGTAGCCGCCGCCATCTCCATCCCAAGATCGGGAGGGATCCGAAGCTCTTCCCGGCACCCTGCCGGAGGGGAGAGATCACCCTGGAGGCCTTCTTCATCACCATGCAAGCCTCCAGAGTGATGCGTGAGTAGTTCACCCTTGGACTATGGGTCCATGTAGTAGCTAGGTGGTTGGTTTTCCTCCTTTGTGCTATCATGTTTAGATCTTGTGAGCTTGATATGTTGCAAACGTATCCATAATTTTTGATGTTCCATGCTTGGTTTTATCTACTTTCTTATGTTTTGTCCACACTTTGGAGTGCTTTTCATATGATTTCTTGGACTAACCTATTAACAAGAGTCACAGTGTCAGCTGCCTGTTTTCTGCTGTTTTTGGTTCCAGGAAAGTCAGAAAATGAATATTCTCGGAATTGGACGGGATAAAAGCCAAAGTCAGTTTTTCACCGACGGACACCTGGAGCCAGAATACGAGACGGAGAGGGGCTGGGGCCCGGCCACACCACCTGGCCGCGCGGCTAGACCTGGCCCGCGCCAGGGGTGGTCTGGCCGCCCCAGGCACCCCCTTGGCCTCTCCTTCCACCTATAAGTTGCCTCTGATATGGAAACCCTAAGTACCCGATCAAAATTCCACGAAAGAGTCTGTAGCCGCCGTCATCTCCATCCCTAGATCGGGAGGGATCTGAAGCTCTTCCTGGCACCCTGCCGGAGAGGGGAATTCACCCTGGAGGCCTTCTTCATCACCATGCAAGCCTCCGGTGTGATGCGTGAGTAGTTCATCCTTGGACTACGGATCCATGTAGTAGCTAGATGGCTAGTTCTCCTCCTTTGTGCTTTCATGTTTAGATCTTGTGAGCTCCATTCATGATCAAGATCATCTATTTGTAATTCTGCATGTTGTGTTTGCGAGGATCCGATGGATATTGAGATGCTATTTCAGATTGATTATTGATTCTATCATGTCTTTGTCATTTGTGATCTTGCATGTTTTCCGTTGTTAGTAGCTATCTTGGCCAAGTAGATGCTAGCAACTCCAAGAGTTAGTATTTATGCTCGATAGTGGGTTCATGCCTCTGGTAATCTGGGGAGGTAACAGAAATCTCTAAGGTACTAGATGTGCTGTTGCTACTAGGGAGAAAACAACAATCCTTTGTTCATAGAACAATCGTATTGTTTACTTTACACGCAATTCGTAATGCAATTATCCGTTGCTTGCAACTTAATACTGGAGGGGGTTCGGATGATAACCTGAAGGTGGATTATTAGTCATAGATGCAGTTAGATGGCGGTCTATGTATAATGTGGTAATGCCCAATCGAATCTCAAAGGAGTCAAGATGATTAGTATATGCTTGTATGCTTTCTCGATGTTTGTCAATTGCCCCGCTGTAATTTATGCACCCAACATGTTATCTATCTTAAGGAGAGCCACCACTAGTGAACTATGGACCTCGGTCCTTTCTTTACTATCAATCTGCAATCAACTGTTTACTACTTTGTGTTTACTTTCTGCAAACTATTACTTTCTTCCACTCGATACGTTTAATCCTTTGTTTTTAGCAAAACTGGTGAGATTGACAACCTCATCGCAAGTTGGGGACAGAGTTCTGTGGTTGTGTTGTGCAGGTCTCCACGTTGTTGCTGGCACCGGTAGTGCACCCTGCCAAAGTTCAGCTAGCTACACCTTTGGGGTGTTTCCTTGCTCCTACTGGATTGATAACCTTGGTTTCATAACTGAGGGAAACTTACTGCTGTGCTCATCATACCTTCCTCTTGGGGTTCCCCAACGAGCTCGTTAGTACACGAGTCAACATGTATTTTTTTGGCGCTGTTGCCAGGGAGTTAAGGACATCTTCACAAGGGGAGTCCCTCATAACCAATCTCTTTACTTTGTTATTTTTGTTTTGCTTAGTTTACCTTTTGCTTTGCTTGCTTGTTTTTTATCAAAAACACACAAAAATTAGTTTTACAAGTTTGCTTTCTTTATTAAAAACACAAAAAATGACTACTCTTGAAAACACTAAGCTGTGTGACTTCACTAGCACCAACAACAATCATTTTATGAGCACACCTATTGCTCCACCTGTTCCTGAAGCTACTTTCTTTGAGATAAAACCTGCTTTACTCAATCTTGTTATGAGAGAACAATTTTCAAGTATTGGTAATGAAGATGTTGCTGCCCATCTAAATAACTTTGTTGAACTTTGTGAGATGCAAAAGCATTGGGATATAGATGGATATATTATTAAGCTTAAATTGTTTCCTTTCTCTTTGAGAGGAAAAGCTAAAGAATGGTTGAATTCCTTAACTAGGAATAGTATTGATTCTTGGACTAAATGCAAAGATGCTTTCATTGGAAAATACTATCCTCCTGCTAAGATTATATCTATGAGAAGTGAAATAATGAAGTTTAAACAATTTGATAATGAACATGTTGCTCAAGCTTGGGAAAGAATGAAATCTTTGGTAAAGAATTGTCCCACTCATGGACTGACTGTGACATGGGTATACCCTATAGGTACTCGAGCTTGGTATATACGGTCCAAATACGTATAGACCCACGGTGTCGCCAAGGCCCAGATGAAAGGACTCGAGTAACCTACGGACTCTCGATTGCTTGAAGAACAAGAAGAAGCTAAAGATAGAAAGTTTGAAGGGGAAAACCCTAACTTGTAACCGACTCGACCTGCTACCCGAGACCTAGCCTATCTATATAAAGACTAGGAGGGGCGGCGAGGAGGACACACGCAACCCTGGTTTCCACAACCCTCGCCAGATTGCATTTGCGCACCATTGTAACTTTCGACTCCTTCGATAATTCCACGAGTAGACAAGCAGGAGTAGGGACCTCTACGAGGCCTGAACCTGGGTAAATCCTTTGTCCCCTGTGTGCTTGTTTGCTAGCCGATAGATGTCTCCAGCGCTCCCTCCTTCTCCAAAACCCAAGTCCATAACAATGGGCATTGATGAGTTAAACCCTCATCAATTGGCACCGTCTGTGGGAATTGGGAGTGCTGATGTTGCGGCTTCTTCGGCCCCATCAACTGTGATCTACAACTCCGCAACAGGGGAGATTCGCCAGCTCTTCGGCGCCTTCGACTTCACCGTCCACACGTCGGCCACCCGCCCGGCCTTCGAGTCCGTGGGCGACGGAATTAGCCTGGCGATTGGGAGCTTCCGCTTCTAAATTGGTCAGATGGGCACGCTTCGCATGCATGATCAGCCGACAGCACCGGTGATTGCCCCGGCATCATGGTTCCCTCCATCGATTGGCACCCTCAGCGAGCTCAACGCCCCGGTGGCAGTCGAGAACACGGTCAGCGACAGCAGTCGCGACTACGATCTGAGCGATCTGGCCACTGAAGATGGAACCTACGGTTCCGGATCTGAAAGTTGTGGAAGCAACAGCTTCCCCAATCACTTCATTTGCGTCGTCATCAACGCAGGCGACACCTCCGCCAATCGCAACAACGGTGTTAACACCGGTAACGGCACCGATCCACCCAACGCCGGCAACGGTGGCAACGGCGGTAACGGCGGCAATCGCGCTCCCGTCAACAACGGAGGAGCAGTCGAACCTCCCAGCATGATCAATGAGCAAACCGGCGAACGCGTCGTAATCAAGCTCACCGAGCAAGAGTGGGATCGCTGCCGCGAAGCCCTACAGGGTGCACCTCTACCCTTTGGGTCCCCCCAGGAACTGCTGATGGGCTATCACTGGCTTCTAAAGGAAGAATTCAAGCGCCAAAAGCAAACAATTGCGCAACTTGAGGCACGTAAAAAGGCAGCGGACGAATCGAGCCTTCGTCGTGTTGGGCTCTCCTCCTACGGAGGATCCTCCTCAAGAGGCAACGAATACCTCGCCAAGAAGAGGCAGTCACGGATGGCTCACCTCACCGAACAAGAGCGCATAGAGGCCACGAAAGTCCTCGACTTCGGCTCTATGACATTCGACACGAGAGGCAACGTGGTTCCCAGGATGCCGCAGGCTGCGGTGACGACAGCCACCATGTACCTCCTCAATAACCAGCCGCCAGCTGGAGATCCCCGAACTGCCATGCATCGATCTACGATCGCGGGTTTGGGGTTAATCGAGGCCGCCCTCAACAAGGAGCCAGTACCAGACCCAAAAAAGGGCAAAGCGCTAGCAAAGCGCCACTCCTCGCCCTCATCCAGCGATGACAGTCACGACCTGTCTCGACGCCGCCGCTCATGGCGACACGACCGCAACTACGATGCGCCCGACGACCTCACGCAGCGCAAGATCGACAAATCAAGGGCACGACATGCTCGGTCGACTGACACGGAAGAAGAAGATGGGGAGCTCTGCGGCACCCGATGCTTCAGCAGATCCATTAGGCAAAAGCGAATGCCTAAAGGGTTTAAACTCCCATCGGAGAACCCGAAATTTGACGGTCTGCAGGACTCCAAGATTTGGCTGGAGGACCACATCTCCTCCGTCAGGCTACACGGAGGCAGTCGAAGTACTGCTATGCAATGCTTGCAGCTATAGCTGCAGGGTGCCGCCCGAGCATGGCTCAATAACCTCCCACGCGGATCCATTCGCAGTTGGGATGATCTAGTTTACAGCTTCGTGCGCAACTTTAAGGGCATGTACAAACGACCCGCATCAATCGAAGAGCTGAGATGCTGCCAGCAAAGATCTGGTGAATCGCTGCGCTCCTACATCCAAAGGTGGTCCATCATCAAGAATTCCGCGGAAAACATCTCAGAAGACCGCGCGATTGATGCATTCAACGGTGGTGTCTGCCGCCTAAAACTCAGGGAGGAGCTGGGCTGCTCAAAGCCCTAGACCATCGACCACCTGATGGAGATCGCGAATCGGTGGGCCGATGGAGAAGATTCGGTGAAGAATCACGCTCACTCCGACAAGGAGGCGGAACTCGAATGCAGACGCGACCGCCGAGGCAAGCGTCGCATGCGCATCTATGACGATCGCGATGACGTCAACATGGTTGCAGCCGGCTATGCCGATAGACGCGACGATAACCGCAACAGCGGATACCGCGACTCCGGGAAAACCACGCAAGTATGGCAACGCCGCACTCGCGATGAGGCACCGGCGACCTCCATCGAGGACAAACTGTCCGGGCCATGCACGGTACACTTCTACATCGACAAGCATGATGGCAAGAGAAAGTCCAGCCACCTCCTCAAGGACTGCCGCGAGTTCCTCAAGCTACACGAGGGATTGGTTCGGATGAACCGCAATGCAATCGAAAGAGGCTACGGAGCTGCTCCAGGCGCCGTGGCACATGGCGCACCACCACCACCACCTGGGCCACCCCCGAACGGAGCTGCACTGGACCAGCACCACGGAGGAGAACCGTACTCATGGGCCATGGGTACCATGATGATCCAAAAGGGACGCCCCTCCAACAGGGTGCAGAAGGCCATCACTCGCCAAGTCAACTTGGCCACGCACTCACCACCATCCACCACGGAGTACCTCAGTGGTAGCGAGTCGTGCATCACCTTCGACAAACGCAACCACCCGCCTCAGATACCTCGCCCAGGTCATTGCCCCCTCGTACTCGAGGCGCAAATTGGAGGTTTCGACATGAGTCACGTCTTCATGGATGGCGGAAGCGGCATCAACCTCATATTCGCGAGTACCTTGCGAGCAATGAGGATCCCTCTAACCTGCCTGGAGGCATCGGACACAACGTTCCACGGCATCGTCCCAAGAAAAGGCATATACCCCTGGGCAAAATCAACCTCGACGTCATCTTTGGCACGCCGAAGAACTTCCGACGTGAGCACATCGACTTTGAGGTCGTTGACTGGCCCTCACAATACCATTGCATCCTTGGGCGCATCGTATTCGCTAGGTTCATGGCAGTGCCCCACTACGCCTACCTGCAGATGAAAATGCCAGGTCCTAACAGCGTCATAACGATCAACAGGAGCTTCGAGCGATCTGACAGTTGTGACAGAGAATTCAACAGAATCTCCAAGTCCTTCTGCATGCAGGAGGAACTCGCAAGACGGAAAGAGACGACAGACAACATTCTGCCTCCCCTGAGTAGGCCAAGCTCACCTGACCTCTCCTTCGACTCATCTGTGCACACAAAGAAGGTGCAGGTCCATCCATCGGATCCCGCCAAGACGGCCCTCATTGCCAACAACTTGAGTCCCGCATAGGAACTCGCGCTCGTCGAATTCCTCCGTGAGCACTGGGAAATTTTTGCCTGGTGTCCTGCGGACATGCCAAGAGTTCCCAGGGAATTCTCCGAGCACGCACTCAATGTCAACCCCGACGCAAGGTCAGTCAAGCAAAAAATTAGGCGACTGTCTGAGCCACGAGCGTAGGCAGTCGGAATGGAGATCAACAGACTCCTCGAGGCCAAGTTCACACGCGAGATCAAGGAAAGCACTTGGCTCGCCAATACGGTGCTGGTACCAAAAAAGGACATGGATATCCTACGGATGTGTGTGGACTTCACTTCTTTAAACAAGCACTGCCCAAAAGATCACTTCCCGCTGCCACGGATCGACCAGATCATCGATTCCACCACTGGATGCGAGCGCCTCTGCTTCCTCGACGCCTACTCAGGCTATAATCAAATTCGAATGAAGGAGGAAGACCAGGAGAAAACAGCGTTTACAACGCCCTTTGGTGTGTTCTGCTACAACACAATGCCCTTCAGGCTAAAAAACACGGGAGCCACCTACCAGCGGTGCATGCAGGCTTGCCTCAAGGAGCAACTGAGTCGTAACATCCAAGTCTATGTCGACGACATAGTAATCAAGACCAAGGAGGAAGCCTCTCTAATCGACGATTTGCGCGAAACATTCGCCAACCTCGATCGCTACCGGATCAAGCTCAATCCGGACAAATGCGCCTTCGGCGTACCATCTGGGCAGCTACTCGGATATCTCATCTCCGTGAGGGGAATCGAGGCGAATCCGAAGAAGATAAAAGGCATACTAGCCATGGAGAAGCCGAAGAACATAAGAGGTGTCCAGCAACTGGCCGGACGAATCGCGGCCCTCAGTCGATTTATCAGTCGGATGGGTGAAAAGGCACTGCCCTTCTACCAGCTCCTCCGCAAAGCTGACAAATTCGAGTGGACCAATGAAGCGCAAGAAACATTTGAAGATCTCAAGCGCCTGCTATCCACTTCGCCAGTACTGGTGACTCCACGAGAAAGGGAACCACTGTTGCTGTACATCTCCGCCACCAACCAGGTGGTCAGCACAGTGCTCGTCGTCGAGCGAGCTGAGGAAAAACAAGGTCCACGGCGTACAACGCCCAGTATACTACCTCAGCGAGGTCCTCACGCCAACAAAACAGCGGTACCCGCACTACCAGAAGCTGGCGTACGGCGTCTTCATGAGCGCCCGGCGACTGCGCCACTACTTCCAGGAACACCCAATCGTGGTAGTCAACGATGCCCCGTTGGGACATATCCTCAATAACCCCGACGCCACGGGGTGAGTCGCGCTTTGGGGAATAGAATTGTCTCCACGAGACATCACATACGAAAAGCGCGACGCAATCAAGTCGCAAGTTCTCCCTGACTTCCTCGTGCACTGGATGGAGAACCAACTCCCGGACAAGCCAGATATGTCCTACCTCTGGACAATGCACTTCGATGGGTCAAAGCGGAAAGACGGAGCAGGCACAGGTGTCATACTGACATCACCTCACTGGGACAAGCTGAAGTATATCCTGCGAATGCAGTTCACAACCTCAAACAACGAGGCTGAATATGAGGTCCTGTTGCACGGGATGAGGATGGCAAAAGCTTGCGGCGCCAAGAGGCTCATCATATATGGCGACTCCAAGTTGGTCGTGAACAAAACAATGCATGAGTGCGACGCACTGAACGACAACATGATCGCGTACCGCGACCTCTACGATACACTCGAGGGAGACTTCGATGGTTGCGAGCTGCGACACGTAGGTCGCGAAAGCAACGAAGAGGCGGACGCACTCGCCAACATAGGCTCTACCTGCGCCCCCATACCACCTGGGGTATTTCTCGAGCGCATATGCGAACGCTCCATCAAACCAAAGGCCGCAGAGAAGAAAACAAGCGCAGCAACGGACTTGGGGGCTACGCCACCCAATGTGTCAATAGCACTCGATGACTTGGAGCTGGACACAGGACTCGAGGGACCAATGAGCATCATGATGATCGAGCAATCTTGGACGCAGCCGTACATTACGTACCTCCTCAGCAAGAGACTACCGGACGACCCAACGGATGCACGGCACATCGCGCGGTGCTCCAAGGCATTCGCCGTTATCAACGGCGAACTGTATAAACGCAGCATCACAGGAGTGCTACAACGATGCATCTCCATGGCCGATGGAAGAGCAGTTCTCCTCGACATCCATGAAGGGACCTGCGGGCACCACGCTGGCAGTCGCGCCCTCGTTGCCAAAGCTCTACGAGCTGGATTCTACTGGCCTACGGCCATGCGCGATGCCAAGGACATCGTCCAAAAATGCAACGCTTGCCAGCGATTCGTGGACAAGCCGCACGCATCGGGCGCAGAGCTACGGCCAATCCCATTGGCCTGGCCCTTCGCGCAATGGGGGCTCGACATGGTCGGCAAACTTCCAAGGTCCTCGCGGGAGGCTACGTCTACCTCTTGGTCGCAGTCGACAAATTCACCAAGTGGATTGAGGCCATGCCAGTAACCAACCAATCCATGCACAGCGCAGTCAAATTCTTTGAGTCCATCGTCTATCGCTTCGGGGTGCCACACAGCATCATCACCGATAACGGGACGAACTTCACATCCAAGGAGTTCCAAGAATTCTGCAAGAACCTAGGGCTCAACATCAGCTACGCCTCAGTAGCGCATCCACAGACCAACGGTCAGGTGGAAAAGGCAAACGGGCTCGTCTGCAGTGGCATCAAGAAGCGACTCCTTTGGCCACTCGAACAAGCTGCGGGCTACTGGCCGGACGAACTGCAATCTGTACTCTGGAGCCTATGTACAACTCCAAACAGCGCCACGGGCTACACGCCATTTTTTATGGTGCACGGAGCAGAGGCAGTGCTACCAGCTGATGTACGGTACAAGGCGCCGCGCGTGGTCGCTTACAGCGAACAAGAGTCATCCCTTGCACTCGAAGACTCCGTCGACCTCCTTGACAAAGCAAGAGAAATTGCCGCAGAAAGATCCACGATCTACCAGCAGAACCTGCGCAACTACCACAGTAAAAGGCTTCGCCCCAGATCCTTCGTCGAAGGTGACCTGGTCCTGCGATTGAAGCAGCAGGGGCATCTCAAGCTCGAGTCCCCCTGGGAAGGACCGTACGTGATTACAGAAGTAATCCCAGGTGGCGCCTATCGCCTTCAAGATTTTGATCCAGGAGTCGCATACTCCAACCCTTGGAACGTCGCACAACTGCGATGCTTCTACCCCTAGTCGTTTTTTTACTTTTACATAGCAAATAAGGCTACTCAGCCAAGGCTACTTAGCCGCACATTGTACCTCGCACTATTCTTCGAATAAATAAAAGCTAAGTGCCCCAAAACTCTGTGTTCTCTCTCACTTTGTCAATTTTTATACTCGAGGGCTGTGCCACCCTACATACATCTGTTCTTCGAACCAAAAACGCGATATCCTGAGTAGCTGTCACATCAATCAAAACCCTTAACACAAACTCAACCCAGCTACAACGCACCTGACAGGTTGACAAAGGACTAAGATAAAAGATGGGCAGGCTAACGAAAAGGACTCGCATAGTGCAACGCACCTCACGCTCACAAAGTTCTTTATACACATTCGACAATAAATTATCTACAACATCTATACGAAATTTACAACACAAGTACACTTATGTGCAGGACACAAATTTGGCTACTCTTGCAATAGAAGAACGTTGGTTTGTCCCTCGAAGAAGTCGACGATCTCCTCTGCTGGACGGTCCACCGCCTGATAGTGCGGTACCATATTCCAGGCAGATCCTGCTGGTGGCACTGGCGACCCAGAGGCAATGGCGGCAACATCCATGTAAGGTCTGTGCAACCGCACCATTGAGAGGGCAGCCTTGGCACCAGCCACCAACTGCTGCCTCACGCACTCGCGAACCGCGGACAGATCTTGAAATTTGGCAAGGAGAGCCAGCAGGCTTGATGGAGTATCATCCAACAAGAACATCGCCCGATAAATGTTCTTCAAGCACGACTGCACGATGTAGTATCACTTTATGCTTTGATCAATGATGTTTTGTCGCTCTGCATGATTATGGCCATTATTGCTCTCTTAGTTTGTCACTCCCAGTCTTTTGTTAGCCTCCACAACCAAGTATGAGTTCCACTCATGCATCCAACTCCTAAAACCAAGTTATTCCAAAGATTCCACCATACCTACCTACTAGCATATGCTATTCCAAGTGCATTCATGTTTTTGTCTACCTTCCAAATTAAACTTGTTATGAGAAAACTAGTGATTAAAGCTCTCACGAACTTGATGGCACATTTTAATTTTTGCATTTAATAAACTTGAACCATTGCGTCCATCTTTGTTGCGTATATGCTTGCGCTTTATAAGTTGAATTAGCAGAACCATGTATCATGGGGAATGCTTTCAACATTGCACTTGTACTTTGTACCCCGTTGATATCATGTTCTTTTGCTTGTGGATCCCGACGGTGTGAAATAAAAGGGGAACTTGTAAGACCATGGAGTTTGTATTTGTGTGAGAGAAACGCCTGGGCCACTAGCCTAAGCCATGCCTAATCATGGTGGAAACTTGCAGCATAACCATAATGAGCACTCTATGAAGCATCCTCAATAAAAACCTATGCAAATAGCAAATAAAAAGATCGCTGAGATGCTCATTGTCTGCTTGCCTTGTCATTTTGATTATGGGATAGCTCATGTATCATGTGCAAGGGGTACCCCGTTGGCGGTTCTCTATGATACATATGTACTTACAATGACAAGAGCTTACTCGTGACTAAAGTTGAGTAGCATGAGGTTCGGTCTTCGTAAGTAAGGGGCATGAGATTTCGATTTATAACTTGTAAATCATATCCTTTTAGTTGTGTCACTTTAACCTTAATCACCTTCAAGATGCTTATGATAGGGGCAATGAGAGCTGAAAGCTAATAAGTACCATAAATTTTGGAAGCTCTTTATGAGACTTGAATCCCTACTTCCTTCTATGAAGGCGTTTCTTTTACTTTTATGTTGAGTCTCCACCTTCTACCTTTATGCACCTACTTTGAGAGCACAGTGGTTATTCTTAGTTCTATGTGCATTGTCCCAAGACTCGTGGATTGATGCATACCTTGATATTGCTTGTTTTTAACTATTTGTATCTAGTCACTCTTATAAACTTTGAAGGTGTCCTATGCATTTATGATTGCTACTCTATGAGGGACAAGCTGAATGCCACTATGCTATGTTTTCTTTATGTGAAACAAACAAACATCTTGCAAAGCATTGTTATTCATTAATATTTTGTTTGTGCCTTTTCATGTTGCAACATAGTTTCTTTGTCTTATTGCTAGAACTTTGTCTTTAATGTTATGATTGAAGTACTATGATACCAGCTTTGAATGTTTTACAAATACTTTGATCAACTTTATGATGGTGCATGTCACCTCAAAAATTATTCTTTCTTTTTATCACTTACCTACTCGAGGACGAGCAAGAGTTAAGCTTGGGGATGTTGATACGTTGCAAACGTATCCATAATTTTTGATGTTCCATGCTTGGTTTTATCTAGTTTCTTATGTTTTGTCCACGAGTGCTTTTCATATGATTTCTTGGACTAACCTATTAACAAGAGCCAAAGTGCCAGCTGCTTGTTTTCTACTGTTTTTCGTTCCATGAAAGTCAGAAAATGAATATTCTCGGAATTGGACGGGACAAAAGCCAAAGTCAGTTTTTCACCGAGGGACACCTAGAGCCAGAATACGAGACAGGGACGGGCTGGGGCCCGGCCACACCACCTGGTCGCGCGGCCAGGCCTGGCCCACACCAGGGGGTGGTCTGGCCGCCCCAGGCACCCCCTCGGCCTCTCCTTCCGCCTATAAGTTGCCTCTGATATGGAAACCCTAAGTACCCGATCAAAATTCCACGAAAGAGACTGTAGCCGCCGTCATCTCCATCCCTAGATCGGGAGGGATCTGAAGCTGAATTCACCCTGGAGGCCTTCTTCATCATCATGCAAGCCTCCGTTGTGATGCGTGAGTAGTTCATCTTTGGACTACGAGTCCATGTAGTAGCTAGATGGCTGGTTCTCCTCCTTTGTGCTATCATGTTTAGATCTTGTGAGCTTCGTTCATGATTAAGATCATCTATTTGTAATTCTGCATGTTGTGTTTGCAGGGATCCGATGGATATTGAGATGCTATTTCAGATTGATTATTAATTCTATCATGTCTTTGTTATTTGTGATCTTGCATGTTTTCCGTTGTTAGTAGCTATCTTGGCCAAGTAGATGCTAGCAACTGCAAGAGTTAGTATTTATGCTCGATAGTGGGTTCATGCCTCTAGTAATCTAGGGAAGTGACAGAAATCTCTAAGGTACTAGATGTGTTGTTGCTACTAGGGAGAAAACAACAATCCTTTGTTCATAGAACAATCGTATTGTTTACTTTACATGCAATTCATAATGAAATTATCCGTTGCTTGCAACTTAATACTAGAGGGGGTTCGGATGATAACCTGAAGGTGGATTATTAGTCATAGATGCAGTTGGATGGCAGTCTATGTATAATGTTGTAATGCCCAATCGAATCTCAAAGGAGTCAAGATGATTAGTATATGCTTGTATGCTTTCTCAATGTTTGTCAATTGCCCCGCTGTAATTTGTTCACCTAACATGTTATCTATCTTAAGGAGAGCCACCTCTAGTGAACTATGGACCCCGGTCCTTTCTTTTACTATCAATCTACAATCAACTGTTTACTGCTTTGTGTTTACTTTCTGCAAACTATTATTTTCTTCCACTTGATATGTTTAATCCTTTGTTTTCAGCAAAACCGGTGAGATTGACAACCTCATCGCAAGTTGGGGACAGAGTTCTGTGGTTGTGTTGTGCAAGTCTCCACGTTGTTGTTGGCACCGGTAGTGCGCCCTGCCAAAGTTCAGCTAGCTACACCTTTGGGGTGTTTCCTTGCTCCTACTGGATTGATAACCTTGGTTTCATAACTGAGGGAAACTTACTGCTGTGCTCATCATACCTTCCTCTTGGGGTTCTCCAACGAGCTCGTTAGTACACGAGTCAGCAGAGATCCATTCATGGTCAATATCATCTATTTGTAATCTTACATGTTGTGTTTGCGGGGATCCGATGGATATTCAGATACTATTTCAGATTGATTATTGATTCTATCATGTCTATGTTATTTGTGATCTTGCATGCTCTCCTTTGTTAGTAGCTATCTTGGCCAAGTAGATGCTTGCAACTCCAAGAGGGAGTATTTATGCTTGATAGTGAGTTCACGCCTCTAGTAATCTGGGGAAGTGACAGAAATCTCTAAGCTTGTAGATGTGTTGTTGCTACTAGGGAGAAAACAACAATCCTTTGTCCATGGGGCGATTGTATTGTTTACTTTACACACTTTGCTTAATGCAATTATCTGTTGCTTGCAACTTAATACTGGTAGGGGTTTGGATGATAACCTGAAGGTGGATTATTAGTCATAGATGTAGTTGGATTACAGTATATGTATAATGTTGTAATGACCAATCAAATCTCATAGGAATCAAGATGTCTAGTATATGCATTATTATGCTTTCTCAAATATATCAATCGCCCCATTGTAATTTGTTCACCCAACATGCTATTTATCTTAAGGAGAAACACCTCTAGTGAACTGTGGACCCTAGTCCATTCCTTTACCATTGATATACCATCTATTGTTTACTGTTTACTTTCTGCAAGCAATTACTATCTTCCACACTATACGTTTAATCCTTTGTTTTCAGCAAAACTAGTGAGATTGACAACCTCACTGTAAGTTGGGGCAAAGTTCTATGGTTGAGTTGTCCAGGATTCCAAGTTGCTAGCAACACCTTGGAGTTCTTTCCTTACTCCTACTAGTTCGATAACCTTGGTTTCATAACTGAGGAAAACTTGTTGATGTGCTCATCATACCTGCCTCTTGGGGTTCCCAATGAGCTCGACATATTTGGATCCATCACACCTCCACTTCACTAGATCCCTTTTACTTGCACTAGTTTACATATAATATTTTCTTCCAAAAACTTTACTGTTTTCTAGTTAGTACCAAAAAACAATCACACACACACACTATAGTTCCTAGCTTTACATAAAAGGCCATATAAGTGGGTTATAGGGTTTTAGAGAATAGATAGTTTACCTTCAGCTTCTCGTGGGTTCGACACTCAAATACTTACCGAATTCTACTACGGTGATCCCTTGCACTTGGGGGTTATCACCTGCACAACATAAATCAAAACAAAGGATTACACATCCTTGCAATAATTAGTCATTAATCGCAGCTAGAGAGATTCTTGGTCAAATGTTTGACTAAAATGCGATTTAAATGCAGAGAAAGATGTCTATTTTAACAACAATTAACTTCCTCAAAACTCAAACCTTGATCGTCCTCGAGTAAGAAACACACAAAACCATAAAGAACTCAATGTTTAAACTAAAATAATGAGAAGATGAATTCACTTAAGGTTGGTAGTCGTATGCATCCAACACTTCTTTCATTTGAAATGCTCATTAAGGCTAGAGAGGTGCCAACACTACTATACAAGCTTTGTTAAATCAAGACAATCAAAGTAGAGTTTGATATAAGTATAAACAACTAGAAGTCTAACAATCATTCCAATTCCTCTGGTTGACCTTAGCTTGCCAAGAAATACTAGAACATTTTGTAATAGCGGAATTAAGTATGAGAGATCATGTAACATCCCAGGATTTTAGGTCAGAAAAGGTGAGCCCACATGTGTGTGCATTCCATTCATGCATCAGAAGATCCAAAGAATTTCCGCTCGTCTATTTAAAACACAAAGAGATCGAGGTTCCTCTTATTCTAATGACTAAGATTTAGGTCATCGGGTAAGTGTTATGAATTTCGACATGACCTTTGTTGATTTCTTTTATTTTGGGGAAAACAATTTGAATTAAAATTCAAATATGAGATCATATAATACAAATAAAACTTGGATTTAAATTTAAATCTCAAACTATTATAGAGTATTCCATAATTATAATACAAAATTATATAAATAATAATAATATTTATTACATAAATAAGAAATCAAGAATATACAAGTCAATAATAGTAAAGATAAACTACAATTAATAAAATAATTAACCAATGGAAAAGTTTAAATTTTATTACACAATAAATATATTACAATGTCTTGACAATATAGAATAAAAATAAAATTACAACAAGAAGAAAAGGAAAAGTGTCTAAACTAATTTCTTGGTTGAATTCTCTATTTTCCATATTCTTTTCTTCTTCTTAGTGTGTTCCTGCCAAATAAGAGCAAACACAAGAAATAAAATAGAGGTTGGTTATGGGTTGGATTACTCTCAGATTATAATAGTGAAATGCACTGCTATTCAGTAGTCAGGGCGTTCCAACGTAGGAAAACTTATGTTTTCTGCCACGGAACCCCCTTCACAATTAACTAGTCCTGATCCGTCGAATAAACTAGACACATGTGCCACAATCCCTATGAACTATATGACATTTCACGCAAACCTGATAAACCTTTGAGTGAATAACTTCTAAAGTCTCCACCCCGAATCTTCGATTTGACTAGACACTTAGGGGCTAGACATAGTATGTCCTACGGGTACCTATCATTGGCCTATCTGGTCCGGCCCAACCGGAAGTCCACATGGTAATATGCTAGGGATGATGAAGCCCATGAGATTCTAGTGGGGCCAAGCCCATGAAGGATACGACTCCCTAATGAACACGACAGGATTATATAGGAAAGTTTAGGGTTTCGTCCTCGATCTATAACTGGTGCATTTAAATGCATCCATGAACTTTGCATTTTATTACTTTATATTCCAACATATTTGCATTATATATGGGGTATATTCATGTTTTATAATAATATTTGGAAATAATTCACACTTCCTATATTTTTTGGAATTAACCCTGCTGAGGTAGAAACCCCCTATTTCAATGTTTTTGACTTTCAGATACCCAAATGATGCCTAGTTGACCTGAAACTTCACGGGACCCAGTATTTATCAAAACCAAGAACATTGGGCCAAAGATCAGCGAAAGAAGAAGGCCCGGGGGATGAATGGGACCACAACACGTGGCCACCCTCCTGACGTGTGTGGTGTGTTCGTTTGCTCCTCGAGTCTCCAATGCCATTGATTCTTTCTCCCAGGCGAAGGTTCTGACCTAAAACCACATATAAAAAAGGTCTCCCGATGATTCTCGGAAAGGAGCACCGCAGAAGATAGAAAGACAAAACAGAGTGTAACACCTCAAAAATATTAAACAAGATTAGCAAATTCTAATCACCTAAGTTTAAGGTTAACAAAAACTTTTCTTATTAAATCTCATATGAGTGTATGTGTGAATTGCTAGTGTATGAATGAGTGCAATTGCCATGTTTGATTGCTACAAATGATAAGGAATGGTTTAAAGATGAATACTACATCATCTAGGCCATTTACAAACAAAATCAAAAGAAAATAAAATCAAATATGAATCATATAAGCAAATGGTCATTTTCGCCAAAATTATCCACTATACCAATTTGAGTGTTCCTAGTAAAAGATTTCTAACAGAAACATTTCCAATTCTTTTTACCCCTTGCTAGACCAACTAAAAGTGAATCTAAGCAAACCTTACAAAAAGGCAGAAACTATTTTCAAATCTGTTTAAAAGACATTGCAAAATTGAATCAAATTCATATGCATAGATCACCACTTTTCAAAAACTAACCAAATCAATTCACCTTGACTTTTCCGAGCAACCCTAGACACCCAAGCATGTGACAAACACACTCACCAAAATTCATTCAAAAATTCAAAGTTTGAATTCATGCGGCCATTTGGTCGAGCACCTAGAAGACACCAGTAAACCTTGCCAAACTTCTACCGTTCTAAGTAGTAATTGATCGCACTAGTGCCTCAATTCTCTCTCCCGGTCTCCCCTAGTGCCTAGCCGCATAGTGGACAAGCTCCCCCTTTGCCGTTCGCACCAGTGTAGCGCCGCCCGAGCTCACCGTGCCGGTCGACCACGCCCCACTCGCCACAGACCGCGCCGCCCTCTCCCACGATGTCCAGGAGACAGGCGATACTCCACCGCCACCCTCTATCCACCCCTAGACTAGAGAAAAGCTGTGGACCAGTCATAATCGCCGCGCCTACTTCTTTGCCCGCCATGCCGAGAGTGCGCCAGAGTGCTACAGCTGACACACGCACACACGCCCCGCCTTGCCCTCTCCGCGCGTGCCCGCACTCACCGTGACCCCAGCTACCCCCAAACACGCCCGTTTGCCACTGCGCGAACCATGGACACTGTGCACCGTCTCGAACGCCGATGTTCCTGCACAGAGCACGAACTGCCCCTGACCGTTCTCGACCGCCCCTTGCCACGCCATCACTCGCATGAAAACCGCCCTGAAGCACCGCGTCGACCCCTACCCTCAGCCATGCCGATAGCCCTCTGTAACATCGTCGTCGGAGGAGCCCGACCATGCCGCGTTGTCCCTCTCGCCGGTGTATAAATAGAGGCCACCCTAGCACCAATTCTCCACACCATCTCACTCCCCCCTCTCTCAGAAATCTCCCACACCTCTCCCTGGAGCAAGGCGAGCACTCTATCGCCGAAATTTCACCGGAGCCCGCCGCTGCAGAGGAGAAGAGGAACTGGAGCTAGGAGCCACCCCAGGAGCCGCCGCGACCACCATTCGACTCACCGACCTCGACGCATTCGATCGCCCCCATCGCCGACCTTAGCTGGAGCCCAGGTGAGCCCCCACGTACCCCCACCGCCGTTTTAGGGTTCAGTTCTCGCCGGCGCTGTGCGACGGAGATGACGAACCATAGCCGTTAGATCCTATTCTAATCGTAGCACTGAGATTAAAACTTACGGCTTAGCTGAGTCGCTGACCAGTGGGACCCGCCTATCAGCAGCCCGCTGCGCACACGCTGCGTAGCTGGGCTGGCCCAATTAGTTTCCCGCGCAGAGCCCATTGATTCAAATAGACTTTTTCCATTTTAGTTAAAACTAGATTCTGTCAGTGACTTTGAAAATCAATTCATAGAGATATACTAAACCAAATTTTATGATTCCAATTTTGTTGGAAAGGTATTCAAACTATCTACCCAAGCTCGTTGGATTCAAACTATTTAAAATTATAGATCACCTATAGTAAAAATAACAAGACAAAGGCTTTTGCCACTTCAAACATTTTTCAAAAATCAACCATAAATATTTTTGAGTTGATTCCAACTCTCAAAAATCACATTTGACAAGATCTATCTGAATATGTAAAAACATTTAGGTTTACATGCAGTGATCTTGCACTAGTACTAAAAGAATGCTATATAGGCATTTCTAGTCACTTTAATTTTATTAAATAGTAATTTTAAACTTTATAAAATGTGACCACCACTTTAAATCACATTCCCAAATATTAGAATATGTTGTGATGACATGTGTCAACATGATCCCATATTTTAATTGGAGAATATTAAATCTTAAGTATTTTCAATGAGTAGAAATTACTTTTCCAAAATAAGATAAATAAGACTAGGTCTTTATTTCATGTGATGTTTGTGATGATGCTAGATCATCAAGTGTGAGCCTTAGTGTGCTAAATAGAAGTAGTTAAGTATTTTTTTGGTGATTGTGTATCTCGTATTCCTTTATAGACGCTAGTACCCGGGCTACGAGGAGGAGTACTACTACGAAGAAGAGAACATCAACCACTGCACTGCTCAAGGCAAGCCTAACACTACAAGTTAACTATGCAAGCCATCCTTGCAAGATAACCTATGCAAGATGCATTAGGCATGATTTGGTTATGCAACCTTGATTATACCAATCCCAAGTTTTACTTGCAAGCTTTATCTTTTACTTTTACCAAAGTTCTTTACCATTAGTTAGTGATTTGTGAGTATTGGAAAAATAGGATAGATGCCATAAAGAGCATAAAACTAGGCCTAGGTAGTTATACTTAGATGCCATAAAAATCATAAAACTAGATTTTGATAGTTAGACTTGATTAGCACCCCTCATTAGTGACACCATCATTGCTAGTTGCTAGTGCTAAACTACTACTGATCACTTAGATGGGAATACTTGGAGAAAGTGATTATGAAAACCTTGGAATGATGATTCATTCTATTGAAATGTTTTGACATGTGTTCTGAAACACAATGGTTTGATGACGAAACTTCTTGAGGCATGCGCCTTGATTTTGATAAAAACTGATAGTTGGGTTTGGATGCGATACCGTTCCAATTTTGCCGTACAACCGTAATACCTGAATTGGGTAGGGCTTAACTGAAGTTTATATGCCTTAGTATGGGTTCCCTCGCGGAAAGAGGTTGAGCTGAGGCTACCTCGTCAATGTGAATGTCCACCTATGTAGTGCCCAGGATGGCAGATGGCCATGGCTGGGAGGCCAAGCTCATAGGTGAGGTGTCTATACTAGAGTGTGTAATTGAAAGGTTATGATTGATTATCTGTATGCTAAGTATGATAATTCAGGATTATCCCTGACGGATGTATCGAATATTATGGTGAAAGTGTACCACCTCTGCAGAGTGTTAATATTCCAATAGCCGCGTCCGTGGTCATGGACAGTTGGAGTGGCCGTACTGTTCCGTTGTCAGATGTTTTCAAAAATGACTTGTGAATTGAACTATGACCTTGACTTGACCACAACAGGGCCGTGGACATGAAAACTAGGTTCCCACTTAGGTGATGTAGAAAATTAAATTAGGTTCTTTACTTTTGAACTCCTTATGAAATAAACCTAGCTTTTTACAAATAAACCTAGAGCTTAAGATTCCTACTAGAATTACCTTACTTGTTAGTGATAGTTTGCGAGTACTTAAAGAGTACTCATGGCTTTGTCCCTGGCTATTTTCGTGGCCAGACTATGAGGAGGACTACCAAGAAGATGAACAGCAGGAGGTCTATGACAACTAGGATCATCTCCCATCGTCAGCATTGCCTGTGATCCTGAAGATGGAGCCCCTACTACGTTTATTTTCCACTTCTTTGATTTTATTAAGACTGGATCATGAGATCCTTTATTTGTAAGACCTTTATTATGGTTTGTAATGGATGATGTACTGTGGTACCAATTCTGTTATGTCTCGCAAAAATGGTAATCCTGGGATTGCGATGTATAGCATAACAGGCATCTAGGATTAAAAATCCGGGTGTTGACACAGAGAGGCAGGAGGCAGAAGATTGGAGAGGGGAACTCTAGCGGGGCGCTGCCGGTGTGATCTCCACCTCCTCTAATGACTCCAACACCTTCACCATGATGAAGGGGAGTAGTCCACCCCTGAACTATGGGTTTGTGGCAGTAGCTATTATATCTCTCTCTCATGATCTCAATTATATTAGAACCATATGAGCTGCATAACATGATTACAGTCATATTTGTATTACCTATGTGGTGGATATTTATATAGTTGATATTTGAGATTGCAATTGTTCAGTATTGGAAGTATATGAATAGATGCATATCATGTACCCCGGTCTTGTTTACTTGTTTTGATCAAACTTGTATATGGGAGCGTGTGTGGGAGAACATGTGCATTAGTTGGAGCAATGAGGGTGATCTTGTGGGTAGGACAATAAAACTTGCGAATCACTTGGGTGTTTACCTTACTTAGTTGCCTCACTAGGGATAAATAAAATACCATGCATAGACTAGATCAAGTATGTTCTTATTTTAACTTCATGTCATAGAACTTAATGCTATATTATGAAATTGTTCTTAATACTAGACTAGTTGGAGATCCCCATTTCTAGTGGAGTATAAGTGAATTGTTAGTAAAATAACAAATCTATGTTAGGACGTGATTCCCATATGAATTGCTATCCATACTTTAACATCTTGCACCAATATTATGTCACCTAGAGTGTCCCATGTCCACCACAACTCAAAGAGAGAGTGCATAAGAAAAACCATGAACCTTGGTCCATTTTAAACCATAAGAAAACACTATCCAACACTTCTATATCACTTGTTATTTCCAGTATTAATTAAATCCGAAAATACAAAAATATTTCTCATACTTGCAAATACCAACCAAATCCAAAAACATCATATTCCATTGCATTTGCCACCATTGCATAATTACTTTACTATGGCATTACATTTTATTTTTATCATATTTTGTTTCAGTTCTGCTTACATACACCTTGTGCTTGACAACCACTTGGTGAGGTTGAGGGCACAAACAATCTACGACTATTTTGTAGGTTGCTTGACGAAAAACAAAGAGGATAATTCTCTTACACACAGCTCTCTGAGAGTTCGATATTTAAATCCTCGAGTTTCCCTCGTGGGGAAGACTTCTATTTACTACATCACTCCCTACTTAGAGTCTCAACCGTTAAGATGCAGCGAGAAGCTCCTACGACAACTGTCAGAAAGTTTTCTAGCGCTCGCATCAGTAACCGACTCAATAACCGATCAAACGTATCCCGAGACTTGGCTCCCTCATATAAGGGCTAGGAGGGAGCGGCGAGAAGGGCAATCAACACTCTCTCCATACACCTGACAGATCTTATCTATGCACAATCGTCATCTTGACACCCCTATAATTCTTTGGGTCTCCATTAATCAAGAGAAGACACGCAGGAGTAGGATTTCCCCCGGAGGCCTGACCTTGGTAAACACCGTGTCCCCACGTGCTTGTTTGTTAGCCGATGAAGTCTTCAGCGTGCGCTCTTCCTCAAAACCCAAGTCTATTAACCATGGGCATTAACGTGATCACCCCACGTCATATCTTCAAGAACATCGAAAAGGCAACCCATATGTCCAAACTGTTTTTCCACCCCCCCATAACTCAAAATAAATTTAACTATTATGTTACTTATATTCAATAAACATTTTTAATAGCATAAATTAAAAAATAGTATGCATTGTATTTTTTGAGTTCTTCTACTATTCATCTATATATAACTCTTTCATACAACTAAATACTCTCTCCATTCGGAAATACTCTATGTTCTAGGTCAAAAATTTGTTCGGAATTAGTCTACGTTCTGGTATATAAGGGCCCACCTTGCTAATTAATAGCGTATGGAGAGTAATAGCACGCACGCACCCCGAGGCAGTAAATCCAATCCGTCCGAGGACCCAGCCTTGGTATATGAGGATGTCAACTCCCGTTGGCTCCGGGTGCATGCAGTTTTGCATGGCTGTATTTAATCTTTCGTTGGTAAAAGAGGAAGACTCTTTGTTTCCTATGACATATTAAGTTTACTAGTACTAATTAATTCTTTGCTAAATTGTACGAGATTTTCTAAAACGTTGAGTATTCCAGAACGGAGGGAGTATAACTCAAATACTATGCAACAAACCCCATAATAATGCATACGGTGTCCTTCTAGTTTCGGTATCCTTCTAGTTTTCTATATAAAATAGGAAACCTTTTCCCCCACTCTTACAACTCCACGCTTCCCAATATCCACGTTGAACCCTAGATCATAGCTCTCTTCACTCCTGCTATTGATCCGCACTCTTCAGGTCGCCACCTATAAATCCTTGATTGGAGTACCCCCACCCACCACGAGAAAGTATCCAAAGCCAGGAAGATGCAGCGAACAAAGCCTTCAGATAGTACGCGAGCTAAATACGGCTAGGTTGTTCTCGACGGGTTTCTTCCCCTGGACAAATCTAGTCTAGAGGGGACGATGATGATTCAAATGGAAATGCATGTTGCCTCATAGATGTAGATGTACCCATTGTCTAAATACACACCTTTAAAATGGCAAAAAAGATTTAAAAATTCCCCATATACGTCTGAGAATTTTATGTCCATACACAAAGTTCCGATGCAAAAGCACATTTTTTATGGCTTCTAAAAAAAGGGAAAAAATTCTACTCCATTTTTTTGGACAATTCACGAGACCTTTTTTTTGTCTTTTTACAAGCCACAAAAATAATTTTTTCCTTTCGAAATTTTGTGTGCCGGCATAGAATATTTTGACATTTTAAATACATTTATTATGCATTATTCATAATAGGTGAATCTACCATATGAGCCAAAAAACAACCTTCATTTTTGTCAGACGTAGACGATAACATATTTTATCATTCGCTTTACATGGGCCTCAACAACATTCATCCTCTAGCCCGGTACGGCCCAACCTAGGTGACACACAAACCTATTCCACTTCAATAAGGAAAAAGTTCAAAACGAACCTTAAATTTGTAGACGAAAGTTAAATCGAACCCCAAACTCGGAATCTCGGAAATTGGCACTCGGAACTCTTAAGTCCGGGTATATTTTAGACCCTAGACCTGTTTGGCGCACTAGGAATACTACAATCCCGGCCAAGATAAACATGGTACTCTCACTGGCATGTGGGCTCCGCATGTCATACCCATCCCCTTCCTGGATCTCTCTTGCATTCATCATTGGCGTCCTCTGTCCTCTCCTCCTCTGCCCCCCTCCATCTCAGCATGTAGCGCGCGCGTGACCTGGACCTCGACAGCACGAGACTCCCTCTTCTCGCTTGCTACCTCTGCCCCTTGTTCCATCTACCTCTCTTTCCCCAATCCCTGCTTCCACGCCTCACCTGCACCACTTTGCTCCGTCGCAGGGCAAGCCTGCCATCCTTGGCCGCTGCCCTACTACTACTCCTCCCGCACTGCACCGAAGCCTCGGTTGGGTGCCTCCACCCTGCAGCCCCCAATGAGAGCACTGTGGACCTCCCGTTGCCACGCTCGCGTACCTCCGCCATGATGGGGTCGGCCCCGCGCTTGCCTATCGCATCTACAAGTGGGGTTCCGAGTGTGGGGTTCGATTTATCTTTCATCTACAAGTTCAAGATTTGTTTGGACTTTTTACCGTCAACAACGTCTTTTTCGAACTACAGCCTTCTTCGCTACAGTCTCGCCTGGCGGTGATCGTGTCGGCGTTAGATAGAATGCACTGCAAATGGCGGCTAATCACGTTCCGCGTATTTTTCGACATTTTTGTGTACTACTAGATTTTTTTCGTTTTAGTCAGGTAGTCATGATACCAAGGTGGCCACGGACGCCATACGTTTCTTATCGACTGATTTGGCACCACCACACCATGATTCATGTCACGGGCCCCCTGCAATGCGGCTTCGCGCCACGCGCCCGACACGGACAGTGACAGCGCTGCATCCTTTCCGCACAACACTGTTCCGCATTTGTTGATCCGTACTGCAGTTCCTACCACGTGGCAGCCAGACGTGATTACCACCGAAAAAATCTGGCACAGTTCGCACGGAACCACCAGCGTCTGCTGGTGCACTTCACAGAGGCCAAGCTTCGTGTGCGGCAGCAGCAGCACGCATTGCATGCGGGCCAGCAACGTTACAAAGCTCTCGCCGCCGACGCCGACGAGCGCGGCTTAGCACGGACGTCGCCGTACAATCTTTCCCAAACATCGAAGAATCGAAAAACGCATCGAGAGATCAAGTTCTAAAAGAAGCAAAATATGTAAATACTAGTATAGTAGGATGAAATCACGCACTTTTATTTCCTTCTAATAATCGATCGCTAGTACATCACTGAAGGAGCATCAACAATGGCGACGCGGCTCTAGGCACACACAAACACAAAGCTCGCTCACAGCGTCGGATCGCGGTCGACGATCCGTCAAGCAAATAGTACTATACTAGTAGTAACTGCGGCATCACTTGATGAGGTTGGTGATGGCGGTGCAGACGATCGCCATCTGCACGGAGTCGGCGCCCTGCTTGGCGAGCGGCGACGGGAGGACGCCGGCCCCGGCGAATGCGTCGCCGCAGCGGCGCGCGAGGGACGCGGCCTCGAGCGCCTTCTCCTTCCCGGCCGCGTAGTCGCGCCGGTCGATCCCGTCGTAGGCCTCGGCGAACGCGGACCCCATCCGGTCGTACAGCGCCTCGCACCGCTCCAGCGGGGCGCGCGCCCTGGCGCCCGCCTTGCCGCGGGCGAGCATGCCCTTGATGTCGTAGACGCCGTTGCCGGCGATGAGGACGCCCACGTCGGCGGCCACCTTGGCCAGGCCCCAGGTGTCGGCGTCGGGGCTGTCGTGGTGCTGGCTCAGCCTCGACACGCAGAACTCGTAGTCCACGCGCCTGTCGCTGCCCGCCGCCGCCCTGCACGTCGTCTCCGGGGTCGCGTCCACGCCGCCCAGCGCGACCGCGGACGCGATGATGGCAGCAATCGCGGCCACGAGAATGCGAGACGAAGATGCCCACATCGCCATTGCTGGTAATTATTAGCTCTGCTTCACAAGAACCGAAGTGGGTTTCCTTGCCTACACAGCAGCAGCTACTCGCTCACTGGACTGGACTCCTCCACTGCTGGTGGCGATACTGATATGGTGCTGGATTCTCTCGCTCACTCACTCACTCGGCATTTGACAGGTGGACGGTGCTCACTTGTTGGGTGTCGGGACAGAATTTATGAGGGGACTGCACGCGTGTAGACGTGACACGTGTAGTAGCAAACGAACGGAGTCGAATCTCATGTCGGCCTGCTCTGTTATATTCGGGCCAATTTGCGGGCCGCCGCCAGTAAGCATTATGGGCCTACACTGCTCAGCCAGCCCAGGCCGGCCCAAACTGCCGATGAGCGCACTAGTAGTAGTGTGAGGCTGGTCGTGGTATCATGCAGTGTATGATATTATCTCTGTAGTGGTTAATATTATCTAGTAATATCATAGTACTATTGTATTTAAATTTTTTTACGATTTTAATATAATAAATTACCTAGTTTTACGAGCTATGATACGGTATCATATTATGATACTACTAACACCTCTCTCTTCATTAATTATGGTATCACATCAGATTTTTAGGAAGGTGACATACGTGATATTTTTTACGTGGGGCTAGCCTGAAAGGTAGGCTCTTCGGCTGACTGCGACTTCTGGAGGAGACCGAGCGAAGCGGAAGCGATCAGGTGCCGCCTCTCACCTCCGACCTCAGTCCAAAGGAAGGAAGCGCCACATGCTCTAGCTTCCAAGATCTAGGTTTGCGCCCGCAACCATCTACTCCCTTGTTTTCTCTTGTCAGCAACTTATCCTCGATCGCCTGCTTCTTCTTGAACCGGGTGCGGCGCAGGGTGCGATTTTTCTTGGATTTTTGGGGGTTTGATTTGACGGCGTCGTCGGGGGGCTCAATTTCTGCGTGCGTTCCGGCTGGGAGATATTTTTCCTTTTCGGCGTTGCTCATTTCGCGTGCCGGATTAAACCCTAGGTAGGTACAGGTAGAACCCTCGTTTTATTTTTTCAGTTCTTGCTTTTCCCCAATTTCGACGACCGTCCAATGCGGCGAAACCTTCTTGGAGGGCCTTTCTTCTGGAAAAAAAAAAGAAGCGATTTCGGTTGATTGAAACTTGATTTCTTGGATTTGCGCCCATTCCGTGTCTCTTTCTTGCCGTGTATGCTAGACCCTTTGGAGGCCCTCAAGTGATTTCTGAAGCAACTCGTAACTTGGGCCAGATTATGTTACCAGGTTGAAGGCTTTTCCTGAATCCTCTGGTCACAGCAAGGTAATTTTTCTTTTCCTTTTTTCACTTTTAGGTTTTCACTTGTGATTCTGTATCATCCCCTACCAATTGCCACTGAAGTTAGATAGATGCTAACCTGTCTCATTGAGATTAGCCTGCGTGGTTCTGCTTATTACAGTATGTGCGGTTGCACACTTTGTAGCCCTGCACTTGCAATGTTTTTTAATGTCTTGTATGTTCTGCGCCAGTTGTACTGCTGTGTTGCAGCATTGTGGTCCTTTACCAGTGATTTATTCAGAGTTGAGACAGTAGTTGTAATTTAATATGAAGCTATCCTATTCGGTGATGTTTGAAGTGATTCAGGGAAATCTCATGTAGTAGTATTTCTTGGCCTCTTCAATAGAAACATCAATGTGAGGATGGTGTTTAGTTAGTACTTCTAGATGCACCTGTCTTGATCTCTTAGTTACTTTAAATATTTACTGTTCCATTTTGTTACTCGTGTTGTATGTGAGCTGCAATTTATATGATGCTAGGGGCAGCTTTGCAGTTGCTGTTTGTTGGACTTGCGGTCACATATCTTTAGTTACTTGGATGCATTAATGGGAGCTAAGGTTATGGGAGAACAGCTGTAGTATCATTTGTTTTCTAGGCAGCTTCTTCAGGGCTATGCTTGAACATGAAATGGTTCTTGGTGCTGTATGCTTTATCAGATTTTAGTTGCATGCTTTTTCTGAACCTTATTTCTGTCATCCATTTATCCATTTCTGAATTTTTGTAATGGTTTGTTTTAGTGATTGAAATGATCGCAATAAGATGGTAATTGTGCAAGCAGAAGTGTCCGCGCTAGCTCTGATTCCTTGACAAAAATCCAGATGACAGTACTAAATCTTTCTAATTACTACAAGAAACAAACTTCGAATTTGAGCAATGTCATAGAAATGTTGATTGTAGCGTTTGACCACACATATAAACAGGTGAGGATTGGTGAAGTTAACTATTGGAATACATCCAGGCTGAGGTTTACACTTGTACTTCATCGCCATGAAAACAAATTATGCATTTAATAATGCTTGGATCTTGCTTTATTCATCTCTTTTCACTGAATTGTCACAGTATGTTTCTGAAGGAATCATGTAATTCTTATTGCAGATGTCATTGCATATTGGAGGGCTTTCTTCAGCTGTGCGGAAACAATATCTAGAACATGTTTTTCAGAGGTTTGGACGCTGCACGGTGCGGATGAAAGACGGATATGGATTTGCAGTATTTGATGCTAGTGATGATGCAGCTCGAGCCTTGCAGGAACTGCACGGGACATTGGTTTGTGGAAAACGCATAACTGTTAATTGGTCAAAACATCAGCCCGATCTTTCTCGCAGTTACAGCAGGAGTTCAAGAAGGATTGGGCCATCTAATGGAAGGGCTTCCAGAGATGGTGCGGGCAGGTTTAGGTTGAGTGATCTTGCCGATCAGAAGAATGACTATACAGGTCAGGATGTGCATCAAAACCCTGATGATGGAGTAGAAAAGAAGAATCACCATACGAGTCATGATAAGAGCCATAGCCCTGATGATGTAGTAGAAAAGAATTCTGATGAAATTGCTGAGGGTTTGGAGGACGTTGGAGAAAATATTGGTGAAGATCCAGCTGAGCTGAAGATGGATGAAGGAGGTAGTAGCGGTGCTAATCCAATTGAACATGATAGATGGGGTGAGAGTGGAATAGGAAATCATGGTGGGGATGATGATGATTTTGACCGTTTTGAACCTTACCATGGCTACAGTAAGCAAGAAGAGAAGGAAAAGATTGCTAAAGAAGATCATAGACGGTTTCCCAAGAAGTGGCAAGAACACCCTGCTGAGCGCTTTGACCAGAAGCATGGTAAATCAAGATCTCTTCCAACCTGCTCCAATTGTGGTACTGCCGGTCATATCGCAGGTAATTGCCCTGAAGAAACAGCTGGTAAGTTCAGAACACTTGGAGATGGATCGAGTTTGAGAGAAAAGGGGGAGCTGAGGCTAAGAAAATCCAGGTGTCCCTCGACAAGACGACCAGAATCTCATGTTGATCCAATGATTCAAGCACATCAGAGACTTCAAGATATCAGGAGACCATTTCCTGATAGGACTGGGAGAGCGCCCAAGTTGGGTAATGTGCGTAGAATGAACAGAAGGCATACCCCTCAGAGCGAAAATATGCCGCAAGTCCCCAAGGAAGCAGATAACGGAGGCAAGTTGAAAAGATCTCGTGAGCCATCTCACTCTTCTGGTAGGACATCCTCATACTCAAGATCTAGATCTCCCCGCCCTCGTTCAAGAGCACAGTCCCCATCTCATTCTGCACATTCCAGTTCTAAGTCATCTCAGCCAACCCAGCCTGAAGGTTTAAAATTGGTGCCGAGATCAAATGTAAGCCATCATCGTGGTCCGTTATCAGTGTCTGTTGCTCCGCCTGCTGCAGGGAATATAAACGGTGGCGTCCCGATGCACTCTCCTCTGGCAAGCAATTTGGACTTGAAAGCAAGATCTTCTGAAGTCAAACGTATGGATGATGGTTACAGGCAAGAAGTCAAAGGTTCAAACTTGAACTGTGAGGTTCTAAGTACTTCATCCAAGTTGGATACCCAAATAATCAGTGGTGATTTGCCTGTTCCTGGTAAGGATGTCAAGGCGGCAGTTGACGCAGAGACCAACAAAGATGAGGATATGGTTGATGATAGTGTTGCTGATGGAGTTCTATCTGAGACGACCAACGCCGAGGACACTTCATCTATGAAGCCAAACAAGGAGCATCTGGTGAAAAACGGGAGGAGCGTTTCCTTGAAGCTAACAACTAGTGAAGTTGTCTCGGCTCTAAAGCACTACGGAGTGGAAGCGCGTGGTGAGGTAGGTTTCGGTAACCAGCACGTGGAGGCTTACTTTGGTGCGGCGCGCCTGTGGCCATGGCAGATCATCTACTACCGGCGGTGTAAGAAGGGTCCGATCTCCACGGAGAACTACGCCAGGCGGGTCGAGCAGAACAAAGAGTTCGGCATCGTCGATCGGTATGTCCGGAGCAGCAGCGGCTGGTGCGAGCGCCGCTAGAGCACTAGAACTTGAGTTGCAGCCATCTGTTAACCCCCCCCCCCCCCCCCCCCCCCCCCCCCCCGCAAATACAATGCATTTCGAGGTAACAAGTTTTGTGGATATCATTCCGGCCCCCCTTTTGTTGCTTTGAATGTTGGTGCACCATGGATGTTCCCCGGGGTAGTAGAGAGTAGGAGGTGTTTAATTTCGTCGTACATTTGGGCATTGTTACGTGTGTGCTGGGTACCGAAATGTGCTGTGTTGTTGTTGTTGTTGTTGTTGTTGTTGTTGTTGTTGTTGTTGTTGTTGTTGTTGTTGTCATCGCCTTGAGATTCCACCATGTCTGATTGTTGGGCATATGAGTATGCACTTCCAGTCTTCAGGTGCATTTCAAATTGCAACGGTGTCACACCGTAGATTGTTGTGTTTGTCATCGGTTTTTCAGTCGTGTGTTGTGAATCTGTTGGGTTTATTGACGCTGCCATTGTAGTCCTCTGTCAGCGAGCGAGCGACGTCTTGATCGGGCGTATCCTGCTAATTAGTACGTATACAGTACGTGGTTGATCTGATCGTGCTGTGTCGGTCAGTGTCTATGTTCGATGTGAGATGACATCGTGTTTGGTGGATGTTGAAACCACGCATGTTCGTGGCGTCCCCTTATTTGCACCGACGACAGGTGAGTAGTCTCCCGGTTTATATGGCAGCAGAGCTTCCTTTCGTCGGCAGGTAGGTTGCGGTGGCGTGTTAATCCCACCCAGAATGACCCGATGCTGGGCATGTGCTTGTGAGATGCACCTAGTACGTAATAAATCCATGACAGTATCTAATCTATAGCCACCGTCGTGCCAAAGTTGACCAAGGTGTTAAGTACCGAACACTCGCGAGTACCCATCCATCCACCGTCCTTTTTCCTCCTGTATGGTTTCTCCCACTTTTCCAAGTTGCCAAGAACAAGAACAAAGTACAGAAAGCAAAAGGCGTAGCGCCTAGTACTGGCAATGTCATGGAAGATGATACTCTAGTACGTACGTAATATATTATGCGGTATTTTCGACGATTTTCTCCAGTGTATCCATGACGTGTGACAACATTGCGCCCACACCGTACCCTCTGTCACTCGAGTAGACGCACAGACATATCAGGGTTACACTGGAAATTACTACTACTTGATAGTATAGTAGTACTATTCTACTGCAGAGTCGCTACTGAAAAACTGAGACGAATTTGACGCCGCCACGTACGCTATCGCTGCCTGCCGATTCCCAAGCATCAATCGGGCACGCGCGGCAGTTCCTCTTCTCATCCATCCATTCCATCGATCATTCAATCATTCCCTCTTGGCTCTTGTTCCTCCTGCCACGGCGGTTGTCTCCCCCATCCTCGCCGCCGCCGCCGCGCAGGAAGTCCAGGATGACGGGGCTGCGGCACCTGGGGCACCGCGGGTCGGCCTCCGCCAGCATCACGTAGAGGAAGCAGCGCGGGCAGGCCGCCAGCACCATTGACGTCGCCTCCGGGCTGTCCGACCACTGCAGCGCGCCGCCGTGCTGCTGCTCGCCCTCCGACGACACGCACGAGCTCGGCGACGACTCCTCCTCATCGTCCGCCGGCGCCGCCTGCAGCATCCTCCTCGACGCCGAGCTCGAGGAGCCGCCGCGCGCGGGAAGCGACAGGTGCAGCTTCAGGTCCAGCCGCCTCGCGCCGTTGGCCCGGCTCATCCTCCGCCTCTGCCTCTCGCGGTCGCTGTCGGCCAGGTACGCTGCCCTGCATATACATCCACGGTGAGCATGTACAAGAATTAGCACCGTTTCTGAAACTGATTAGCGCTAGATCGAGAGAGAGAAAATACCGTTGGGTTTCTGTGGTGATTTACGCGCAAGAAAGTGAGATTGCTGCGAGGATTGGACGGATGTTTCCTTTGTGCTGGTGGGGGGAAGAAGAAGAGGCTTCTGCAAGTATTTATAGGGGAACTGGCCATAGTAGGGAGGTCAATTGGTTTTCTTAAATGCTCACTTCTCCTCCCCGCTAGTGTACACACAGTCAGCTCTCTCTCTCTCTCTTGGAGTGCCACGCCTGTTTATTGCTCGCATTCATGCTTCTGTTTTATAGATTCCAGAGACGGTGGTGGTGGCAGTACTGGTAGGCTGAAGCTGAAGCAGCCCTGCTTGCTTTAGAAGAAAGGAAGCGAAGAGGAGTACTGATAATACTACTGTACTACCAAAAGAGACGATCAAGTTCAAGTGACTTTTGGAGCCCTCTACCATCCGGTTAATCAGCCCTACTACTACTACTCTAGACTCTAGAGGTTCGGCTACATGAAAGCAAGCCTGTCTTCGAATCGATGCAGCGGCCGGCTTGAATGGGGCCATCAATGTTCTGTTCAAGGAAGAAATGAGGCCATGAATGGGGGGATTTATGGGGCAACAGTGTCAGTGTGGCTCGAGCTCGACCGGCTCCAAATCAAAGCGTCAAAGTAAATGGACTTGAATGATCGATAAGGGAAGGGCGCCTCCCGTTAATTATATTGAACGGGCGGGATGGGCTCCCTTCAATTCAAATACTGCACCGCAGTCCAGTAGTAGTAGTCGTCTCCAGGATGCATTTCTAGGCCCGTTTTAAATGGCGGGGCAGAGGCTGCGTGCCCGTCCACTGCATGGACGCATGCTGTGCTAGTACGCTCGCTTCTTCCGGTACATAGCTAGCTTGTACCCGTCCACATCACTTGACTACGATAATATCTTCTCAAATCCTTTCTTGTTCCATTTTCTTACTTGGAGGTAATTGCACCTGTAGTACAAAACCTTGTCCAGGACGTGCAATTTCATACGAAAGCTTTCACAACGTGGTAGTGCGGTACACAACGTTGTCATCGTCGCGCAAAACTCATCCAAGTCTTCTCCCGAGCTGACACACGTCCATGTCCACGTTGGAATAGGTGGGCCCGTCGTTTAGTCGGTTTAGTAGAAAGCACCTAGAGTTATCTCGATTCCGTGCGGCGAGAACTCTCCCTCGATCTTTCATATGTAAGAACAGCTATCACTCTCTCGTGGGGTCGGAACCCTAGCTTGTCTATGGCGGCAGACCCTGACGACGGAAGGCATAGCACCGAGAAGAGGGATTGCCGAATAGTTTAACCAGGTCCCCTGTACCTGGTCGTGGAGGGATGCGGTGGAGGCGCAGGACCCCTGCACCTGCTCACGGAGGTGGACATCGAGGAGGGGCGTCGGCAGCACCCTCGCATGCACCTGCTCATGGAGGGGCCACGAGGTAGGAGAAGCTCTACCACAAGGTAATGCTTCTCCATGCCGTTCTCGCGTCTCTAGAGGCATGGAAGGCAATGGCGGAGCCGATAGGCTACAGACCGGAGCTCCCCATGAACCTTAGTATGGAGACCCAAATCCGAATCCTCTAGGATCGTATGGTTGCCAGCATCCTATGATATCCTGGCGCATGGCTTGGGAGGATTGATAGGATAGTCATACCAACAAGTTGCAACTTATTTTACGGGGCTCATTTTTAAAGGAACTCTAGGTTAAGTGTGCTTGGCCTGGAGAAATTTCATATGGGTGACCGACCGAGAAGTTGTTCCCGGGTGCTGTCGAAGAATGTGTCCCGTGAAGGAACGAGGGGTCCAACAAGCCCTGAGTTTGCGAGGGGGCTAAACACGCGCTCTAAGCTTCTCAACGACGGTGGTGATGGTGGAGTACCAGCATGACAGAGAGTGACACTGGATTTTTTACCCAGCTTCGGGACCCTCGGGAGGAGGTAAAATCCCTACTCCTGATTTGTTGTATTGCTCGCGGTGTCTTGCGAGGGTACAATGGTGGATGAATATCTAGGGTTTGAGATCGCAGGGATCGACCTCCTCTAAGGTAGGAGAAGCCCTACTTTTATAGGGGTGTCGGGCCTCTTCCCCCAAATATTCGACAGGAAGGGTCACCACATTCCCACCCAAGTGGCCTCAGGTCGTTCCCGACCCCCCGTGGTCACGACCTGGATCCAATTTGGGTTCTGGCCCACCGCTGAGCTCGCTGATGATGTCCTTCCTATATCGTCGCGTCACCCTGGGTCTTTTTGCACCAAAGTGGCAATGTCAGGCTCTGCTGTGTCCTAGCATCGTCATCCCTCCTTTAGCACCGAGATGGGCAGGCAGCATCTTACTTTCCCAAGAGAGACCGGTCGCAGCTTGGACTGGCCATTGGATCATCGCCTTGTGGGTGGTGGTGGAGTTACCGTCGAGCACCTAGGCAGTGCCTTGCCAAGGGGTCTCTGGCCCTAGCGAGGTCGGCCTGGGCATTTGTCTGCCTCCGCAGCTCCCGCTTATCCTCCAAAGGGGTGTGCACCTCGCGAGGACTCGAGAGGGTGTAGTGTGAGGGCTCAGCAACATGACGGGACGTGGTACCCCTTGTACCAGTAGTCCGGCAGTAGCCCCTGATCGCTTGACTTGCATGCGTCTGACGAAGGGGCGAGAAAGTCAAGAGACCAACCGGTGCTAGGCCCGCGCATGATCGTGTCAGCGCACGACCGCCCGAGGAGCTCGCCTGCGTCTTCCACACGTCCCTTGAACGAGGCAGTGTCTATCGATGCGCGAACCGCCGCCTCCACCTTTTGGCCTCGGGGACCATTCCCTCCATAAAAACTCGAGCCCGGGTAGGGCATGTTCACTCCATCTTCCTCCTCTGTCGGTCCCTTTTCAGACTTCACCCCGTCGCCGCTCCTTTGCCTTTCGGAGCCCTCGAGATGGCGCCCAAGAGGGCACGCGACTCCCCGACATCGGCGAGCTTCTTGGTGTCAAGCATCCGGTCCTTACCAGCACCGACGATTGCCAACGAGGAGGGCCTGAAGAAGGTCAGGCGGCTGATGGCCTCCACCTCAAACGAGTGGGCGCCTCCCGGGTATGGTGCACCAGAGTTGGTGGGAGCGAGTGACCCGCCACCGTGTTCCCATTGTTCATGCATTCCATCACCTCCGGTCTCGTCCCTCCATTCTCCCCCTTCCTTGTTGCCGTCCCGGAGCACTATTGCATCCAGTTACTCCACCTCCACCTGCGAAGCGTGACCCTCCTGGCCATTTTCTCTTACTCGTGCGAGGCCTTTGTCAGCGTGATGCCTTCACTAGCGCTATTTCGGCACTTCTTCCTTCTCCGCGTCATCGCGTCGGAGGACCGCCTTGGGTTCTTTGCCGACGACGGCGATGGTTTTTTACCCATCTCCATCTTAGGGGTGGCGTCCGAGTTCCACCGAGATTGGGTCCTCGTGGAAACCTTTAGCGACGGTGAAGGTTTTTTACCCATCTCCAATGCCTTCACTATAGTAGGCGTGTGAGAGAGGTTACAACAAAGAATTTGGAGCTAAGGCATCAAGTGCAAAGTTTGAAGCAAGGGAAGAAAAAGCTGAAGGAAGAGCTAAGGTTCAGGGATAAAAAGGAAGTAGGTTTTCTGCTATTGTTAGGTCCATGCATTGTATATGTTTATTGTGCAATGTGTGTAAGGGGTATGTGTGAGTGATGTATCCAAAAATTTATCTGAATAAATTTAGTCAAGTGACATTGTTATCCATGATAGATAGATGCTTTTGTTGTTCAGGGTTGAAGATTGTGTCTTTTACTTTTTGTCTCTCTTCTTATCTTTATAAGCTAGCACATTAGTTAATTTGGCTAGCACCTCCAAGCAAGCATGGGAGAGTTTCGTAGGAGGAGATCAACTGGTTCTAGATCAAGGGCAGTGGAGGGATATGCATGTGTACAAAAGAAGAACCCAAGAGGAGAGGGAGTAAGTAGATATTAGGACAAGGTTAGAGAGATATTATGGCATTGGAGGGCATGCATGAGTTAGGGAAAGGTCTGGTCTATTCCTCTTGCTTGGCTCTGCCTGCACCTAATGCTCCAAAAGGCTAGGTATTCATGTTATGCAGGAGTTTCCAAGGAGGGTGGATGAACTGCATCCTAGGATTGCAGCAGAGCAAGCAATGATGGAAGGGAGATATCAGATTGGTGCTGAATATATTCTGACTACCATGGTTCCACCAATATTTATTTGAGAGTTAAAGGTTGAATATATTCTCTCAATGTGGTAAGAAACCACTCTCATGAGCTAGTGAATTCTACCTCAAGAAGCCTTGTTGCAATAGGATAGATGCAATTTTTATCAATACCAACTATAGTAAGCAAGTTAGACTTGTATGTTGTCTTAATGTGTCATCCATAAATGCAAATTAGTGGTATGCAACCTTCCAAAAATATCATCTTGCAAGCATCATAAGAACAGTACAATGTTACAATGCTCCTTTGAAAGAAGATTTGTTGGCTCCTTTACTTGAATTGTGCTAAGGAAGAATCTTGAACCGGGATTTGATCTCCTTAACTCTTAGCCATAATCAAACAAAAGCAAGAACTGCTCCGCCTCATTACCTTGAATGATATTCAATGCTACGTTCCTTGCTCTCCCCAACTTAAATCTATTTGGATACATGTTAAAGTTCCTTTGCACCTTTGTTGAAAATCCCTTCAAATCCAACTTTTGGTTATCCCTGAACTCATCAATAAAAAATGATGTGAGGAATGGAGTTGTGAGTGTCTTGAGCTCCCATAGCCTCTCACATGTGTGGTCATCCCAAATTTGTCTAACTATAATGGCATGTTTTCTGTTTTGTAGTGAAGCTTTAATCATCTAAGGACACCCTTCTTCACAGAAAGCATGTACCCTTGTTGCTTCATTTCTTGGTTTCCTAATCTTCACTCTCTCTTTCATTCACATTGTATGCATTCAAAGATTTTATGAATTTTTCCATTAAGGAGAAACCCATGAAAACTTTGAAGGTTGGTGTTTCCATATCCACTTTAGGATTGAATTCCTTGAATTTTTTCCTTGAATTTGTATTTTAACTACTTGCACTGCTCCATTGACATATCTAAATCATTATGGTCAAGGCCAACATCGTATTCTGACTCTACTGTCTTTGTTTGGTCATTGTTGTCATTAACATCAGTGTCAACATTATCAAGAAATAGGTCATCATCCCCATCACAAGCATCATAGTCACTATAATAAAATTCAGAGTCACTTCCTGTCACTATCTTGCATATCTTCAACATCACTCTCATTCCACCTTGCTCTAATTATTGCAGATGAGATGCAATCATCTTTCTCTACTGCACCAATCTCATTTTGTCCTCTATATTTGGTAAGCATTGGTATGATAACATCTTCTCGTATACCCCGCGGTAAATTGTTGTGAACCACTATAATGCACAACTTATTCACATCCTTGATATCTCTCATCATTGCAACTATGTCAGAATCTTTTGTATCAGGAAGGCACCAATAAACCCTGGTTTTTCATTTGCATAATTGCGCCCTACCCGATGAATTCCTCAATCCACAAAAGAGAGAAGGTGTCAACACTGCAATTGTCTCAAGAATCCCTGGTTTCAGTAACATATTACATATTGCTCTTCAGTCCACAAAAAACCCATTGTGATCCAAAATAACTATGAATTTGTCAGGATCATCTGCTCAAAGACAAGGAAATCAACAAAAGTTCAGTTAACTGACAAGAAGTGTCAAACTATGTAATTTCAGCAAAGTCATTGGTAACACATGAATTCCTACCAGACATGAGATTTAATCCCTAAAACTACCATCTTACACCTCAAATGCTTCTTTTCTAATGGAAATCACACCCCAATCAGACCATAACACAAGTCAAACATCAAGATTTCAGGTTAATTCGACAATTTCACATGCATACCGAAACATGAGAAGATAAAAACGAGTATTTATTCATAATATATGCGGGTACATGATTCCTATACACGAACAGGCAAATTCGACACCTTTACAAGCACCGAAACAGGAGAAGCTCAAAAGTTATAATTTCTTCACAAAATCTCGAAAGTGACGAGATTCGAGAGAGACAGACACACATGATCTTTTGTACCAGACCGCATGTCGCGTACAAGCTTTCTGTACCAGCGGCGCAATTATCTCTTATTTGATCATATGGAAAGTACGCAGTGCAAACGACACGGGGTACGCGGTCACAGCTAAATCCTGAAGATGGCGAGCGGCTACGCTCGAACAGTCTTGATTTTCTGATACTATACCATGCTCACATACACTGTATCGGTGGACTCCGCCACAGTCGATCTTGTCGATTGTTGATTCTTTGGACGACCAAGTTATAAGTACATACTACATTGATGCGCTTTTGTTCTCACGCGCATGAACACCCATCCTCCCTAACGAGGTGTCACCTGTCGCCTAATAACAAATGCTTAGCAGGAGCCGTAATAACTCGACGCTCTAGTTAAATGCTCTTCGTCCTGGCTCCCGCCACACGGTTGATTGACTTTGTGAGCAATTACCGCGGCATTCAAGTGTCCTGATAGTAGTGTACTGCCTCTAGAGTCTAGACCCTGGGTCTGGGCTCGCCGTATCTAGTACATTGATGGCAATGCAATCCCCAGATTAAAATTTTGCCTCTTCCGTCTCGTGGTACTTCAAGGTGCCTCAGTCACTTCAAGGCAGAGGCAGGTCGATCACCGTTGTTTCTTGAGATCGAGCTCCAATCCTCCGTTTCAATCTGGCCCTGCTAACAGGAGATCAACCATGTGTGTGTTGTGTCACACGATGTAATTTGCCACTGCACTGACTGCACCTAGAAGAGTGAGTGATTACGTGGCGATGCCTGGTTAAGAAGCACCAACTTAACAGACAAGCATACATAGTACTCCAACTGGAGCAAGAATGATGAGCCATGGTAGATGTGGATGGCCTCTCCCCGTGGGCCTCCCTCGGGAGATAGGCCTCCACCTCCTATGCACGTAAGTATTTAATACCAGGGGAAAAGCCAATCAGAGAATTAGTAAGGACGAAATTAGTCCCTTAGGGCTAGGAGATTTGCTACATGTGCCCTTTAAATCGGGACGGAGGGAGTAATGTATTTGTGAGAAGTAGAACATCGCTAGCGTACATTTTATCCGTCCGGCTTATAAAACGCGCATACATGCGGAGAAAAACTCATTTTTCCCGTCCACGCGGAATGGGGTGGAACAGACCCCTTATATGCAAACTACAAAGGACAACAATTAAGCAAATCCGACCGTTGTAAACATTCAAACACGACAATCAAGCAAGTTCAACACAGTCCTCACCATCACCGTCCTCACCACCATCCACTTTGTTGTAAACTTGGTATGGCTCCAACTCATCTCCGAAGTCGCTGATCAGAGCATGCTCGATGTTCACCGCATTCTCATTCAACAAAATCACGAACGACGTTGGAACGTCGTTCAAATCGCCGCTATACAATGGCATGGAGAAACAATTTCACTACAATTATCATGGACGAATGAAATACGTCGGAGGGTGGCGAACTATTCATCATCGTGTTCCTCACCTTCCTCATCACCGGCTTCTTCTTCGTCTTGGTCGTGGCAGCGGGGATAGGGTTGGCAGCGGCGGAAACGGCGGTAGCGAGCCCGCCAACTCCTTGGATGACGACGGTTCCCTGTCTCTTTCGCTTCGACGCCCTAGATCCTTTCGACGACGCGGGGACAGGCGTGGCGGAGGGGCGGAGTTGCCAGATCTGGTGGAGGGGTCACCTGCGCTGGCGTGAACTCACTAGGGTTTGACAACGGCTACTGGGAGTCCATGGCGTCGGTGGAGCAGCGCAGGGACGCCAGGCGGGGGGGGGGGGGGAGGGAGATCGACAGCGGCGACGGAAGTAATGGCACGACGGAAATGTCACTCCTGCCAAAGCAAATGGGGATAAGGGGCGGCGTCAGGTCAGAGGATAAAACTGTGTATCTACGGGTTGGCGGTGTTTTTCTCGGTCCCCCTAAATGTTTTTATAGGCCGGGGTGTTTTGCGGTGTGTCCTAGCCAGTTTTTCCGACCGAAACCATAAAGTGACGGTTATTTTATGGTTTCAGGACGAATAAGGGGTCTGCTAGAGATGCTCTTAGAGGGAATAATTTTCACCAAACCCTATATCTCCACCTATGGCTAAAATCATGTTTTGTTCTAGAGTATTGAGCTAGTTTAATCCTCGTTTATCCCCACTTTTTTCTAAATTCTAGTGTATTTTATCAAATATCCAATACGCTATCCATAGCTAGTGGATTGGAGTTTTAGGGGGATTAGAGGAGTCTAGGTGAAGGTGGGGTTTCACCCAATCCCTTTAAAATTATCTCTGCTAATCCCTAAAAAAACACTACTACCAAACAATGCCTAAACGATAATAAAGCAGATATCATGCCGTAGCTTCATAGAGATGTTACGTTTTTTGGTTACTTTTCTAACCTGTTTACCTCAGAGGTGCACGATCACAGATCCAGTAGGGTTTCTTGAAGGAGTTCAAACAAGAGTGTCTGAACCAATGAATGAATAGCTAATGGTGCATTTTACTTTAGAAAAGGTCAAAAATATCTTCAGCATTGGTGACTTAAAAGTTCAGGGAGCAGATGGTTTACATACGATTTTTTAGAAGTTCTGGCACTTGATGGGTGATAAAACTACAACTGAAAAGAAAACTTCTAAGAGTAAGAGATTAATAGCAGAGCCGGCCGTTGGCACTATAGCCATGCCACGTCAATTCAAGGGTTAACATAATATTCATCGTACAATAGACTAGCTATTAAATTGGCTATTAAGTGAGATCTATAAAAAAAATAACCATTAATTCTGACATGCTATTGGACCTAAACTGCATGGGATACTTTTATTTGTTGCTTGTGCTATAGCTGGACTCTTCATATGTACTTCCTCCGTTTTAAAATATAAGATGTTTTAGCTTTGTGAATAAAGTGTATCTAGACCTTTTTTAGTATCTAGGTTCATCTAGGTTTGGAGTGAACCTAGAGACTAAAAAAGGTCTACATACACTTCTTTCACAAAGCTAAAACATCTTATATTTTGAAACGGAGGGAGTAGCAGGCTCCATTCTCTTCTTCTTTCTCTCTTATACATAGAATTTTAATGACATGGCAAATCCTATAACCTGCTGACTGGATCTGATTGTACTTGCTCTAACTAGGTTTAGAAAAGAAAACCGGCGATGCTCTGAATTAACCATGGTAACCACTAACGAGCTTGTGTCACCTAACCACGCTGCCAGAAAGGAAGATGCGCTATCAGCTTCCCTGTCACTTAAGGAGATAGCATGCCGACAGTTCCTTTTCAAACATAGCTGCTCAGGCATAGAAAAATGGCTGAACAAGGCATGATCACCTATTAAAGAGCATTTAACACATGTCAGTTCACCATTGACGGTCTGGGAGTTATGTCTATATCGATCACATTCATATGAGACTTACTGAATACGGAGTACAGTACAAGAAATGAAGCAATGAGACACAAACCCAGCGGAAAATGCTTTGGCAAGGCCATCTCAGAAAAAAATGGACCCAGGAGACACGACTGTCAATGCAAGCGTGCTGCCAACAAGAGAATCCGAGAGCACAAGCATGTATACCAGAAATGCAAAGCTCTTAAGCTAATCCCTATGGACTGAAATAGGTACTGCTGTAATCATCAAACAGCTGAAAATAATACACAAAAAGGGCAACCATCATTCTTAATATGTATTTACTTTATCCAAATATTGTTAAGAAAATGAAATAAATCTCACTTGCAAAAAATCTGTGGTATTGATCATCATCCGTAACACTTAAACTGAGTTTGACCCAACATGTTAATAGGGAACCAAGCCAAGATTATTTGAAACGAATATATTGTTCTTTCAAAACAGTATGATATATCATAAAGTTGCAATACAATAATATAACTATATATTAAGCTGTGTGGCTTTTCCGTCCTCTTAGTGCGTCACGCCACACGGCACTGGTCATTGTGCCATGAACAGTACGTGATGCTCATCCGGCCGTCGATTTTTGATCCAACGGTTCACGTCAGGTAATGTAGGCTACTTTTGTCCAATGGTCACATGATACGTCGCACTGCTTTAATTTTTTGACCGTAATTTAACATGACAATTTCAATGGAGTTTCTACTTTTGACCAATGGCCTCACATGGCCTCACGATACGTCACATTGCTGTAGTTTTTAGGATATTAAGCCGTGTGGCTTTCCCACCCTCTTAGTGCGCCAGCGCCACGCGGCACTGGTCATTGTGCCATGAACAGTACGCTGCTCATCCGGCCGTCGATCTTTGATCCAATGGTTCACGTCGGGTACTGTAGATTTCTACTTTTGTCCAATGGTCACGTGACACGTCGCACTACTTTAATTTTTTAACTGTAATTTAACACGGGCAATTCCAACGGACTTTCTACTTTTGACCAATGGCCTCACGAAACGTCACACTGCTGTAGTTTTTAGGACTGTAATTTTACACGATAATTCCGACGAACAACTTACGTAGCAGTAATCTTCCGATGGTTAATTTTTCACCGGTAACTCTTTGATGGACTTTCCTCAACGGTAATTTCTAACAGTAATTTTTTGACATGAACTGGTATTTCACATTAATTTCCCTACGCACTGCCAGTAATTTTCACATTCTTCCCAAAGGTGTTCTTATGCTTTTCCATACTTCGACTAATAATTTTTCGAGAAAATTTTCTGTCGGCAATTTCCCGACCACAATTATATGTATATCTTTGGCGGTGAGTACTCCTCCCACTGTAATTTTCTCGCAGTAATTTATTTTTATGGACTTCTATTCTTTGGTAGTAATTCCGAACACATTCTCCTAATCATAATTCCCCATTTGTAGTTAGTCCAACCGTAACTCCTCGGCGGTCAGTGATACTCTCGCTGCAATTCACCAGTAGTTATTCTTCGGCGATAACTTTCTGACACACTCTTCTGGCCAAAATCTCGCGGTAGCTACCCGCGGGTAATTCTTTGACTGGGAGTAATTTTTAGGCCTCGATTCGTTATCAGTAATTTGGATTCTTTTGAGATTTTCAATTCTTCAACAATAATTTCACAGCCCTTCGTCTCTTTTATCAGAAAACATAGTATAACTATCTTCTACACTAACTTGAGACAACAATTTATAATAAATTTCATATCAGGTGATCTCCAGCGGTACTTTTGACCAACTAGTTGATGGCGCCAGGCGTCGCCGCGACACATTACCTAGTTTATTTAATCCATAACTCTTTTCTGTCCTGCAGCGGTACTTCTTCATACTTTTAACTTTTGCTCTAGAATGTGTTTTATCAACCTTTCAAATTTTACTATAAATATTTTTCATAGGAAGTACCTCCAAATCATTATAATGTTCATATTTGTTTCTAGAATACAATTATTGAAGTTATGGCGAAAGATGTGTATTGGAGACTCTGACAATGTCTAATGTAACAAGTACTCCCTCTATCTTATAATATAAGATTTTATTACAACCAATATTCGAAAAATCACTTTAGAGCTCAAGCTACATGGAGCTCTTTTTTCAAAATTTGAAAACACCATTTCAAAGTTTCGATAAATTTGGAAAAAAAAATCTACATGTCTACCCAAAATACATTATATTCTTGGCTTAAAAAAAGATAATATATGACAGAATTCGGAGGATTGAACTTTTGCACCGTTCACTACTTTACTTGTCATATTTGACATTTTTGTGAAGCCCAAAATACAGGGTATTTCGAGTTGAGAGTTTTCAAGTTCGCAGAGCACATTATTTTCTACATGTAGAATTTTTGGTCGAATTTTTTAAAAACTTCAAAATGTTATTTTTGAATGGTTAAAAAATGGCTATGTGTAGCTTGAGCTCCAATCGTCTACTTCCAACCACTATATTCTTATATCGGTTTTAATAATATCTTTTTTCGCGAAAACGCAAAAGCCTTGTATTTTGATTCATTGAAATTTAAAGAGAGTATTATACAAAGTATACACAAACGCCAAAAGGCGCACACCCGACACACTCAAGACAATACATGGCCGAGGCCGCTAGGCGAACATTACAACCGACGCCACCACAAAATCCCTAGTCTAGATGCGCACACTGAACATGAGCCCCACCATAGGAGGGACAATCCAATCCGTAGAGAAGGGTAGAGTTGGAACACTCTGGTTTTGGAGAAAACGCTCAGGCAGCAGCACCACCGCCCACCACCACGAACTTCGTTATTGCAACATAAGGCAGCAGCCGTCATCCACCCCCGTCGAGTGAATCCATACAACCGATACACCGCAACAGAGGATCCTCCGCAATCCACAATCCGTGCCCGAAGCTAGCCGAACTAGCACGACGTCGGAGCTCCAATGATCTTCTCGCCAGAGTCAAAACGTGTGCCATCATCATGTGTGTCATCCAGGTCCGTACCACCAAGAACAACGCCTCCAAGGAGGGAGCGACGTCCAGGGCGTCGTCGTCATCCAGTCTGGCAAGTCAGATCTAGGTTTTGACCCGGCGAACTGAACCACGAGGGATGGGGGTTGAGTTGATGATCCTCTACAACGCCCCTAAGAGGGTAACGATGCCCAAGGGCGCCGCCGCCATTGGGCACCAACCAAGGTTGGGCAGGCTTTCGCCCGGAGCACCCCGACCACTGAGACCCGACAACAAGATCTTGTCGCCAACAACACCATAACAGTTCGAGAACCCGGTTGGCCCATCAACCTACCAGCTAAGGACATCCCAAGTTGTAGGTTCTATGGCGATGGAGCTCCGCCCGGGGTAGGAACCTCGTCGCATGAGCACCCGTGCACCAGCCAACTCTGATCCACGGCAAAGATGCCCAAATCAGCATCACATGCCGGTACACATGACGACAATCAACCAGCTCCATGGGTGTAGGCGCACGGTACCGGCAGGCAGAGTGCAAGAGGGCACAAAGGCCCCACCTTTCACATGTCCACCACCCAGTTTGGTGGAGGAGCTCAGCCATCAGCACTGCCAGATCTGGGATGAATCCAAGCAGCAAGCACGAAGCCACGAGCACGCTGATACGTTGCTAACGTATCCATAATTTTTGATGTTTCATGCTTGGTTTTATCTACTTTTTTATGTTTTGTCCACACTTTGGAGTACTTTCTATACACTTTCTTTGACTAACCTATTAACAAGAGCCACAGTGCCAGCTGCCTATTTTCTGTTGTTTTTGGTTCTAGAAAAGTCAGAAAATGAATATTCTCGGAATTGGACAGGACAAAAGCCAAAGTCAGTTTTTCACCGAGGGACACCCGGAGCCAGAATACGAGACAGAGAGGGTCCAGAGGGCGGCCACACCACCTGGCCGTGTGGCCAGGCCTGGCCTGCGCCAGGGGGTGGTGTGGCTAGCCCAGGCACCCCCTTGGCCTCTCCTTCCGCCTATAAGATGCCTCCGATACAGAAACCCTAAGTACCCGATCAAAATTCCACGAAAGAGTCTGTACCCGTCGTCATCTCCATCCCTAGATCGCGAGGGATCTGAAGCTCTTTCCGGCACCCTGCCTGAGAGGGGAATTCACCCTGGAGGCCTTCTTCATCATCATGCAAGCCTCCGGTGTGATGCGTGAGTAGTTCATCTCTGGACTACGGGTCCATGTAGTAGCTAGATGGCTGGTTCTCCTCCTTTGTGCTATCATGTTTAGATCTTGTGAGCTCCGTTCATAATCAAGATCATCTATTTGTAATTCTACATGTTGCGTTTGCGGGGATTCGATGGATACTGAGATGCTATTTCAGATTGATTATTGACTCTATCATATCTTTGTTATTTGTGATCTTGCATGCTTTCTGTTGCTAGTAGCTATCTTGGCCAAGTAGATGCTAGCAACTCCAAGAGTTAGTATTTATGCTCGATAGTGGGTTCATGCCTCTAGTAATCTGGGGAGTGACAGAAATCTCTAAGGTACTAGATGTGTTGGTTCTATTAGGGAGAAAACAACAATCCTTTGTTCATAGAACAATCGTATTGTTTACTTTACACGCAATGCATAATGCAATTATCCGTTGCTTGCAACTTAATATTGGAGGGGTTCGGATGATAACCTGAAGATGGATTATTAGTCATAGATGCAGCTGGATTACGGTCTATGTATAATGTTGTAATACCCAATCGAATCTCAAAGGAGTCAAGATGATTAGTATACGCATGTATGCTTTCTCGATGTTTGTCAATTGCCCCGCTGTAATTTGTTCACCCAACATGTCATCTGTCTTAAGGAGAGCCACCACTAGTGAACTATGGACCCCGGTCCTTTCTTTTACCATCAATCTACAATCAACGGTTTACTGCTTTCCGTTTACTTTCTGCAAACTATTACGTTGTTCCACTCGATACATTTAATCCTTTGTTTCAGCAAAAACAGTGAGATTGACAACCTTATCGCAAGTTGGGGGCAAAGTTCTATGGTTGTGTTGTGCAGGTCTTCGAGTTGCTGCTAGCACCGGCAGTGCGCCCTGCCAAAGTTCAGCTAGCAACACCTTTGAGGTGTTTCCTTGCTCCTACTGGATTGATAACCTTGGTTTCATAACTGAGGGAAAACCTTCTGCTGTGCTCATCATATTCCTCTTGGGGTTCCCCAACAAGCTCGATATATTTTGGGCCATCAAGCTCTTTTTCTGGCGCCGTTGCCGGGGAGTCAAGGACATCTTCACAAGGGGAATCCCTCATAACCAATATCTTTACTTTGTTGTTTTTGTTTTGCTTAGTTTATTTCTTACTTTGTTTGCTTGATTCTTTATCAAAAACACACAAAAATAGTTTTACTAGTTTGCTTTCTTTATTAAAAACACAAAAAATGACTACTCTTGAAAATACTAAGTTGTGTGACTTCACTAGCACCAACAACAATGATTTTATGAGCACACCTATTGCTCCACCTGTTCCTGAAGCTACTTTCTTTGAAATAAAACCTGCTTTACTCAATCTTGTTATGAGAGAACAATTTTCTGGTATTGGTAATGAAGATGCTGCCGCTCATCTAAATAACTTTGTTGAACTATGTGATATGCAAAGCCATAAGGATATAGATAGGGATATTATTAAGCTTAAATTGTTTCATTTCTCTTTGAGAGGAAAAGCTAAAGAATGGTTGAATTCCTTGACTAGGAATAGTATTGATTCTTGGACTAAATGCAAAGATGCTTTCATTGGAAAATACTATCATCCTGCTAAGATTATATCTATGAGAAGTGAAATAATGAAGTTTAAACAATCTGATAATGAACATGTTGATCAAGCTTGGGAAAGAATGAAATCTTTGGTAAACAATCGTCCCACTCATGGACTGTTTGCTTGGAAAATTATCCAAACCTTTTATGCAGGATTGAACTATTCTTCCAGAAATCTATTGGATTCTGCTGCTAGAGGTACCTTTATGACCATTACTTTGGGTGCTGCAACAAAGCTTCTGGATAATATGATGATTAACTATTCTGAATGGTATACTGAAAGAGCTCCACAAGGTAAGAAGGTAAATTTCTGTTGAGGAAACCTCCTCTTTGAGTGATTAAATTGATGTTATTATGTCTCTGCTTGTTAATGGGAAGGCTCATATTGATCCAAATCATGTTCCCTTAGCCTCTTTGGTTGCTCAAGAAGAGAAAGTTGATGTGAACTTTATAAGAAATAACAATTTTAGCAATAATGCCTACAGGAATAATTTTGGTAACAACAATTATAGACCATATTCTCCCAACAATGGTAATGCTTATGGAAATTCCTACAACAATAATAGGAGTGCACCCTCTGAACTTGAAGTTATGCTTAAAGATTTTATTAGTAAACAAACTGCTTTCAATAAAACTATTGAGGAAAAACTCTCTAATGCTGAAATAAATATAGCATCATTGGCTGAAGCTCAATCTTTTTTGAATAAAATGGTTGCTAAACCTGAAACTAATGAGAATCCCTTTGCAGCTAATAATGCCATACAAGTTAGAATTGATGAAAATGTTAGATTGTTAGCTGAATTACATGCTAAGTGGGAAATAGAAGATGAAATTGCTAGAAACATTAGGGTTTCTACTATCACTACCACTAGTGTTGAGGCTAGTAATAGCTCTACTACTTTAGATGATAATTATGATTTTGATCTTGATGGTTGCAACATCTCTGAAGTTATTAAGTTCCTACAAAAGATTGCTAAAAGTCCTAATGCTAGTGCTATGAATATGGCCTTTACAAAACACATTACTGATGCTCTCATAAAAATTAAAGAAGAAAAGATGAAACATAAAGCTTCTATTACTATAAAGCAAGAAGATGGTTGGGAACCCATCATTAATATGAAAGTGAATGATTTTAATTTCAAAGCTTTGTGTGATCTTGATAATAGTGTTTCTATTATGCCTAGAAGGATTTATGATATGCTTGGTTTGCTACCATTGGAAGATTGTTATTTGAATGTCCCACTTGATGATAATGCTAAAAAGAAACTCATGGGGAGTATTAATGATGTTCTTATTATGGTTAACAATGCGTATGTCCCCATTGATTTCTATGTTTTGGATGTTGAATGTAATGCTTCTTGTCCTATTATTTTGGGAAGACCTTTTCTTAGAACTGTTGGCGCCATTATTGATATGAAAGAGGGCACCATTAAATATCAACTTCCACTCAAGAAACGTATAGAACACTTCCCTAAGAAGAGAGGATATATTTATTTTGCCTCTCCTATAAAAACAAAATTTGCTCTTAATGCTTCTTCATTGGAGAACACTTGATTCTTTTTCTTGCTTCTTATGCCTAACTTAAAGGCGTTAAAGAAAAGTACTTATTGGGAGATAACCCAAAAGTCTTAGTTGAGTCTTGGAAGTTCAGTAATAACCACTCCTTATCCTTTTTATTTGATTTTTGTGCCAAGAGTAACCTCTAATGAGAGAGAAGTAATGATTGGGAAAGTTTCTGTCCCGAAACAAATTTCTGTGCTTCACCATAAAAATTTGTGTGAAATCTCTGTACATCCTTTTGAGGCGTGAAATTTTGTGCTTCTGCCCCAGGTTGTTATCTAACTTTCGTTAGTTCAACACTTTTCGATTTAAGCAACAGAAGGTCTTCAAAAAAATTCGTCTTTTACCTGCTGGTCTGTTTTGACAGATTTCTGCCATTATTTGCATTTGCTTCTTGTTGGTTCCTTTCTTAGTTCTCTTTAGGGAATTGAGCTTTTTGAGGGAAGTGCTACAGTAGCTTGTATTTTAATGGAAGTTTTATTGGTGTTGGAACTGAACCTAAAGACTTATTATCTTGAGTGCACTAATATTGCTAATAAAGATTGTGTGAAGTTTTGTATGAAGGAAAAATTTCAGGTGTATGGAAGGAATGAGTAATGAGATGAAGGATGGAATAAATCTCAAGCTTGGGGATGCCATGCGTGTCACCCCAAGAAATATCCAAGAAGTACAAGCGTCAAAGCTTGGGGATGCCCAAGGCATCCCCTTCTTCATCAATAAAAATTCTAGGTTTCTTCCAAACACTTCATTTTTATTGTTTCATGCACAGTTGTGTTGTTCTTGGAGGGTCTTTTTTTCGTTTTCGTTTGCTTGGTTTTCTTAGTTTGCTGAATAAATTGGTTGGAACCCCTCTTTCATGCATTGGTTTCAAATAGTTTGGTTTGGATTGGAAAAGAGTAGGAAAGTTCATGCTTAAGTGGTAAAAGGAGCTTGTTTTTGACTATGACCTATGCTTTGTCATGCCATGCTTGATATTGTTTTGGCTTTATGCTTAGTATTCTTTGATGTAGCATGACTTGTTATAAACAATTGAGATTGCTTAATATGCTTTGAAAGAATCATGGGTTGTTTTAGCATATTAAAGCATAGTATTGCAGTATTCTCCTTTGATGCTTTATTTGACTTAACTTGGCACATTCTCACACCATGTTATGACTATCCCAAGTCACCATAAGCCTTTATGATCCTTTAGTTTTCAACTTGTAGTATCACTTTATGCTTTCATCAATGATGTTTTGTCGCTCTGCATGATTATGACCATTATTGCTCTCTTAGTTAGTCGCTCCCAGTCTTTTGCTAGCCTCCATAACCAAGTGTGAGTTCCACTCATGCATCCAACTCCTAAAACCAAGTTATTTCAAAGAGTCCACCATACCTACCTATTATCATATTCTGTTCCAAGTATATTCATGTTTTTATCTACCTTCCGAATTAAACTTGTTATGAGAAAACTAGTGATTAAAGCTCTCACGAACTTGATGGCACGCTTTACTTTTTTTGCATTAAATAAACTTGAACCATTGGGTCCTTCTTTGTTGTGTATATGCTTGCGCTTTATAAGTTAAAATTAGCAGAACCATGTACCATGGGGGACGCTTTCAACATTGCACTTGTACTTTGTACCCCGTTGATATCATGTTCTTTTGCTTATGGATCCTGGCGGTGTGAAATAAAAGTGGAACTTGTAAGATCATGGAGTTTGTATGTGTGTTAGAGAAACGCCTGGGCCGCTATCCTAAGCCATGCCTAATCATGGTGGAAACTTGCAGCATCACCATAATGAGCATTCTATGAAGCATCCTCAATAAAAACCTATGCAAATAGCAAATAAAAAGATCGCTGAGATGCTCATTGTCTGCTTGCCTTGTCATTTTGATTATGGGATAGCTCCTGTATCATGTGCAAGGGGTACCCCATTGACGGTTCTTTATGATACATATGTACTTACAATGACAAGAGCTTACTTGTGACTAAAGTTGAGTAGCATGAGGATCGGTCTTCGTAAGTAAGGGGCATGAGATTTCGGTTTATAACTTGCCAAGCATATCCTCTTAGTTGTATCACTTTAACCTTAATCACTTAAAGATGCTTATGATAGGGGCAATGAGAGCTGAAAGCTATAAGTACCATAATTTGTGTAAGCTCTTTATGAGACTTGAATCCCTACTTCCTTTTACAAAGGCATTTCTTCCACCATTATATTGAGTCTCCACCTTCTACCTTTATGCACCTACTTTGAGAGCATAGTGGCCATTCTTAGTTCTATGTGCATTGTCCCAAGACTAGTTGATTGATGCATAACTTGATATTGCTTGTTTTAAACTATTTGTATCTAGTCACTCTTATGAACTTTGAAGTTGTCCTATGCATTTATGTTTTCTACTCTATGAGGGACAAGCTGAATGCTACTATGCTATGTTTTATTTATGTGAAATAAACAAACGTCTTGCAAAGCATTGTTATTCATGAATCTTTTGTTTATGCCTTTTCATGTTGCAACTTAGTTGCTTTGCCTTATTGCTAGAACTTTGTCTTTCATGTTATGATTGAAGTACTATGATCCCAGCTATCATTGTTTTACAAATACTTTTATCACGTTTATGATGGTGCATGTCACCTCAAAAATTATTCTTTCTTTTTATCACTTACCTACTCGAGGACGAGCAGGAGTTAAGCTTGGGGATGTTGATACGTTGCTAACTTATCCATAATTTTTGATGTTCCATTCTTGGTTTTATCTACTTTCTTATGTTTTGTCCACACTTTGGACTACTTTCTATACCTTTTCTTGGACTAACCTATTAACAAGAGCCACAGTGCCAGCTGCCTGTTTTCTGCTGTTTTTGGTTCCAGGAAAGTCAGAAAATGAATATTCTCGGAATTGGATGGGACGAAAGCCAAAGTCAGTTTTTCACCGAGGGACACCCGGAGCCAGAATACGAGACGGAGAGGGGCCAGAGGGCGGCCACACCACCTGGTTGCATGGCCAGGCCTGGCCCGCGCCAAGGGGTGGTGTGGCCAGCCCAGGCACCCCCTCGGCCTATCCTTCCGCCTATAAGATACCTCTGATACAAAAACCCTAAGTACCCAATCAAAATTCCACGAAAGAGTCTGTAGCCGCCGTCATCTCCATCCCTAGATCGGGAGGGATCTGAAGCTCTTCCCGGCACCCTGCCGGAGAGGGGAATTCACCCTGGAGGCCTTCTTCATCATCATGCAAGCCTCCGGTGTGATGCGTGAGTAGTTCATCTCTGGACTACGGGTCCATGTAGTAGCTAGATGGATGGTTCTCCTCCTTTGTGCTATCATGTTTAGATCTTGTGAGCTCCGTTCATGATCAAGATCATCTATTTGTAATTCTGCATGTTGTGTTTGCGGGGATCCAATGGATATTGAGATGCTATTTTAGATTGATTATTGATTATATCATGTCTTTGTTATTTGTGATCTTGCATGCTTTCCGTTGTTAGTAGCTATCTTGGCCAAGTAGATGCTAGCAACTCCAAGCGTTAGTATTTATGTTCGATAGTGGGTTCATGCCTCTAGTAATCTAGGGAAGTGACAGAAATCTCTAAGGTACTAGATGTGTTGTTGCTACTAGGGATAAAACAACAATCATTTGTTCATAGAACAATGGTATTGTTTACTTTACACACAGTGCGTAATGCAATTATCCATTGCTTGCAACTTAATACTGGAGGGGGTTCGGATGATAACCTGAAGGTGGATTATTATTCATAGATGCAGTTGGATTACTGTCTATGTATAATGTTGTAATGTCCAATCAAATCTCAAAGGAGTCAAGATGATTAGTATATGCATGTATGCTTTCTCAATGTTTGTCAATTGCCCCGTTGTAATTTGTTCACCCAACATGTCATCTATCTTAAGGAGAGCCACCACTAGTGAACTATGGGCCCTGGTCCTTTCTTTTACCATCAATCTACAATCAACTGTTTACTGCTTTCCGTTTAATCCTTTGTTTTCAGCAAAACCGGTGAGAGTGACAACCTCATCGCAAGTTGGGGGCAAAGTTCTGTGGTTGTGTTGTGCAGGTCTCCACGTTGGTGCTGGCACCGGTAGTGCGCCCTGCCAAAGTTCAGCTAGCAACACCTTTGAGGTGTTTCCTTGCTCCTATTGGATTGATAACCATGGTTACATAACTAAGGGAAAACTTGCTGCTGTGCTCATCATACCTTCCTCTTGGGGTTTCCCAACGAGCTCGATATATTTTGGGCCATCACACGCCACCCTCCCATGCCTGCCAACCGCCCTACTCGCCGGAGGTCGCCGCAAGGTCTCGCCCATCCGAGGAGAGCGAAGACCGCAGATCTCCACCCATGGTAGCAGCTCCGTCCCACCAAGGAGCACCGCCAGTCCATCGCAGCCGCTGCCAACTAGAGAGGTGGAGTAGCATGAGGACAATGACACCGCTATGCATGGAGCGGAGCGAGGTCTAGATCGGGCAGACCAGGCCCTCCTGCCCAAAGCGCCTAGATCTGGGCCTGCAGGCTCGCGCCAGAGGTCGCCGCCATCGCCAGCGCCAACTCCTGCCAGCACTGCCACCTGGAGCCAGAGCGCCTGCCGCTAGCATCGTCATCGTTGTTGCAGGTGTCATCGCCGGAGCAGCCACATCCGTGCGGTGGAGCAACGTCTACTCCTTGCGCGTGTCACCGTTGAAAGATCGATATAAGCGACTAGAGGGGGTGAATAGGCACTACTCAATTTTTAGCTTCTTTTCAAATTAAGGCTTAACAGAAAGTAAGTTCTCTAGATGTGCAACTAGGTGAGAGAACTTGTATGACAAGCAAGCAAGCAACAATAAGTAAGGAGCAAAGGATAGAAATAACCGAGAGTAGACACGGAGATGTTTTCCCGGAGTTCCTTCCTTTTTAAGGGGAAGTACGTCTTCGTTGGAGGGGTGGGTGGTACTAAGATCACCAGCGCCACAAAAGGCCTCACCCTACTCTCCCAAGCACCCGCCTCGCGGCAAGCACCCGTTCCACTATGCGATGACCTTGAAGGTGGCGACCAAAACCTTTACAAACTTGGTGAGTAGACTCCACCACACTTGGAGTCTCCCAACACAATCCCAAAGCTTTACAACCAATGCCCGAGATCCAAGACCGACCTCTTCTGTCTAGGGTTCAAAGAACCTAAGAGTAACAAGCTCCACAAAGGAAAACAAGGGGGAATCAACTTTCCTTTGGTGAAACCCTAGATATAGACCTCCTCCACCAAATCCAAAGAACCAAGTAGATTGGAGCACTAGTGGAGGAGATCTAGGGAAATTATAGCTCAAGAACAATGGAGGAGAGAGATAAAAGAGGCAACTTTATCATTGGAGAAGAAAGGCCTATTTATACCCTCAAGGATAATCTTCCCGTTGCAGCTCGACCGAAGCGGTACTACCGGTTCCCTAAGCGGTAGTACCAGATTCAACCGGTACTACCGATTAGGTACCAGACGCAGTACTGGAAGCGGCTAGGGGCAGTGACAAGGCTACTGCCTCCCCCGGTAGTCAAAACTCAATATGAGCGGTGCTTCCGCATAGCGGTAGTACCGGACCATATGAGCGGTACTACCGGTTCTGGGCGGTAGTGCTGGCCCAGTGGTACCGGGTGAGCCAGAAGGGGAGACGAGGCCCACCAGCCTTCTCGGGCTCGTCCGATACCTCCAAGTGGTACCACCGGTGGCGAGCGGTAGTACCGGATAAAACTTCTGGTACTACCGTTCGTCACAGAGCAGTAGGCAATGGCAACAAGGGAAGATTGCCTTTGAGCCCTCAACCATTGGGAAAGCTTGCTGGTTTTGCAAAACTGAGTTGATTCCAGCCAAACTTTCCAACGCGGATCCCCTCTTGATAGTACGGTGTTCCTACGACTCAAGCAAAATCCCTAGGAAAAACGATGCCTTGCTATGGACCTTTTAGAGGGGAAACAAATGCCTTCTCCAATGTAAAAACCTGAGACACACTTAGCAAACGATTAGCCCGATACATGTGTTATCATCAAACATCAAAACCACTTAGGTAGGAAATGCCCTTTCAACAGTGCTTCCACGTCCTCGTCGTCCGGAGGGACACAGGCCCGCGCCCAGGTTCCCCGCAGGGCTCTGCGTCGCGAGCCTTCACCTCCGACCCTTTCATGGTCCACCGCGTGCCGCCACGCCTCTCGCCACTAGGCTCTGTTCCCTCCAGGCACCAAACCCAGGCTGCGAGGCGCGAATCCCCGCGGCCCCTTCACCGGCAAGGCATGCGGCTTTACTGGCGGACGCCTCCAAGGACGGCGAGGAGAGGGGGAAGGTGGGGGTGGGCGGTGACGGGCTACGGTTTGGCTCCCCCCATCGCCCTGGAGGAGACAACACGAGGGGAGTGAGTCGTGTTTCTTCTAATAATAATATCTTATATCATGGGATAGTGCGAGTACAAAACAACAAGGTACATACTTGGTATACTCAACATATGGAGTTGCATACCTGTGTACTAAAAAATCAATAATGTTATTTTGCAAGCAGTAGGAATTACTCCCTCTGTATTAGGCTGGTCATAGTGCTAAGTTACTTAGATTAGTAACTTGTTTATATTACTAGTTCATGTTACTACCTTCATAGTGGGCAATAACATGTGTAGGTTATAAACTCATATTGTCTTTATATGTGTGATACTGTAGTAACTAGCTAAGTTACTAACCTCCTTCTCTTTATTCATTAATTATCATGTCATGTCACCAATTTGTTTAGTTCATATTGCATGAAAATATATGTTACTATGACTAGCCTTAGATTTTTAGACGGGAGGGCCGTTTCCTGGGACTAAAAAAATCCTCAGGGATGTTTCAACTTCCCTCGTTAACGTCTCTGTGATTCCCTCACCTTAATTTCCTTATTTTACTCGCACGTTGGAAGGAAAGAAATGGTCAATCAACTCCTTATTGTGCATTGTTTGCCACATATCGCTGGAGTTATTATTGAGAGAGAAAAAGGGCCATGAGCGCTAAAAATTAGCGGCTACTGTTATTACGGCGTTGGAAATTAGGAGAGTTAAATTTTCGAACTAATAATCTCAAAATATCTGAAAAAGCTCTTCCGCCCTAAAATCCCAAGCATAGGAGTAATTAGAGCATCTCCCAGACGGAAACTGCCCAATTCGAGCGCCTTGAGCATTTCTTGGGGTATGGTGTAAAAAAAGCTAATAACACTAGGCATATAAAAACTTGGCCAGTGGGTGCATTTTAGCACAACAACTTGCAAACCATGTGGGTGCAAATTGGTTGAAAAGCGCTGTCTATGCTGACACGTGGCCTTGTTACTTTTGCATAGAAAACCTTGTAAAAGTCTCTCGCGTGTGTGTTATTCCCTCCTTCCAGAAATAGGTAACTTGGATTTGTCTAGACATATTTTAGTCCGTAGATACATTTCTCTACTACTTAAAAAAGACGAATTTCCTCTGTTTCCTCTGGTCGCTGGTTTCGTCAAACATTTCTTAAATAAGACCATTTTGCCCTTCTACCTAATCACACTGTCGCGATTACCCGCAAAACAAAAGGAAAACAAATAAATGCTAGCAAATCTCTCCCCTGATGTCGTCGCTTGCCTCACCCCTTCCCCGAGTCCATCGTTTCACCCCGGTGACCCGGTCCAAACCCAGAACCCACCCCAATCCCCAACACATTCCTAGATCCGGTGGTCGGTTCATGCTGAATCCCTCCTTGAGGTGTTTCTTGGACGAGCGAAATTACTGGCGGGACGGAGCTGCGTCGGATCTCCGGAGCTCGGCGAGGACGTCCACAAGGGGTGAAGCTTTAGAGGCCTCCTGACCCAGGCGGGCTTCGGCGTCACTCGCATCGTGATGCTCGTCGGTGCCGGCGTGGCTGGGTCTGTGGTCCTCCGCAACGGCCGCCTCTCCGAGATCCCCACCAAGATACAGGTGCGTCTCATGTTCACGATCTGTGAGCTTGGCTCTCCCATAAGAACCCCGATCCCGATCCTTCGAAGAGGCAGGAAGGTGGTTCGCATCGGATAATCTGGATTTATGATCCGTGTTGTGTTGACTTGCAGGAGTTTCCGAAGAAGGCGGACAAGGGGGCAGGTGGTGGTGGTGCAGACCACGATATGAATGATGTGAAAGAGGTATGTTGTGTGATCTCCCTTCTCTTAGCTATGTGACCTATACTAGCTAGAATCTGTTCTGATATTGTGTACTTTGGTCTTTTAAGTTTGACACATAGGCTTCTCCATAAGAACTTGTATTTCAATCAATACTTCAGTATTACAAAATCAACCAGGATTGGCCATTGGTGGCAACATGTACTACATTATTATGAAAGTTGAAGTACATGATGCGATTAAGTATATTTTATATGACCCTGTGCCTGTATTGCCATGTCAGTTAGTATTACTAATGACGTAGTTCGAATGGAAAGTTAGTATTTGTTCTGACGTTATATGAATGTTTTGGTATCTTGGATGTGATGCCAGCGATATGCCAAGTTATGTTTTAATCCAACATGAAAATGTGTTTTACAAGTTTTATTTTGGTCTAGCATGAAAATGTGTGTTGATGGCTTGTTGCCGGAGCTCGGCGAGGACGCCCATAAGGGGCAAAGCTGTAGAGGCCTCCTGAGCTTGCCCTGTCATCACCGCTAGCATCGTGGTCAAGCAGGCCCGCAGTACAGAACATCGATATGATCCACATCCTCGAGGACTGCATAAACGCCAGCAAGTCCCTCCCAGAAACCAAGCCCCATCCCCCGTGAAGTCCTCCTCCGCCTCCGACGCATAGTGAAGCACACGAGCTGTAGTGGCAAAGGAGGCAACTGGGAGTATGATGTGTGCAAGCGTTTCGAAGAGTTGCCTCATGCGCTTTGCGGCTGCGATGTCCAGCAAGACCCTCGCCTTATAGGGAATGCAGAGGAAGACCAGTGGTACCACTGTGAATTGTTATCACACTTCCTTTTATCTCATCTTATGATCATGGCAAGAGTCACTGCAAAGTATTGTGCATAGTAGCTCGTCTTACCATGCTCTTTTTTGACAGGTTATAGAGAAGTAGTAGACCTAGCCCAGCACTTTGACGATACTCCAAACTCTGATTGCTCAGCTTTATGTTGCTCAGCAAAACTTGACTTTTGGTTAATTGCAAGATCCAAAATTTGAGCTGAAGTTTTTCTAGAATTATGTATTTTTTTTGTTTTTTGCTCAGCACCAGGTGGACAGATACTGGACTATGGATAGCTAATAGGTAGATAGGGTGCACGTGTACAATGAAAATGGTGGGCAAGACTGCGAAAGCGCACTATTCATATGGTAAACTATAAGCACACTTATTATAACGACTCATTACCTTGTTTCTTGATTTTGTTATTTATATAATCTTGCGTGTATAGAAGGTATGAAAATCATATTCAAAACTGCATAGTAATTTTTTCAACGGATGAGCGAAGAAGATGTTATGCTTAGTTTCGATCCATAATTTAGTCCAACTCTAACCAAAAGTGAGTTAAGTTACCATAAACTTCTTCTTTGAACTGAAAGTTCAGGGGTGATTTGATTATGTAGTAATAGGATAAATATATTTTCTTCTGTTGTAGGCCATGATTTGTGCCCTCAGAGGTACTTACATGTTTTAGATTCTTCAAGCTTTGCACAAAGAGGATTATCACAATCCAAACTATGTAGTAAGTATTCGACTTCTTTGTCATTATCTTGTGTCTTGTTACAGTAAATGGTGTTTGGATTTATTTACATCATGTTGAATGGTCAATCAAGCCTTCCTAATTCTCATTGCCCTTTTACTTTCCTTTTTGAACTATGCCCACATGTTCTATCATGGATCATTTTGTCGCACATGGAGAAGACAAGCAAATATTTAAAGGCCAAACTTGTCGACGGGAAATCTGGGACCGGCAACCTATAGGCGATTGTGCTATAGAAATAGAACGATCAGTCAGCAAGTTGGGGAGCAAACAGGCACTAGCTGCTGGGCTTGGGGGATTATTCCAGCGAAGGTCAGGTCTTGCACTCCTCAGTTGTCGTATGGTTAGAGGAGGAATGATTCTTGTGGTTGTTCATTGCTTTCAGAGCATTGCCTTCTTTGTGTTTTCATCCATCTGAACATGTGTTGAATTGAAAATATTGGGCATGAAGGTTCTTCAAGTACAGTTCATATTGATTGATGGTATCCGAGGCACACCGGATCTTGGTTCACATAACCACTGCATTTTTATGCTCCAAGTAATCCTACCCTTTAATATTTTTAGCAAGAACATAAAATGTTCTTTTATCAGTTCAATATATGCAAGTGTGCGGTGATTTGTTTCTTCTGGTTCAGTAGATGCATGGATGGAAAAAAATGTGCACAACTGCGTTGATTTGTTTCTTCCTCTCAGACAATATATTTTCTTTTTGGCACCGTCTCTCAAATTTGTTTCAAATTTGGACTGAGTATACTAGGCTACTAATCGCAGATTGGCAAAAAAGTTATGTAACAACCAATAATCTCTCTCTTGTAAGGTGTTACTTGATTATATCAAATGAAGCATATGAAGTTACTTTGAGTTGAAATTCACATTTAGTGCCTTATATACAATTACGATCATAATTATAATAGCGGGTTTTTAACATGTCGATGGGATCAAGCGACCTTGATTCTCTCCACCATAATACTAGAGCAATGTAATCACCTACCAGATTCTTTTGCAGCCATTTGATATTTTTCATATGCTCACACATATTTTTGGTAACTGATATTTAAACCAATAACAAAATAAAATTCATGTGAAGCTTATTAATCAGATGCATATACTACTCTCACACAACTTGAGATAAGTGATTTATTGCTTTATTCTGTTACAAGGTTACAGTTCTTATAATGGGATACATTCATCCAAATATCTTGATTTGTGTTCCAGTTCCTCGTACATAAAAGAACATAGGGAGAGTCATGGTTGATGCTGATAACGGCGGCAGTCATGATCGATGTTGATAACGGTGGTAGCATCAAGGCTAATGCATATTCCTTGATGTTCGGGCTGCTTACCCTGGAGGTGGAGCACGAGGCTGTGACCAAGGACAGTGGTGGTCGCGGATTCTCTTGTAGTAGAAAAGTTAGTGTATTAGTTGCACAATTCTACTCTGAACTTCATGTTGGCTATTTTTCATTGATAATGGCAAACAAAAACTTGATTGAATTCGTGTATCTCCTAATTTAGTTTCCTATGGACAATTGATTATGGCTATGAAGAAATAAGATGGAGTTGCTACATAATGGATGCCCATGCATATCTCTGATTACATTGTGTGTTCCTCTAGGATGATTCTTCAGAATTAGGTGGACTTTATATCCTAGATTTCTTTTTCATCTAACATAATATCATGATCTTTTCACTTTTGTACACTAGAAAGGTAGATTATCAAGGATTAGGTTCCACGATGATTGAGAGAAAAATTAAAAGATGAAGCCTAGCATCGGATTTGCTGGCCTGGTTTCATTTGTGTTGTGTCATGCTATCAACCGTGTGTGTCGGTAGTTTTGTGCTAGCTCGGAGAAACCAAGCCAAGTCCCAACACTTATGAAATGCAACCCAAAGGTCGCATATTAGCACCGGCTACCATTTTAATGAGTTGTAAGATTCACATTGAGGCAAATTGTACGGATATAATATAGATGAAATACAAGTTTCTAAATGCGCAAATTTATATGAATGATGATTAATTAGATGCTATATAAAACACTTCATCTGTATCTAGACGTTTCATGATTATGTAGGTTATCTTGATGCCTCGGCTCTTAATCTACTGTCCTCCAAACGATGCTTTTCTTGTCGGAATTTTCATAAGTCAACGAGCGGGAAATTGCCAATAATCATGGTTGACTGAACCATGTATGAAATATGCCTAAGTTGTACCGGTGGCATGGCAAAAAAGCCGAGGAACAAGCGAGGAGGAAGCAAAATTGAAGGAAAATGATTATGTGACTTCCGATTTTTCGAACTTTTTTCTCCTGTTGCAACGCACGGGAATGTTTGCTAGTGAATATAAAAAAACAAATCAATGATTACTGGATGGAGGGAGTATTTTTTTCTAATTTCCCCTCTGCCCAAGCATCGTGGGCGTCGCCCCAGACTCCTCCAGCCCCGGAAATGCAATACCACACCTAGGTTGGTCCCCCGACACCATCGTTACCATTGATTTATTGGAGATTCGTGCAAACTATTTTACAGGATGACCCTTTCACCTTAGTCTAGATTCATACAAGATTTATTAGAGATCTAAAACTGCTTTGAATCTACAGACACATACATGATTCATACATGATTCAATAACAACCGTAAAAAAAGAAATAACAACTAAATTAATAGTAGAAAATTAGAAAAAATAAAAATAATTTGAAGATTCATACAAATTTCAACAGATCCGGTCAAGAAACATACAAGTTTCACTGCCGGTGGAGCTCAGATAGTTTCCAACTTTCTAAAAGGGCTTAAGTGTAAATGTGTGATGGTTGTTGACTTCGCTGACTTTGCACGAATCTCCAATAATCGTAGGGCACCCGTGATGCCGGGGGACCAACTCCCTTGTGGTGAATCCGGACTCCTCCAGCCCAGGCGAGAAGCCGCGAGCTATGCTACTAGTAGCCTATTCCCTCCGTTGAGAAACTCAAGGCATTTTAATTTTATGAATCGAATATATTTAGACACCTTTTAGTCTATATATTGCTAGAGGTTCAGAATAAATTTATACACTAAAAAGCGGTTAGATATATTAATTTCACATAACTAAAATATCTTAGGTATATTTTTTTTGAGAAAATGTGCATTTTATTAATCAGGAAACATCATTACACAGTTCTTTCCGGATAAATTTCGGGACAACATCAACCGAAATATTACAAACTAGGGGCTCCGAACAACAAGCCAATTTATGAACTACCACATTTAAATTTCGCCTAGAAAAGCTAAAAGAGGGAGTACTAATCTACGCCCCCGCGCGCTGCTCCTTCCAGCGACTGCAAACCTCGTCGGAAAAAGTCTATTCTAAACCCTGAACTTGTAGATGTTAGGCAAATAAAACTCTCAACTCGAAATCCCGGTCGTTGGCACCCTGAACTTACGAATCCCAGTCTAAATTGAACCCTCCGCTTAACTTCCTCAATAAAAGAAATTCCAAACAAAATAAATTCTCACCGTCTGGTTGACTAAATTGGCCCACATGTAATATGTATCTTCTTCCCGTTGTCCAATCTTTCCATCTTTCTCCCGTGGCCTCCATCTGCGTCGGCCCTCCTTGTCTGTCCCGTGTAGCAGCAGCTACAGGCACATGCACGAAGCAGGTACGTAGCAGAGTAAGCGGAGCTAGGGAAAATGGATGGGCCTGAGCAGCGGCTCAACGCGGCGGCAGTTCGACACCGGAGACGAGAAATATGATGCCAAAGACGATGGATCGGCAGACCCTCGCATTTTCATTGCACACAATTAGATGGGAGTCAAACTGCTGCTGCTCAAGCGCATGCACGATCCCCTTCAGCTCAAGCTCGTCGATGAGCAGACCTTTTTTTTTTCTAGTTCTTGAATTGGTCACCGGCTGATTGTAAAATGGAAATAATAAATCAATAGAGCTAGTTTGCCAATATATATACCAAGTTACCAACCAACGACATATCAAACAGAGCATGCGCAATCCCTTCTTGCTATAGCTTTTCTCGGTTTGCACCGAATTGCACTTCCATGCAGAGTTTCCTCGGTAGCACCTCTGACCGAATGCAAGCTAAGCCTAACATCGGCCACCATTGGAGTAACACGACGATCTGTAGCTCCATGCGCAGTGCCGAGAGCATGCACCGCCGCCTAGACGTGTATGCGTCCTGGAGGAGCGCCTATAGTCATACACGCCCACGCCAGGCGAGCGCTGCACAGAGCCGGTCGATTTCGGAGGTCCGGGACGAAACCAAAATTTTAGGCCCCTTAGTATAATTTTTAAATGCATATATGAGATGATGAAAAATAAATATAAGTACACTTTCAACTATAATATTTATATAAAAATAACAATATTCACATGATACCTTAAAATTTCCTCTGAAAATTTCTAGAAGCAAAATCCGTGACGGTGGAATCAATATCAATCTCGTCCACTAACTTCTTCTCGATGCATAGATTTGCCAAACCATTTAACCTCTGCTGAGACATTGAAGGTCTTAAATAGTTTTTCAATAATTTCAACTTTGAGAAGCTTCTTTCAGCTGATGCAACTGTCACGGACATAGTAAATAAGATCCCATAAGCGATAGAAATATTACTCACATTGTCATCATCTACGTTGATATGAACATCACATCGTCCTCTGTACCGATATTATCTTCTGGATCAACATTAGTCTGTTCCCCCACAAGAACTAGCCCAACTCATCTAGATTCCTCGAAGTGCTCGCGTTACTCTTCAAAAATTTATGAAAAGATCCTCTTTGTGATTCTATTAATTTCTTCTCCTTTTCTCTCCTTTTTCTTTTCTTAGCACCGGATTCGGGTGCCATAATCTCGCTCGCTACAAACAAGAACAACAATCGCAATTAGATTTAAGATTTAAGAACAAAAATTAGGGCGTAAGCGTAACCAGCAGAGCGGGGGACGGACCACTGGACTAGCACCAGCAATCAGGAGGTCCGCGGCGATGATGTCTCGTCAGCACTCAGTAGGGCTCGATGTGGTATGCAGTCCTTGAGCCTGTCGTCGTCGATGGTCGATCCCTACCTGGTGAAGTGGTGAGTGGTGTGCCGTCGATCGTCGAGGATAGTGGTCTCCCGATCCGATCGAGCGGAGAGCTTGGCGTCAGGCGACGGGAATCACGGAGTAGTACTAGTACGGGAACAGGACTCGGGATTTGGGAATCTGGAGAAGGGCAGGAGGCGGTCGATGGCGATCGATGTTTAATCGTTTTCCTAGCCTTGGGAAGCGACCGGGCCGACGCCGTCTGGGAATGAGACTCCGGGCACTTGGCCTCCCTCGGCCTCGCCAGGTACACCGCCTCAGCTCAGACAAAAAAGACCCAATTAAGCCATCAGCCCAACAAAAAAACACTTTTTTTTACGATTTATATTAAGCCTACCTATATGGAATATTTCTAGGAGGGACCCTGCTATTTTTGGGCCCGGGGCGGCTGCCCCGTGGGTCCCCCCCCCCCCCCCAGGGCTGGCCCTGGCACTGCAATCATACATCTCCTTGTCGACATGGGCTACTCCCGGGATTGATCGGGAAGAACTGCAAAAGGAAGAAATTCAGGGAAAAGATGAATATGAACATGGGTCCCAATGTAGGTGAGAGTAAAAAAAAGTAGCCTAGAATCCCGGTCGGGTTATTGCTTTCCCGGTCTGCCAAACATGGGTAGGGTTCGATTTAGACCGGGAATCGCAAGTTCAGGGTGCCAACGACCGGGATTTCGAATTGAGGGTTCGATTTGTCGAGGGTTCAATTTGTCTAACCTCTACGAGTTCAAGGTTTAAAATGGACTTTTTCCAATCTCGCGTGCCGAGCATATCATGAGGTCGAGAAGTCGTGGACACCGCGTTATCCCTGGCGTTTCCCGTCGCCGCGCCGGGGTTCGCTGCTGCTTCCCACGCCCTCGCCGCCGACCATCACGAGGTCGAGCAGTGCGGACGTCGCGTTCTCCATGGCCCTCTCTGTCGTCGCGCCGTCCCGCTCGAAGAGGTTCACCGTCCACGAGGATGCACACCCTGGAAACCGCGGTGAACGCGCCCATGCTCTCCTCGTCGTTCTCGTTCTGGACGCCTATGTGTCCGGAGAGTGCGTGCTGGACACCTGCGATGAGACTGAGGACGACAGCGTCCGTACTCCCTGCTGTGCGCGGCAACAGCGGGGACGCCCTGCCACTGCCACGGCACTCTCCTCCCCACTTCCATGCATACTCGCGCTGCTCTGTCGCGCCTAGCTATGCCGTGATGTGCTGTTCGTCAAGCTGCTGTGCTTCATGCATGAGAATCCTGGATGAATTGCGTGCAGTACCGACCATCCTGGTCCCGACCATCACGACGGAGGTCGACACGCAACAAAGTGCCGGGCGGAGGCTCAAGTGCAAGGGGAACACCTAAGAGGAGCTTGAGGAGTTACTGGAAGACGAGAGTGCGTGACCATGGTGCACGGCCCGTAGTACAAGAGCTAGGCGTGGAACTTGTGCTGCCTGAGGCTAGCGGTTGACATTCCATCAAACACCTTCGGCGCGACGGGTAAAAAGGATCTAGGAACGCCTATCTCTTTGTAGAATTATGTCAATCAAGGGGGATTTTCACGGAAGTAATAAGACCATGTGTCAGCATGAGAGCGCTTTTGGACCAACTTGCACCCATGTTACAAGTTTGTGTACCACCTAATCACAGTTTGCAAGTTGTTGTATTAAAATGCACCCACTAGACAAGTTTATGTATGCCCACTGTTATTAGCTCTAAAAAAAGTAGCACACTCCTGCCGACAAGTCCTCTTAAAAAGGGCGAAGCTGGTATACAACAATTGGTTGCAAATGAACCCACTGATTTTTGTAAAATCCTTCATTAGATTAAAGTCACGTCGTAAATAAGTGTATGTGTCATTTCAAAATTTATCCACAGAGAGTGTACTTCTACCTTCCCAGTGCACTTTAAAGTACTAGGAAAAATTCTATCACGAAAATCAAGCCCAATACTAACATTTAGCAAATGTCTCTTCATTTTATACATGCACTTACCTCATTAGAGGCGAGAAAATTAAAGATGAGAGAGAACATGGCTAACAAATTCTCAGTGCACTTTCTACTCCATCCCATATTTTGACTTACAATTTCTAAACTTCCACTTGTTTGCGGACGGAGGGAGTATGCAATAGAGTTGACTCTAGCTTAGTACCATCGCCCGTCTCAGCTCACGAGCACTACAAATTATGATTATATTGTTATAGTTTCATTTTTCACAAATACTTGAGTATATAATATCAGATATGACAATAACCATTATCAAATTTCTTGTTGCAAAAGTGATGTACATATCTCGAAGACTAAGGATGGACAAGATATCTCATGTAATTCTATGATACATCCACAATCATTTGAAAGACATGAGCATTTAGTTTCAAAAAATAAGAGCATTAATTTAAATGGACATGTATACTTCTTTTCTCTAATAAATATTGTTTCATGTAGAGAGTATATGAATTTTGAGATCTATAAAACAAACTAGACTTGCTCCAGTTTCTAGCGTACAAACCAGACCAAACTTGAGCAACAACAGAGACGAACGGGAGGTGGTAGCTATAAACCCATCTAGGGCTCTGTCGTGAAAGATCCGTTCGCTTCGCCTCCATTGGCCTTCGGCCTTGGAGGTTTGGCAGGCCACATCACTTTGCAGGACGGAGTGTTCTCCTTTTTTTAGGATTTTTTTTAATGTTTTCTTTGGGATGGTGAGGCGGTGGCTGCATCTTGGAGTCAAAAAAATTCCTGCCATATCCCCGCCGGGTGGTGCATCTGACTGGTGGATCTCCTTGGATTATATCATTTTTCATATTTCTGTGTGTAGTTTGAGGTCAGTCTCTTCCAATCTATGGTTGTCATCTTGGTGATAGTTATTGTTCTGTTGTGCTAGTCTTTTTGGGGTCTTAGCATGACGATTTTGATCTGTTTAGTACAAGAAGCTCTATAATGACAAGATTCATCTAGTTCCGGTGCTGTCAAGACGTGCGAACAAGACCCCTCCCGCGTCGCTCCCGCGAGTGACAGGGGGGAACCCTACCGCCGCCGCCTCCTCCCGCCCCCTTCCGCGCCTCCCTCCTCACCGCCACCGGGATACGCCAACGGCAAAGCCGCTCGGCGTCGGTGGCGGCGGGGCCCCTATTCTCCCCTTGGTTCGCCAGATCTAGGCGCGGGCCAAGATCGACGACCGGCGGCGGCGCGCGTGCGCGGGGCGCGGCGGCGCCCGGCTAGGTGGCGCGCTCGCGCGGGGGCGTCACCCTGCTGTGGCGTGGAGGGCTGTGTGGAGCGGTGGTTTCGTGCTCAGGGCCGGCGGCTGCTGGACCGGGGCGGCGAGGGACGTGGGCGGCGTTGGCCGGGATCTGGGGGAAGCGGCAGATGGTGTTGAGGATGGAGGCGATGGCGCGCCCTTAGTGGCGGTGCTAAGCCTGATCCGGCACCGATGGTCGGTCTGCTCATTCTGTTCTCCGGAACCGGCCGGCGATGTGGGGATCGCTGTGTCGGATCTAATAAAGGAGGTGGTCCTTTGGTTTCTTACGCACGAAGACGAAGAATTGCTTGTTGTCTGCCCTTGTTGATCTGGTCTGGAGAGGCGGGTTCCGGAAGGCTCCGCCGGCGAACTCCCATGGGCGTATCATGCCTGGAGATTGCTGGATCGGAAGGTATTCGGTCGTGCGCACCTTATTTTTCTGGCCGTTTGGTTTCAGCGGGAGCATTGTGAAGCTCTGTTGTTTGTTCCCACCAAGTTCCATTCTTAGAGCCATGGTGAAGTCAGATGTGGAGATAGTCAGGAAAGCGGAAATATGGCGGTAGCGATGATGATTTTAGTTCTTGTGGCGACGAAGATCTGGCTGCATGATCTGGGACTCGTTGCAGCGTTTGCTGATGGGTTCGTAGCATGGAAAACAAAAAATTTCTACCGCAAGAACGAACAAAACCTAGATCTAATCCAGATAAAAGCCAAGATCTAATCTATTAGACATGAGCAACGAGATAGATAGGAACTAACCCTCGTACATCCGAAAGCGTTAGCGAGATTAGATCTCGTGGTTGATGTAGTCGATCACTTGCCGATCTCAAGATCGTGTGGATGATCCTTCTGGCGTCGCGTTCCGGCAGCGCTTCCGCCGTTGGTCAAGTGGACGATCCTTCCGGCGCCGCGTTTCGGCAGCGGTTCCGCAGTCGGTCACACGTGCGGAGTCGAAGCAGACCTTCCTCTCCCCGTTCCAGCGAGCAGCGGAGGTAGTAGATCTTCTCCACGGAATCCTAGCAGCACGACGGCGTGGTGGTGGTGGTGGAGTAGAGAATTCTGCAGGGCTTCGCCTATGCCTGTGCAGAAGATGGTGGAGGAGAGAAGCGGCAGAGATTGGGTGTTATGGGAGCAGGGGAGGAGGGGGCGCCCATGCCCCTCTATTTAAAGAAGGGAGGCGCCTAGGGAGGGGGAGTCCTTGTAGGACTCCCCTCCCTTGTAGGCCGGTGGATTGGAGGTGGGGGAAGGAGTCCTCCTCCCCCACGACTCCGTATCTTGACCCACCAGGACTCCTTGATCCTTATCTTGATTTTCAAGCAAACTCCAAGATATCTTCAGAACCTTCCGGAACATTCCGAAACCTTCTAGAATCCTCATACAAACACTCCGGAACATTTCCTAACTTAGAAAATGATCCCCTATATATGAATCTTATTCTCCGGACCATTCCGGATCTCCTCGTGATGTCCCGAATCCAATCCGAGACTCCGAACAACATTCGGTCTCCAACGCACATTCCATATCTACTTAAAACAACTTCGAACCTTAAGTGTGTCACCCTACGGTTCGTGAATATGTAGACATGATAGAGACACATCTCCTATCAATAACCATCAGCGGGACCTGGAGATCCATAATGGCTCCCACATACTCAACGATGACTTCGCGATCGATTGAACCACCTACATATGAAACTAATTCCCTTTGTCTCGCGACACTATACTTATCCGAGGTTTGATCGTCGGTATCTCCATACCTAGTTCTACCTCGTTACTGATAAGTACTCTTTACTCGTTCCGTGATATGTCATCCCTTGTGACCCAGTCACATGCTTGCAAGCTAATTAGATGACATTCCACCGAGAGGGCCCAGAGCATATCTATCCGTCATATGGATGGAAAAATCCCAATCTTGGTTCATGCGCTTCAACACATACTTTCAGAATACCCAATGACACATTTATAACCACCCAGTTACGAAGCGGCGTTTGATGTCATCAAAGTATCCATCCGGTGATGGTGATTAACATAACCTCATGGTCGAAGGAATATGTTACTATGTATTTGAAAGCTTACAGCAATACGAACTTAATGACTTGATCTTATGCTACGCTTACTAGGGGTGTGTGTCCATCACATCATTATCCTAATGATATAACCTTGTTATTAATCACATCCTAATGTCCATGATCAGGAAACCATGATCATCAATTAATCAACAAGCTAGTTTAACAAGAGGCTTACTAGGGACTCTTATATGTTTACAAAACACACATGTATTAGTGTTTCCTAATAATACAATTATAGCATGGGATGTAAACATTCATCATAAACACAAAGATATAATAATAATCACTTTTATTATTGCCTCTTGGGCATATCTCCAACAGTCTCCCACTTGCACTAGAGTCAATAATCTAGATTACATGGTAATATACCGAACACCCATGGTGTTTTGGTGTTGGTCATGCTTTTCCCTAGGGAGAGGTTTAGTCAACGGATCTGTCACATTCAGATCAGTGTGTACTTTGCAAATCTTTATGTCACCATCTCGGACATACTCGCGAATAGCGTGGAAACGTAGCTTGATGTGCTTCAGCTTGCTATGTGACCTTGGCTCCTGCGCATTAGCTATGGCACCTATGTTGTCACAGTAGATGGCCATCGGGTCCAACGCACTGGGAACCATGCCGAGTTCAGTAATGAATTCCTTCATCCAAACGGCTTCTTGTGCAGCCTCCGAAGCAGCTATGTATTCCGATTCAGTTGAAGATTTCGCCACAACGCTTTGCTTCGCACTCCTCCAGCTCACTGCAGCACCATTCAAAATAAATACGTATCCCGACTGTGACTTTGAGGCATCCGGATCGGTGTTCCAAATAGCATCGGTGTAACCGTTTACAACAAGCTGTTCATCACCTCCATAAGAAAGAACCATATCCTTAGTCCTATTTAGGTACTTTAGGATATTCTTGACCACTGTCCAGTGTTCCATTCCAGGATCACTTTGATATCTGCTAGTCAAACTAACAATATGTGCTATATCCGGACTTGTACACAACATGGCATACATGATAGAACCTATGGCCGAGGCATAGGGAATATTATTCATCTTTTCTCTATCTTTTGCCGTAGCTGGACTTTGAGTTTTACTCAAGGTCTTACCTGACAACATGGGCACGAACCCTTTCTTGCTATCTTCCATTCTAAACTTCTTTAGAACTTTGTCCAAGTATGTACTTTGTGAAAGCGCTATTAGACGTCTTGATCTATCTCTATAAATCTTGATGCCTAGAATGTATGCCGCTTCGCCAAGATCCTTCATTGAAAAACTATTATTCAAATAGGTTTAGACGCTATTAAGAAGTTCTATATCATTCCCAATCAACAATATGTCATCTACATATAGTACTAGGAATGCTACAGAGCTCCCACTCACTTTCTTGTAAATACAAGCTTCTCCATAAGTTTGTATAAACCCAAAGTTTTTGATTACTTTATCAAAACGTTGATTCCAACTCCGGGATGCTTGCTTCAGTCCATAAATGGAGCGCTGAAGCTTGCATACCTTGTCAGCATCTTTAGGATCGACAAAACCCTTGGGTTGTACCATATACAACTCTTCCTCAATGTCACCATTAAGGAACGCCGTTTTGACATGCATCTGCCAAATCTCATAATCGAAATATGCAGCAATTGCTAACAAAATCCTCACAGACTTTAGCTTCGCTACTGGTGAGAAAGTCTCATCATAGTCAACTCCTTGAATTTGTCGGAACCCTTTCGCGACAAGTCGAGCTTTATAGACGGTAACATTACCATCAGCATCTGTTTTTCTCTTGAAAATCCATTTGTTCTTGACAGCCTTACGGCCATCCGGTAAGTCCACCAAAGTCCACACTTGGTTTTCGTACATGGATCCCATTTCGGATTTCATGGCTTCTAGCCATTTGTCGGAATCTGGGCTCACCATAGCTTCTTCATACGTTGTAGGGTCATCAGCGTTGTCCACCAACATGACGTTCAAGGCAGAGTCATACCAATCAGGAGTGGTACGAACCCTCGTTGACCTACGAGGTTCAGTAGTAACTTCATTTAAAGTTTCATGATCATTATCATTAGCTTCCTCTCCAATTGGTGCAGGCGGTACCAAAACATCTTCCGGTGCTGCGCTACTCTCAAATCCGAGAGAAGGTTCGATAACCTCATCGAGTTCTACTTTCCTTCCAGTCACTTCTTTCGAGAGAAACTCCTTCTCAAGAAAGGATCCATTCTTTGCAACAAAAACTTTGCCTTTGGATCTATGATAGAAGGTATACCCAATTGTTTCTTTAGGGTATCCTATGAAGATGCATTTCTCCGCTTTGGGTTCTAGCTTATCAGGTTATAACTTCTTTACATATGCCTCGCAACCCCAAACTTTAAGGAACGACAACTTAGGTTTCTTACCAAACCACAATTCGTACGGTGTCGTTTCAACGGATTTAGATGGTTCCCTATTTAAAGTGAATGCGGCTGTCTCTAATGCATAGCCCCAAAATGATAACGGTAAATCTGTAAGAGACATCATAGACCAAACCATATCTAAGAGAGTTCGATTACGATGTTCGGACACACCATTACGCTGTGGTGTTCCCGGCGGTGTCAACTGCGAAAGTATTCCACATTTATTTAAATGCATGCCAAACTCATAAATCAGATATTCACCTCCGCGGTCAGAACGCAGAAATTTAATCTTCTTGTTACGATGATTTTCCACTTCACTTTGAAATTCCTTAAACTTCTCGAAAGTTTTGGACTTATGTTTCATAAAGTAGACATATCCATATCTACTCAAGTCATCCGTGAAAGTGAGAACATAACGATATCCACCACGCGATGCTACACTCATTGGACCGCACATATCGGTATGTATTATTTCCAATAAGTTTGTAGCTCGCTCCATTGTACCAGAGAATGGAGTCTTAGTCATTTTTCCCATTACACATGCTTCGTATCTTTCAAGTGATTCAAAATCAAGTGATTCAAGAAGTCCATCTGAATGGAGTTTCTTCATACGCTTCACTCCAATGTGACCAAGACGACAGTGCCACATGTATGTAGAATTATCATTCAATTTTATTCGTTTAGCATCTATGTTGTGAACATGTGTATCACTACTATCGAGATTTAGTAAGAATAAACCATTCATCTCAGGTGCATTACCATAAAAGATATTACTCATATAAATCGAACAACCTTTATTCTCGGACTTAAAAGAGTAACCGTCTCGCAATAAACAGGATCTAGATATAATGTTCATGCTTAACGCAGGCACCAAATAACAATTATTTAAATTTAAAACTAATCCCGAAGGTAGATGTAGAGGGAGCGTGCCGACGGCGATCACATCAACCTTGGAGCCATTTCCAACGCGCATCGTCACCTCGTCTCTTGTCAGTCTTCGTTCATTCCGCAGCTCCTGTTTCAAGTTACAAATATGAGCAACCGAACCAGTATCAAATACCCAGGCACTACTACGATTACTAGTAAGATACACATCTATAACACATATATCAAATATACCTTTCTTCTTGATGTTGCCGTTCTTCAGATCCGCCAGGTACTTGGGGTAGTTACGCTTCCAGTGACCAGCACCCTTGCAGTAGAAGCACTCAGTTTCAGGCTTAGGACCAGCCTTGGGCTTCTTAGCAGGTGCGGCAGCTCTCTTGCCGTCCTTCTTGAAGTTGCCCTTGTTCTTAGGCTTGCCCCATTTCTTGAAATTGGTGGTCTTATTGACCATCAACACTTGTTGCTCCTTCTTGATCTCCACTTCAGCAGTTTTCAGCATGGACGACAGTTCAGACAACGTCTTGTTCATGCAGTGCATGTTGTAGTTCATCACAAAGTTCTTGTAACTTGGTGGCAGTGATTGAAGGAGACGGTGAATCCCCAATTCATTAGGAATCGATATTCCCAACTCTTGGAGCTTCTTAGCGTACCCAGACATGGTGAGTACGTGCTCGCTAACGGAGCTTCCTTCTTCCATCTTACAGTTAAAGAACTTTGCGGAGGCCTCATAGCTCTCCATGGCCGCGCGAGTCTCAAAAATTAGCCTGAGCTCCTTAATGATCTCGAACGGGTCGTGGTGCTGAAAACGCTGTTGGAGCTCCGCTTCTAAACCGTACAGGATGGCACATTGAACTGTGGAGTAATGATTCTTCCGAGTGGCGAAAACATTCTTTTCGTCATCGGTGGCATTATCTGCAGGTGGGTCACCTAGCGGTGCATCGAGCACATAGGTCAATTGACCAGCCGTGAGGACGATCTTCAGTCCACGGAACCAGTCCGTGAAATTGCTTCCATTGTTTTTAAGCTTTTCTTTCTCTAGGAACGCATTGAAATTGATGGAGGGGGTCGCAATAATCTACAACAATTTGCAAGTAGTTTAGACTAAGTTTATGACAAATTGAGTTCAAATTTAATACTTAAGTTAGCTAGGTGAACTCCCACTCAAAACAACATCCCTCACATTGTCTTAGTGATTACACGAACCAAGTCCACTACACTAAGTCCGATCTTCACGAGAGAAGATGTAGTTTCATCGGCGAACAATCTTCATGTTCATCATATCAATTATATGACTCATGCTCTACCTTTCGGTATTCCGTGTTCCGAGACCATGCCTGTACATGCTAGGCTCGTCAAGATAACCTTAGTTTCCGCATGTGTAAATCTGGCTTGCACCCGTTGTATGCACACGTAGAATCTATCACATCCGATCATCACGAGATGCTTCGAAACGACGAGTCTTAGCAACGGTGCCAACTAAGGGTGAACACTTTATTACTTGATATTTAGTGAGAGGGATCATCTTATAATGCTACCGTCGTGATCTAAGCAATACAAGATGCATAAAGGATTAACATCACAGGCAATTCATAATTAGTGTGATATGATATGGCCTTTTCTTCTTGCGCCTTTGATCTCCATCTCCAAAGCACGAACATGATCTCCATCATCACCAGCATTGCGTCAAGGTCAGTGGCGCCGCTTCATGGTTGTCCATCATCACCAGCAACTATTACAACTACTTGGAATAAAGCTATTACAAGATGAATAGACACGCAGGTCTTAACAGAATTAAAGACAACCATTAGGCTCCTGCCGGTTTCCATATTACAATAAGGATCATTGCATACATCAAATACAATCACAATCACATGTTGGCCATACCACATCACAAAACCCCTGCAAAAACAAGTTAGACGCCTCTAATTTTCTTTGCATGTTTTACGTGGTTTGGGGCTTTCGCATAAGACCGATCTTACCTACGAACAAGGACCACAACATTGATACAAGTGTTGTCAAGATGCTCATTGTAAATTGAATCTTAACTATGGTGGGAGAGACAGACACCCGCAAAGCCACTTGTGCAAAGCAAGTTGCACGTCAAGCGTGGAGCAAGTCTCATGTGCGATGACATGTAATGTTAGCCCGAGCCGCTTCATCCCACCATGCCGCAAGATGCAAAGTACACGCTAAGACACCGACAACAAAAGCATCAACGCCCACAAAAACATTGTGTTCTACTCGTGCAACAGATCTACGCATAGATACGGCTCTGATACCACTGATGGGTTCGTAGCATGGAAAACAAAAAATTTCTACCGCAAGAACGAACAAAACCTAGATCTAATCCAGATAAAAGCCAAGATCTAATCTATTAGACATGAGCAACGAGATAGATAGGAACTAACCCTCGTAGATCCGAAAGCGTTAACGAGATTAGATCTCGTGGTTGATGTAGTCGATCACTTGCCGATCTCAAGATCGTGTGGACGATCCTTCCAGCGTCGCATTCCGGCAGCGCTTCCGCCGTTGGTCAAGTGGACGATCCTTCCGGCGCCGCGTTTCGGCAGCGCTTCCGCAGTCGGTCACACGTGCGGAGTCGAAGCATACCTTCCTCTCCCCGTTCCAGCGAGCAGCGGAGGTAGTAGATCTTCTCCACGGAATCCCAGCAGCACGACGTCGTGGTGGTGGTGGTGGAGTAGAGAATTCTGCAGGGCTTCGCCTATGCCTGTGCAGAAGATGGTGGAGGAGAGAAGCGGCAGAGATTGGGTGTTATGGGAGCAGGGGAGGAGGGGGCGCCCATGCCCCTCTATTTAAAGAAGGGAGGCGCCTAGGGAGGGGGAGTCCTTGTAGGACTCCCCTAGTCCTCCCTTGTAGGCCGGCGGATTGGAGGTGGGGGAAGGAGTCCTCCTCCCCCACGACTCCGTATCTTGACCCACCAGGACTCCTTGATCCCTATCTTGATTTTCAAGCAAACTCCAAGATATCTTCTAGAACTTTCCGGAACATTCCGAAACCTTCTAGAATCCTCATACAAACACTCCGGAACATTTCCTAACTTAGAAAATGATCCCCTATATATGAATCTTATTCTCCGGACCATTCCGGATCTCCTCGTGATGTCCCGAATCCAATCCGAGACTCCGAACAACATTCGGTCTCCAACGCACATTCCATATCTACTTAAAACAACTTCGAACCTTAAGTGTGTCACCCTACGGTTCGTGAATATGTAGACATGATAGAGACACATCTCCTATCAATAACCATCAGCGGGACCTGGAGATCCATAATGGCTCCCACATACTCAACGATGACTTCGCGATCGATTGAACCACTTATATATGAAACTAATTCCCTTTGTCTCGCGACACTATACTTATCCGAAGTTTGATCGTCGGTATCTCCATACCTAGTTCTACCTCGTTACTGATAAGTACTCTTTACTCGTTCCGTGGTATGTCATCCCTTGTGACCCAGTCACATGCTTGCAAGCTAATTAGATGACATTCCACCGAGAGGGCCCAGAGCATATCTATTCGTCATATGGATGGACAAATCCTAATCTTGGTTCATGCGCTTCAACACATACTTTCAGAATACGCAATGACACTTTTATAACCACCCAGTTACGAAGTGGCGTTTGATGTCATCAAAGTATCCATCCGGTGATGGTGATTAACATAACCTCATGGTCGAAGGAATAGGTTACTATGTATTTGAAAGCTTACAGCAATACGAACTTAATGACTTGATCTTATGCTACGCTTACTAGGGGTGTGTGTCCATCACATCATTCTCCTAATGATATAACCTTGTTATTAATCACATCCTAATGTCCATAATCAGGAAACCATGATCATCAATTAATCAACAAGCTAGTTTAACAAGAGGCTTACTAGGGACTCTTATATGTTTACAAAACACACATGTATTAGTGTTTCCTAATAATACAATTATAGCATGGGATGTAAACATTCATCATAAACACAAAGATATAATAATAATCACTTTTATTATTGCCTCTTGGGCATATCTCCAACATCTGCTGGTGCGGGAAGACAATACGGGGGAGTTCCCAGTCTTACCTTGCAGGGTGAAAATCCAAGGTCTGGTCTTAACTGGTTGTGCCTGGCAATGACCTTGTTGAAGGCATTGTTTTGTGAGCGAGGACTTTCTCCAGGGTGAAAACATATGATCTTTGATCGGGAACGACGGCGCTTGGGCACTGTTTCCTTCTTGATACTGGTGTTGTTCTGATGGTGTCAGTGTCGTTGCTTCGAGGATTAGTTCTCTGTAGCGAGACTTTTCTTTTTTGTAATTCTTTTTTCTGGGCTGTGTGCATCCGTAGAGCCGCTAGGGCATGCGTTGTTGCGGAGGCTGTGTGTAATTGGTATCACTGTGATATTAATATATATATATACTCTTTTCCTATAGGAGCGACGACAGCGGCGTGTCTTCTGCTCAGGCTAGTATCTGTAATCGTTGCTAGGTTGTCCAATGACCAACTTGGAATTTTTACTTTTACGTCTTCTGTACTGTTGCTATCTGTACTATTGCTGATGTTATTAATAGATCGGTGACATTCTTTAAAAAAATATACACTTGAAGATTCGCAAATAGGCTATGCATGTTTGCATATGTGCCTTGCCAAAGACCTAACCAAGCAGAGGTACGCGGGCCACAATATAACCGGCCTAATTTGGCAGGCTCACCTCAGAAATTGATTGGTGGTGGCCGTTGCTAATGGCTGATCCTACATCTAAACCATGTACGGCCACCCAGCCGAAGGCTCTTTTTCTATAAATCAGCCCAAGGCTTGCGACCGCCAGCCGCTCGTGGGCCGCGGGAAGATGTCGTTAGCATTGACTCTGGACGCCGCATCCTCCCCCAGAAAAAAAAAACTGTGGGCGCCGCATTGATAAACAGAGGGCGGCGCAGGTCTAAGGGAGAGTACTGAGGTCACTGCCACTAACCACTTGCTTTCACCGTTTCACGGATGCACTGAACATGGCGACCATGATTCATGACAATGACATCGATATACACAGGTCCGCAAAAAGAACCATATAGGAACAACCGACATTGTTTCAACTGCTCATGTTGTAAAGCTTTCTGCCTCAAGCGTGCTATGATAAGCTTCTTTCTTTTACCTATCCTGCATCCGCTGTCGACACTATGGCCGCCGGTGCCCGTTTTTTCCTTCTCCAGAGACTAACATATGCTGTTTATTATAGGTTAACGCATGCATGTAGCTCGTTGCTAATTGTAGTAGTATACGATGACCTTTAATATCCTTTATCACAGTTCCTAGTTTCGTTCTGCTATAGAAAGCTAGACGAGAAACAGTTTCTAGAAAACAAGGCAAGATGCTTGAAGTTTTTATCATTTAAGCAGATCAATATTGCCTATTAAATTTGCAGACGGGGCGAAAACCGTTACAAAAACGCTCTGAAAAACTATCACCATGGAACATGATAGCACCTAGGTTACTGGCCAACTTGGCTCCGAGAGTCCACACCCAGTGCCACGAAAGGAGCATCCACTTAGGCTAGCTACAAGTGTCATCGCCACCCCCATCGCCCACGATCCATCGGCTTCGACCTCGCCTCTATCAAAAGAGTGACCATGAGCTGTTGTAGAATTCCGCATCCATATAGGCCAAACAATTGACCACACATGTCGACGATAAGTACACTTTCGTGCAGTAACAACACGGAAAATAGGTTTGGAGGACGGGCTCCATGGAGCCCCTTTTTGAATTTTGTTCAAATTAATATTTTGAAGTTTCAAAAAATTCCAAAACAAAATAGATGTTAACAATAACTTACTCTATAGTCCAGAAAAATCTCATAGTGAAATAGTTTGTATCCCAGCCTACAAAAAATGACAAATTCTAATAAATCTGAATTTTTTTTAATTTGGCACTGTTCTAGATATTTGTCATTTTTACACAGCCGAAAATATGAAATATTTCGCAATGATTTTTTGCACGCGGGTAGAAGTAATGATTATCTACATGAAAGAATTTCTTTCAGAATTTTTCGAAACTTCAAAATGTCAAATTTCAAATTTTTTAAAAACGACCTCCATATTGGACGGGCTCTATATGGACGCTCTCTATCACAACGAGGTTTTTGCCTATCTAGTCCCAACGGTTAACTTTCCATATGGGTTTTATCACCATTCCAGCATAGCCGCTTTGTATGGCTTTACGTCCAAGATGTAACTCTCCTATTGCTAACTCTCCAGCAACTCCCTATGCTACAACGGGAAAAGCCTCATCAAGAAGTTACCTTTTGCTCTTCTACTAATGGGCCAAGTCATTCCCATACCCTACACGAGCATATGACATTTGCGGGCGCTTAGGTAGGACGACATATACTCTCATGTCTCATAATGCATAATTTATCTTCAACCTCTCTCTCTATATATATTTTATCCACGAAAACTTCTATCGGTGGCAGCAACATTGATTGTATGAGAGCTATGATGCGCACAATCGATTGAGCTTGACCGTGATGCTATTACATATACCTTTCTAGATCTCCTAGGCATAAGCATTTTCAGATTTAAGATTTTTTGTCTAGGTTTTCACATTTGGGAGTTCTCTGTTTCACAAATGTGCAATGATGTGTTTTTTCTTTTGAAGTTAGATCTAGGAGTACCACTGAATATCGATGACTAGGCGTGGAATGACTCCGTCATACAGACAAATGAGGTGTGACCATGTGAGAATGGCCGAATAACCCGCGTTGTCTGGGTCGTGACAGTGTTTTGAAAAAAGTGTGTGAAGAAAATTCTCATGGGAAGATTTCAATGCAAATGGAGTTAGAGAAGAGGTGGAGTAGAGTGTGGGAGCTAGGGGTTCCTGGGTGCCCTTTTATAGCCTAGAGGTGGAGCACCATGGGCGAGGTCCACGAATAGCATGTGAATGCATAATGGAGGGAACGGGGGAATCCTACTTTGGCATTTGGGTCCATGGGACGCTTATCACGGCCATTAGGGTGTTTTGTGGATTAAAAGTAGGTAGACACAGTGGCAGAGCTTCACCCCGGCATGTCTGGGCAGTTGCCCGGGATCTTCCCAAGGTCCTTCGTTGATGTTGTAGAAAACATTAATAGATTAACCAATAATTTCCCTAGGCAAACAACCATTAGCAAGGAGCATCTGTGTAGTGTGCCCGGGCTATCTAGCTGGCCTGGCTCCACCACTAGGTGGCCCCTATGAGGTAAAAGAGAGGATTGAAAAAAGCAGGTCCCGAGGTCGCTAGGCTGGAGAAGTGCTTGATGACGAATTTGGTGAGAGAGGGAGGAAGGAAGAAGAAGAGAGGGAACCCACGACAGGTCACTTATTAGCAAAGTGAAGTTAAGGAGAGGCTCCAGAGGCATGATGGTCGGGTGCAGGAAGCGTGCCACCAAGGCCTGACTCGCCCGTGTCGACCACCCAAGAAGACATGGATGTGCCCTCCACGGCCACGTGGTTTTTCTATACATAAGAATACCACCTGGTAACGGGGCTTGTCCAATTTTTGTGAACTGCATTACCCCGAGCCCTCCTAGGTCCTTCAGCCGACAAGCCCACCGCCAGTTCACCAGGGAGTCGCTCCTAGCCCTCGGGGCACACTTCATCGTCCAAATGAAACCTCTCCTAATCTAGGCAATCCTACACAACACCCACCTCAGGAGGTAGAGTTGTCTAATACTCTCTCTCTAGTTAATATTACTCCGCATATTAGAGTCAGTCAAAGTCAATAAAATTCTACAAATTAAGTAGACTTTTTTGTTAACATCCATAATATCAAATCCAGATTATTATAGCCATAATAAAAAATATACATTTGGTGTTGGGGATATACTTTCTGGGTATCCTCACAGCTCCTCACTGACCAGGGTGGCCCACTTCGGGTTAGAGCTTTGCTTCACGGGCGACCCAGTTAGGGAGAGAAGACGGAGTCCAATCCGACTACGGGAGGCCCAGAAGACTTACCGACTTAGGCCCATAATGTTACTTGTAGTTCAAGATGTACTCTGTAACCAACTCTTAGTCGTAGACGGATTGGTCTCTCTTGTAAACCCTAGGCCGGATATCTATATAAGCAGTCTTAGGGAGAGCCTTTAGGGCAAGACCAGATAACCTCAATAGTCTACAATCTCAACTCGCACAGGCGAAACCCTTGTAACCCATATTCCGGCTCTGCCGTATTACTGGATTGCTAGCAGGAGTAGGGTCCGTCCAAAGCTGGCGGATTCGAACCTGGGTAAACTTGTGTGCTCACCGTCCCGGAACACCGTACATCTCACGCCCCTCTCTCCTGCACGCCTCGAGGACCCCCTCATGGCGTACTTGTCCTCAAACCGACGACAGTTGGCGCCCACCATGGGGCAAGTGAGCTTCGGATCTGCATTCCGAGCAGAATCTGCAAGAATCGGAATCGGCGAGACCATCGCCGTCGGTCGCATCCTCTACGCCAGTGACGTCCCTCTCATAGTTCTTGACGAGACTTGGATTCCGGCTAGGAAGGCCGTGACTGCCTATACAATCATGTCTTTTGGCGAGATCGATATTTACATCGGTTTTGCTGAACATGCCCAACCCACCCCAGCGGTGATGATAGAGGCAGAAGAATTTTCTGGGTCCCCTTTGTCCGCGGAGGCGGCAGAGTTCCGGATCTCAGAAAACCCTAATCCCACCCAGCCCGCACCAGTTGCGGAGATACTGGAGAAATCCGAGCCTGAAGAAGACCTCACGGTCCAAGTCGAATCTGGAGTGGATCTCCCTGGAGAAGCCGGATCCCAGATCGACCCACCCGTGGAAGTTGAAATCCAGGAGGAGCACATCAACGACACTAATTCCGACTCTGACGATGTCGGGACAGACAGTCCTTTCCTCAGGTACACACTAAGATGTATGATACTGCGAGGCGCTAGTGCAGATGCAATCCTCGAAACTATTAAAAGTTTCGACATGGCTGATCGCGAAAGCCGCAGGTACCTCAGGAAGCACGCATCGCACTTCGTCGGATATGTTGGATCCGGATCCGGCTCCGCTGATGCTGGAGAAAACACCGACTCGGTGCTGGAGGCAATTGGAACAAACGTCGATGTTCCCGCATCCTCGGATGAATCCATGACGTCGGCAGATTTCCGAAAGTTCTCCGCGGAATATGAAGAGGAGTACGACTCCAAAGCTGCAGAAGATGGAGAAGCCATGGACGAAGGATCCGAGGAACACTCTCCCAAAACGCAGGATGATATGGAAGTCGGAGACAATCCCGAAGTCCAGATGTCCGAAAGTACCGATCAGATCTTGACTCCGGGAAACGGACCCAAAGCCGTCTTTGCTACCGGCGCTGCCAAGAAGGCAAAGAAGAAGAACAAGACCCCGGCAAAAGACCCTCTGTCAGAGGAGGTGATTGCCGAGGAATACGAGGAAGACTCGGATGGAGCACTTATCCCAGACGAGCCGAAAAAAGAAGCATCGGTGGATGGACACGTGATCACTGAAGGTGCGCGCAAACTCATCGATGCCGCATTAACCACACCTATCCCTACAGCTGCAGAACTTACTGTAGATGAGCTAGACGAAAGGGCCCAAGCCCTAGAAGCGCGTCGTCAACAACTCCTTAATGAAGCCAAAAACATCGAGGTGGAGAAGAAGCGCATGTCAAACAAGGAGTATATGTCCCGTCTACATAAGAAGACACAGAAGCATCACATAGATGACAACCAATTCCCACGTGTCCGTGCCGTCCTTTTTGGAGATGAGGTGGGAAAGCCACGGAAGGACAGCAATGGAGATTGGGTTTACCCAACACCAGTGCAAAATACCGTGGCAGCTCGCGAAATTCTATCGGCTAATCCAGGACCAGAGGAGATACGTTTGGGTATCAAGCTACTCAATAAGGGACTGGAGCAGCAAAAGGTCGCCCTGTCTGGAAGTCAAAAGTTGGTCTCGGATTCCGACCAATGTTGCACAGATCCGGCATGGGCTGACGTAAGATGCCACGACGATCAGGCGCAGCATCGTCACCCCGAACGCAGGGAAGACAATTATTCAAGAACCGGATCGTCAGGACAACACCGCAGAACTACACATAACTGGAGCAACGTCGCTCTAGCAGCCGAGAAAGACGTGATCGCTGCACTGATTCCGAGGAATCCTCCCCGAAAAGGAGAAGATAAAGAGAAACGTCGGGAGGAGGATCATCAGAAAATGCCACCTCCTAGGCATGAAAACCGTCCGGCTGAGCCTCACCATGGTGGGAACGACGGACGAAGGAACGATGGAAACCACGCTGGCACAAACCGGCAGGGGGCTCGTCACAGTCAAGAACCTCCCCGGAACCGGAATAATGACGCTCCGGACGGAGGCCGGCGATCAGCCGGAAACAACCCAGCTGCACCACCCTCTCCACAGCACAGTTATCACAACGGCCCCCAAGGAGGTCAAGAGGACGGCATGGCGGAGGAGGAGGTGGCAGAAGCCGAAGTCCGGCTCCAAGGCACCGCAGCCACAACCGATATTCGGGACGATCCCTATCCCCGAACGACGCAAGGCACAGGATCAACTCCAACATAGAGGCTCGGCGCTACGAAAACGATGACGTGTACATGGGCCCAAAGTGCTTTGGACCACGCATCAGAGCTACAAAATTCCCGGAAGGATTTGCTATCTCAAGACATATTCAAGCCTACGACGGCATCGCTCGGCCAGACACCTGGTTATAGGACTTCTTCCAAGCTTGCTGCATCGCTAAAGGCAGAAACAGCCTGGTCGCAACACGATATCTCCCACTTATGCTGCGAAAGACGGCGCGGTCATGACTCAATGAACTTCCGGCGAACACAATCCACAACTGGTATGACTTACAAAGCGTGTTCTTTCAGAATTTCGAAGGCACATATCGGAGGCCCTGTTCGGTCGGAGACCTACAGCGTTGCACCCAGAAAGCCGGAGAAACTTGCCGGGATTACCTCGGACGATGGATCGACACCAAGAACTCCTGTGAGGGAGTAAACGATCAAACTGCGATTGAAGCTTTCATCGCAGGACTCCCAATTGGTCTACTGCATCACCGCCTGAAATGTGACAAGGTCACTGATTTGGGAGAGATGATAGAAACAGCGAGCAAGTATGCAGATGCTGACGACGATGCAGAGGGATTACTCAACGTCATGGCTGTACCTCAGTCAGCAAAGACAAAGCAACAGGCTCAGAAGCGCAAAAACACCTCGGAAGAAAAACCCAACGCGGAGACAGTAGTAGTCACTACTGTTTCCGGGTCTGGAGGATGAGGAGGACGTGGCGGAGGCCGCGGGCGTGGCCGTGGGACATCAAGGGTCTAAGGTAGAGGAGAGCAACAACCAGGCAAAACCTACACTTGGGCCGACATCGCCAATAACCCATGTGTGCATCACTTGGACGCCAATGGGGGCTCGTCCCACACCAACGTTGAATGTCGTTTTAACGACGACATCAAGAGAGATGATACCGCGGGCTACAAAGCCAAGCGGAAGAAGGGAAAGAAAAATCCCGAAAAAGACAAAGAGACCAAGGAAGGTTCCGACATGGAGGAAGCCGATGCTTCAAATCCCAAGTCGGAAGGGAAGAAAACTTTTCCTACCAAGAAGGACACTTACATCACCTTCCTCGGATCTCAACCAGCAAAGGTCAAGAAAGCAGTTCTCCACGAGCTCAACGCAACAGTTCCGGCTATCCCTCAGTATCTGGACTGGTCGGAAGTGGCAATAACGTTTGACCGCGCTGATCATCCGCCTAAGCTACACAGGCAAGGAAAATACGCCTTAATCGTCAATCCACTTATTGATGGTTATGGTTTCTCCAAGACCCTCATGGACGGTGGTAGCAGCATCAATATTCTCTATGTAGAAACGCTAGCCCGGATGAAGATCTCAGAAACACAGCTTAACCATAGCTCTGTGATTTTTCACGGAGTTGTCCCAAGAAGACAAGCTAATTCCCTGGGAGAGATCACTTTGGATGTTAGTTTTGGAACACCAAAAAATTATCGAACGGAGGCACTTTCCTTTGAAGTGGTCCCATTCAAGAGCTCATACCACGCTATATTCGGACGTCCGGCTTACTGGGCTTTTCTGGCTCGTCCGTGTTACATTTACAATATGATGAAAATTCCAGGTCCCAACGGCGTGATCACCATCAGGGGAGACCCGAAGAAGGCGCGAGAGTGCGAGGATGGAAATGTCGCCTTTGCCGAAGCCGTGCTCCATGCCCAGGAGTACCAGGAGATCAAGAAGAGCATAGATCCGTCCGAGATGCCCGCAACAAAGAAAGAGGTGACAAAGCCAAATTCGGAGTTCAAGGCATCAGAAGAGACGAAGACGACGCCGTTGAAGGATGATGACCCCTCCAAGGTGACCCAGATAGGCGTAGGCCTAAGTAGCGCATAGGAAAGCGCGCTTGTCAAGTTCCTCCAAGAAAATCAAGATATCTTCGCATGGCAGCCATCTGACATGACCGGAGTACCTAGGAAACTTGCCGAGCACTCTCTAAATGTAAACCCGAACGCTAAACCCGTCAAACAGTCCTTACGACGCTTTGGTGATGAAAAGCGTAAGGCAATAGCTAAGGAACTAGCGCGGCTCGAGTTAGCTGGATTCATAGAAGAGGTCATCCATACTGATTGGTCGGCCAACCCTGTAATGGTCCCTAAAAAGGACACCACTGATTTAAGGATGTGTGTTGATTATACTGCCTTGAACAAGGCTTGTCCAAAAGATCCGTTCGCTCTGCCTAGAATTGATCAAGTTATCGATTCTACGGCAGGTTCGGAACTCTTCTGTTTTCTTGACGCATATTCCGGTTATCACCAAATCCGGATGAAGGAATCTCACAAAGTCAAAACTTCATTCATAACCCCTTTCGGAACCTTCTGTTATGTTACGATGCCCTTTGGGCTGAAGAACGCAGGAGCTACGTACCAGCGCACGATGCAGCGTTGCCTCCATGATCAATTCGGACGCAATATACATGCATACGTGGATGATATCGTGGTCATGTCCAAAAAGAAGGAAACATTGATTTCCGACTTAGAGGAGACGTTCGCCAATTTACGAAAATACAACATCATGCTTAACCTGAAGAAATGCTTTTTTGGAATACCAGCCAGAAAATTGTTAGGTTTTATCGTGTCTCAACGAGGCATAGAGGTGAACCGTGACAAGATCAAGGCTATTCTCAATATTTCCAAGCCAACTCGCCTGAAGGACGTACAAAGATTAACTGGTTGCATTGCTGTGGTCAGTCGATTTGTAAGCCGACTTGGTGAAAGAGCCGCACCATTATACAAACTCCTGAAGAAGACTAAGGATTTTGTCTGGACTGACGAAGCTGAAGCTGCATTACAAGACCTGAAGAAAGTACTCTCATCTGCTCCTATCCTGCAGCGCTGGAACCTCAGGAACCGATGTTGCTTTACATTGCTGCGACAAATAGGGTTGTCAGTATAGTTATGGTGGTGGAGAGACCAGAAGAAAATCAGGAGCACCTGATGCAGCGTTCGACATACTTTGTCAGCGAGGTCCTGACAGAATCAAAACAACGATATCCGTACTATCAAAAGTTGGCTTACGGTGTTTTTTAGCATCTCGTAAGCTACGACACTATTTTCAGGAGCATCCAATTACCATGGTGAGCAAAGCTCTCATGAGATATATAATCAACAATAGCGATGCCACAGGATGCGTCGCCAAATGGGGAATAGAGCTTGCAGCTTTCGATATTGAGTACAAACCCCGGACAGCAATCAAATCCCAGATCCTTGCCGACTTTGTCGCAGATTGGACAGAGACCAAGGAGAACATGGCCCTCCCTGAGTCGGAATATTGGACCCTCTTTTTCGACGGGTCCAAGGCTCGAGGGGCTCGGGGGCTGGCGTGGTGCTCAAATCACCCCAAGGAGATAAACTTTTATACGTGTTGCAGATCTACTTCACAGTGACAAACAACATTGCCGAGTATGAAGCACTGCTGCATGGAATCCGGATTGCTAAGGATATTGGCATCCGAAGTTTGATGTGTTACGGTGATTCGGATCTTGTTGCTCAGCAAGTCTCGGATATTTGTAATGCAAATAAGCACATGGCAGCATATAAAGCTGTCGTGGATGATCTATCTAAATCGATCGAATGGTTCAAAGTTCAACACATCCCTCGAGCAGAAAACGAGGAAGCAGATGCACCATCTCGAATAGGCTCTGCGCGGAAAGAGGTTCCGGATGGCGCATTTTTAGAGCACCTCAAAGTTCCCTCGATAAAGGGAGTAGATGAGGAATATCCGACCAAATCCGACTCACCTTTAATAGCAGTTCTGGCTATAATTCCCAGCTGGACTCAACCCTACCTTGATTACTTGGTAGATGGCAAATTACCCGAAGACGAGGTGCTAAGCCGGCAGATTATCCGACAAGCAAAAGCCTATACTATTATTAAAGGTGAGCTCCATAAACGGAGTGTTTCTGGGGTTTTTCAGCGCGGTGTATCTCCGGAAGAAGGAGTGGAAATCTTAAGAGAAATCCACGAAGGCGAGTGTGGTCACCATGCTGCAGCCAAATCTTTAGTGGCAAAAGCTTTTCGACATGGTTTTTTCTGGCTTACAGCTCAGGCAGATGCCGAACGATTAGTCAAGACATGCAAAGGCTGCCAAAAGTACGCCAAGCAAGCTCATGTTCTGGCTGATCAGTTGCGAACAATACCTATAACATGGCCTTTTGCGGTCTGGGGGATTGATATGGTAGGACCTTTTAAACGAGCTCCAAGTGGATTTACTCACCGCTTAGTGATGGTGGTTAAATTCACGAAATGGATCGAGGCTAAACCTGTCACTAGTTGTGATGGAGCAACAGCCAAAAGATTTGTCGAGGATGTTATAATCCGGTATCGTTATCCACATAGCATTATCACGGACAACGGGAGTAATTTTTCCATGGGAGAGTTGGCTGAATTCTGCGACGAGCAAAATATCCGGCTTGACATTGCGTCAGTCGCACATCCACAGGCTAACAGACAAGTCGAAAGAGCAAATGGTTTAATTCTACAAGGCTTGAAACCAAGACTCGAAGCACCACTAAGACATGCTGCGGGGGCTTGGGCAGAGGAACTACCCTCTGTAATTTGGAGTTTGCGAACAACTCCGAACAGGTCAACAAGATATACACCTTTCTTCTTGGTCTATGGCGCAGAAGCAGTTCTTCCTAGTGATTTAATTCATACTTCTCCTAGAGTGGCCACGTATATCGAAGAGGATGCCGAGATTTCTCGACAAAATGATCTCGACTTAGTCGAAGAAGTTCGCGTCGTTGCTGAAATGAGATCTACAGCCTATCAGCAGAAGTTACACAAGTATCATAGCCAGAGAGTCCGAACTAGATCTTTCAATAAAGGTGATTTGGTTCTCCGGCTTGTGCAACAAAGAGAGCACAAACTTTCCCCAATATGGGAAGGGCCCTTTTTAGTTAGTCGAGTATTACACAATGGGTCGTACTACTTAACTGACATGAGGCCAGTCAAAGAAAGACCTCCTACTAAGAAGAGAAAGAGAGCTGGAGGCAGTACAAATCCGGATGAATTAGACAGACCGTGGAATATTGCTCAGCTATGTCCCTTTTATTCTTAGTTTATCCTTCTTTTTAATCATACATACGTACATGTTCTGTGTGAAATAAAAGTTTTGGTTACCTCAAAATTTTCCTGAAAAGTTTTTACCATCTTATTTCCTAATGATCATGTCATAGTCGAAAATCCCAGAATGCTTGAAAGTACTTTATGCTCATATTCGTTCTGGTTTAGATTTCCGATTCTAAAACTGCTACCCTCGGGTATAACTCTAAAAAATTCTAGTCTTTACTTGGGTTATTTGTCTGATTGCTGGATGCGGGTATCTTCCGAGTAGTGAATTGTTGGTACTGGAAGCCGGCTTTGTTTCCGAGTTTAAATTGGTTTAGCAATTGAGCTCCGTTGCTCGGCAATGTTTCCGGCTGAAGGTTTAACCGGCTCACGAAAAGGACGAGGCGGAAAGCCAGATAAACGATAAGTAGAGGCGGAAAATTCTAAGTGCTTATGAACACATTTCAGGCACGCAAATAATCTAAGACAAAAGTGTTGAATAGATAAAAAACTTGGCACTAGCAAAAGTCATAATACTTAATATTTACAAAACGCACCATGTTTTTCCAGAATAATACATAGTTTTCTGATCTATGATGCAGGAGGAGATGAAGGAACTGTCGGATCGCTGGTTACTCCGCCTTGATATCGTGCCGAGATGTCCGGATCCGAGGGGGTCCGTTCATCGTCGGAAACTTCTTCGGCGTCTTCTGGAGGAGGTGGCGGAGTATCCACGCGGGTGAAGAAGGGCACCTCGTAGCTGGTCAGGTCAGCTACGTGGCACCCATATCTGGCGCAGGAGTGCATGATGGCTTCCAGTACCTTCGGCTATAAGTCAAAAAGAACAACAGTTCAGAAAAGAACAACAGTTCAGAAAAATTCGACATTGAAAAAAGCAAAAAGCAAGGTTTGAATCTCGGAATGTTTACCTTCGGCTTCATCCTTGGCTACCTTGAGCTCAGCATTTTTAAGCCTGAGAGCTTTGATTTCTCTCCGCTTATCACAGACATTTGTCAACAATTCCTGGTTATAGGAACATACTTTATGTAAGTCAGAATACCCAAAGTCAGAAAGCTACTTAAGACTCGGGCTAATATTTTTTGCTAAATATCAGCACGAGCCTTGGGGGCTACACTAGTTCGTTCTTTGGCATCCTAATGAAAGCATAAACCCATATTTCTATATCCTTCTTCATGCTTGGGGCTAGAGGATATGATATAACATAATGTAAAAACAAGAGTTGGAATTCCGACTTACATATTGCTCGCGGGTGAGTTTGTCTAACCCCATGTTCACCTCAGCTGCCACCTTCTCGGCGAGAGTAAGAGGAATTACTGGGGCTATTGGAAGCTCGCCAGTCCTGATCCTCTCGTCGCGAAGGCGGACTTGAGCGAGAAGGTCAAAGAACTTGACGTCCTCTGCTTCTTGTGCTTCCTCTTCGGGGGATAGATGGCTTTTGTCCAGGACTTGCCTGGCCAGCCGCTGGATCTCCTCTGCAGATTTCTGGGATAAGCCAAATTTGGCAAGTCCGGGGTTCCTGAGGAGGTTGTTGGCGAAGACTTCAGCCGAGGGATCATTACCCGAAGAGGGTTCACCCTTATCTTGAGCTGACGCACCCACGGTGACGTCAGTGTGCGATCCAAGGATCACAGGCGCCGTTGGAGGAGCCGGATCTTCTGCAACAACCGGAGAAGGAGTAATCGCCGGTGTTGCAGAAGGTTGAGGGGCAGGAGTCGGAGGAGCCGTGGCAGGGGAAGCTATGGTAAGCTTCGTCTGTCATAGGGGCTTCGCAGGAATCCCTTTCCCCTTACCCTTGATGAGAGGCTTTGCTCTGAGAATGTAGTAAAGTCGGAAACATTACATCTCAGAAAGAAATTCGAGAAAGGTACAAAGGCGGAAATTGTGAATGAAAGTTACCTCTTCACAACGGGCACTTCCTTTGTGCCAACAGCCACTGTCGGAGCTTTGCGCTTCTTGAGCGCAAGGTCCGGCAATGGGACCACTTCAGTCTCCTGAGAAAACTCAGGAGGATATCCTTCGAGTGGAGCAAGCTCCGACTCGGGGAGATCAGCAAGCTGAAAACAAGAAAACATATCAGCATTGCGGTATATAACTTAAAGATTGAAACACGTAAAAGGTGTACTAATGGAAGCTTACCGCTACCACGGGGTTTTCCGCCGTGTGCATATCCAGAGAAATCTCCGGAATTTTCCTCTCGATCCGCTCCTTGATCAGCCACTTGATCTGGCTTATGTAACCTTGGATGGTGTAGGCTTTTGGGCTGATGCGGAGAGAGTCTTTTTTGGAAGACGTGATGGAGTGCATCAGTCTATCCCCGTGGTACTGAAGTGGCTGGATTCGACGTGATACCTAGCACTGGACTAAGTCGGATCCTTTCAGACCCTTGTGCTTGATAAGATATTCGATCCGCCTCTTAGCAAGGATCAGATCGTCGGTGAGAGCCGGAGCAGCCTCATCCCACGAAGGCTGGGCTGTGCCGGAATATCCCTACGATAGAAAAAAGTGGCTGACCATTGTTTGACCGAGTCACTGGCAGAAATTTTGGGATATGCCCGGTCTCGTCTAATAGAAAAGCTAATGGTACCGGTGATATAAGGAACACCGGCAGTAATGGAATTTCTCCGGACATGGAAATAGTACCGGAAGAGAAGCAAACTCGGCCTAATGCCGAGAAAGCCCTCGCAAAGCACATCATATGCGCTCATCTCTAGAAGAGAATTGGGAGGAAGATTATGGAGTTGAACTCCATAGTGGTCAATCACCTCGGAGAAGAACTCCGAGGGAGGAAAGGACAAACCTCGGTCCAGATGGGTCCCGTAGTGGACGCGCTCGCCCTCGTGTGGATTGGGGACGGTTTCGCCGGAACCACTCCGCCAGTTGCCGGCGGCGAGAAGCCCCTCCTTCTCCATGTTTTTGAGGTCGTCGTCGTCGAGGGCGCAGGGGATCCAGATTCCCCGAAAGCTCTCTTTCTCCGCAGCTACTTCCGCCGACGCCGACGCCGCCGCCAGAGAGGAAGAAGAGGATGAAGCCATTTTCTCTCCAGTGGAAAAGGGTGACCTTAAAGTGGCGGCGCCAGGAGCTCTGCGGGAAGAGGACGAAAAGGCTCTGGGCGTGCTGGAGGATTGGGAAGAATGGAACGGCGAAAGACGGGTGGAGAGGAGAAGAAGGAATCTAAACCCCTTATATCCACCTACCTGCGCCAAGATTCGTGCAAATGCTACAGTGTAATTGCCACGTGTCGTGGAAAGAACTGGGAAGGGCCCGCGCGATGATTGCGTCACCTCGATCTCCACGCACGCATTGAAACGGCGCCTCGGTTCCGCGAACCGCGGACCCGCCAACGGTCGTGCTGACGGAACGTCTGTCAGATGACGTGACTTGACCAGGCTTGTGTCAGGTGGCGTTAGAGACCAAGTTCCGGCTTAGTTTAAAAGCGAGCTGGAAAATCCAAGTAACTAATTGAAAGGTCCGACTTACTTTTAAGACCCGGATCGTATTTTTTGTTATGAAGTTTCAGGAACCCTTCAAGATTCTGCAAGCCAAAGATCAAGCTAGACGATGATAAAATCCAACTTTGGATCTTGGAGGCCTCCGGGGGCTACTGTTGGGGATATACTTGCCGGGTATCCTTACAGCTCCTCACTGACCAGGGTGGCCCACTTGGGGTTAGAGCTTTGCTTCACGGGCGGCCCAGTTAGGGAGAGAAGACGGAGTCCAATCCGACTACGGGAAGGCCCAGAAGACTTACCGACTTAGGCCCATAATGTTACTTGTAGTTCAAGATGTACTCTGTAACCAACTCTTAGTCGTAGCCGGATTGGTCTCTCCTGTAAACCCTAGGCCGGATATCTATATAAGCCGTCTTAGGGAGAGCCTTTAGGGCAAGACCAGATAACCTCAATAGTCTACAATCTCAACTCGCACAGGCGAAACCCTTGTAACCCATATTCCGGCTCTGCCGTATTACTGAATTGCTTGCAGGAGTAGGGTCCGTCCAAAGCCGGCAGATTCGAACCTGGGTAAACTTGTGTGCTCACCGTCTCGGAACACCGTACATCTCACGCCCCTCTCTCCTGCATGCCTCGAGGACCCCCTCATGGTGTACTTGTCCTCAAACCGACGACATTTGGTATCATAGAGGTTGTCCAATGACCTATTGTTAGATTCATCTCCATCGATTGAGCCCAACGGCCCATGGATCTCACGCCCTGATCGGGGGTGACCAACCAAACCATGGTTGGTGGGCCCCTGTCGCCAGCACCATATAAAGAGGTGGGGGCCGGCAGCACGTGTCACGAGGTTCGACTGTGCGCCGCAACCCCCATCGACACCTCCTACCGATCTAGGGTTAGCGCTATGCCGACGGGAAGCTCCGCCACCACCTTTCCCACTCACACCCACGCTCACTTCGTAGACCACCATGGCCAACACCACTGGTTCATCGAGCCAGGGAGAAGGTACACCTCCCCTCTCCCATCTCTCTCTATTCTCTCTTAGATCCAAGTGATTCTATGTACAAATGGTCTTTACCGATTAGATTTGCAGCTAGTTTATCCTAAAAGAATCTAAACAATGGTATTAGAGCCAGGTTCCTAGGTTGTGGATTTTTTCTGGTATAAAGTTTATAAAGAGATGCAAGGCCAAACCCTAACTCGAAAAAGTACAGAGCGCCGCCCACCTGGGCCGCGCTGTTCCTCTTGATCCCGATGCGCATCGGCATGCCAAGGCATAGGGAAGAAGAACTCACCCCTATGTGGGGCAAATAACAGCAAAAGAAAAGGCCCTGGTTTTCCCCTCCTCGAATCCGAATCAAAGAACAGAAAAGAAAACCCGAATCAGAAAAGATCAACCGGCCACCGCTATGGGCAGCATCGACAAAAAGTACCTCCACCTCGGCCACTTGACGGCGCGCGCACCCACCCTCGGGTGGATGTGCACGTCAGCAAGGAGCCAAAGGGGGCACTGTCGTTTTTTCCTCCAAGCACTGCGCGCGTCGCACGGGATGTGGTGGAGGTGGATGGGGCTTCTTGCCAGCGCTGCGTCAGGCGGCGCGGCCACCTCGCCTCCCTGCAAAGCAGCGGCGCCGCCATAGAGCGAGCAACCATGGGGTGGAGGAAGATAAACGCGGGGGAAATGAGTCTAGGGTTAAGGGGGCGCTAGGGACCTGGTTTTGACCCGGTGAAAGAGAAGGACGGCCATTCGATCTCCATCATAGGAAACAGACGGCCAGGAAGGTTGTGCGCGGGCTGCCTAGGGCGGTGTCGGGCTATGGGCCATTGCCGGGCCGCGGCGGCTGCGTGCCGCAGAGCGCGCGAAGCAGACCGAGTCCAAGCGATGGGCCCTTTTTACCGGCACGCAGGCGACACACAAAGCAACACGCAGGCGACACGCAAAACAGCGTGCGGTAAAGAGGGAAGTGCGGCGTGTAGAGCAGGCCGCTGCTGGTCATGGGATAGAGTGGGTCGTAAGCATAGCGAGCGCGGGAGGCAGCGGCCTTTTTTGTTTCCGCCCAATTTTTTTCTTGTTTTATTTTTACAAAAGCATATTTGATAGTTTTTACATCAGTTTTTGATGTTTTCTGCCCAGATTTTTCCTACTCAAACTAATCCAACGAAAATTTTGTTTTGGAAAATAGAAAAGTAACAGTAATGCTTATAAAAAGCACAAAGTTAATGAAATTTATTCATTTCCTCCTCTACAAATAGTTAAAAAGTGCTCTTTATATTTAATAAGACAAAAGTGAGAATTAATTTTTGAGAGCATGTCAAAGTATTTATTCTGATTATGTTCATGTTATTTTTCTGACTAACGTTGTTAATAGCATGATCATGATTAGTGTTTTCATTTAAAGTGATTACTTTGTGTGCATTTGGTTCTATGTTCTGCCCAACAATGACATAGAATTAATTGCATAAACAGTTGTATGTCTTAATTTTGACCAACGTTGGATTAATACATGCAATTATTATTGTTATCTCACTACTATGTGGTTTTTAGGAGGGTACTACTTGATGAGCTATATCAAGGAGGTCCCAATCCTTAGAGGAGATAACTACTCCGAATGGAAAAAGAAAGTGGACCTAGCGTTTGTTTGTGCTGAGGTGGATTGAGTACTTGAGACTCCCTAGCCCACCAAACCGACAGAGCCACTTCGAGTCGCTACATATGATGCTGTTGCATGGAAGAAAAAGAAAAGGGATTATGCCCCATTGGATATGGCATACACCCTAGAAAACAAAAGGTGGAAAAATGCCAATAAAAAGTACATGGCATTTATAAGAACACAATTGAGCAGCTATTGTGGGCTCAATTGCCGAGTGTGCTTCCGCAGGGAAGTACCTTGAAAAGATAAAGAGCCAGTTCACTAGCTCTTCAAAGACATATGCTACCCATCTATTGAAACAACTGGTGATAGAAACGTACACATGAGGTGGACATGGTATAAGGGAGCACATCCTCAGGATGAGCAACATGGCTGCTAAGTTGAAGCCCATGGATGTTGATCTGTAGATCAAGCATGCACTCCTTGTTCACCTAGTCATGACTTTACTGCCAAAAGAGTTTGACACCTTTATTGTCAACTACAACATGTCGCCAGAAAAGTGGGATATTGAAAAGACTATAGCCATGTGTGTGCAAGAAGAGGAGAGGCTTAAAACCTCAAATGGTGGTTCCTTGAACTATGTCAATAAGAAGAGGAACTACCATCAAAGCAAGCAAGGTTCCCCTTTGAAAGGGAAATGGACGTCGCCTAGAGGGGGGGTGAATAGGCGTTTTAAAATAATTACGGTTTAGGCTCTAATAAATGCGAAATAAAACTTAACGTTTAATTTATCAAGCCAAAACCTATATTCACTAGGTTCACTAAGTGCACCAACAACCTATGGTAAGCACGACAAGCAACAAGGTGATAGCAAGATAATATACTTCAAGCACGAAGGCTATCACAATGTAAATTGCATAAGTAAAGGGCTCAGTTGAGAGATAACCGATGGATGCGGAGACGATGATATGTTTCCCGAAATTCACTTCCAAAGAAGCTACGTATCCGTTGGAGAGGTGCGGGGGCGCAATGTACTTCGAACGCCACAAATGGCTCACCTCAAGGTGTGGTGGCTCGATGCTCACCCAACGCCACACAAGGCCTCACCCCAAGATGCGAAGGCACGCAACCTACCGACGCCACAAAAGGCTCACCCTATTCTCCCGTGAGCTCGCCACAAAGGCCTACTCACGTTCCACTATGGGACACTTAAGGGCGGTCACCGAACCCATACAAGGTTGGGGCAATCTCCACAACTCAATTGGAGGCTCCCAACAACAATGCCACAAAGGCTACAAAGCCACAAAAGGCAACAAGGCCACAAAAGGCCAACAATCCAACCACACAACCGTCTAGGGTTCCAAGAACCCAAGAGAAACAAGCCCAAGGGCTTTAACTCGCCGAATCTCCGAGGAGAACTCAAACCTATGCACCAAATGCAAGAGGCAAGTCCTTCATTCTCAAATTCAAAGCTACAAAAGCTATTGGGGGAATAAGGGAGGAAGAACACAAGAAGAGAACACCAAACTCTCCAAGATCTAGATCCCAAGGATTCCTTCACAAAGAAGGGATTTTGCTTGGTGGAGCTTGTAGATCTAGATCTCCTCTCTCAAATCCCTCAAAAAGATGCAAGAATCATAGGAGGGGGAAGGGGAGAGAGAAAGCTCTTCAAGGTCAACAATGGAGGAGAGAGAAAGCCAAAACCAAGAAGAACTAGTGTTGGGGCCGAAGGGGAAAGGGGAGCTCCTTTTAAAGGGCTCCCTGATCTGCCCGTTACCCACAGAATCGCGCACGGTTGGTAGTACCGGTGGGTGGCCGGTACTACCGGTGACACTCAGCCAACGGTCCAAAAACAAGGTGCAAATGAACACAAAAACGAGGCCGGCTGGTACTACCGGTGGGTCACCGGTACTACCGCCTGGGCCGGTACTATCGCCCAAGATTCCGATCGAAGTTTCGTCAAATAGCGCAGACCAGGCAGAGAGCATACTGAAGCGAAAACGGGGTTACCAGAAATTGGGCCGGAATTAACACCGGTACTACCGGCGGCAAAATGCCCTAGCGGTACTACCGGTGGCCCGTCGGAACTACCGGCCAGGCAAAAACTCCAGAACCAGAAATGCCACAACAAATGCATCCGAACTCCAAACGAGATGAAACCAATTTTGTTGGAAAGATAACGACGTGTAGAATCACCAGGGGAGAAAGTACCATGAATATATATGTGAGATACCTCCCAAGGTGTGGAGCCGGATAACCCGCGAGATAAAAACGCAATAACATATGCAAGGGAAATCCGTTTTTGATGAACTAGAGCTTGTTATGAAGATAACCACAAGCTCTAGAACCTCACATGGACAAGAACTAAACAACAACCAAGAAAGATGATGCTATGTATGCAAAGGTTTGAGCTCTCTTCAAAAGATACGAACGAGTCACCCACTCGAGAGCCCCTCTTGATAGTATGGCTATCTATCCTAAACCCGGTCTCCCAACACTACAAGAACACCACAAGAGACCGGTAAAATAGAAACCCTATCAAGATCATACCTTTGCCTTGAGCATCCCACTTGAGCTTGATGTAGACCGTCTTGTCCTTCTCAAGATGGAACACCTTTCTTGATTGCTATTGCATGCTCTTGTTTGATGAAGACTCGCGAATGGCTCCCCCATACTCCACGAGGAAACCTCTTCTTTGACCTTGTCTTCATCACTCCATGAACGCCGATGATGGCAAGCTCCAAGCATGATATCTTCTAGAGATGGCGCACCATGAGCTTGCACATCAAATCTTGATGATGATGTCTTGAAGAAAGCCATGAGGAACTCCATCTTCTTCTTCTTCAAGGCATACTTGATCTTCTTCTTCTACTACTACTTGATTCCAATAGGCACAAAGCCCTTGGACGATGCTTCTTCTTTTTCATCCTTGAAACCAACACACGGTCCAAGCGATGCCAATGGACAAACTACAAGTGAAACTCAATTTGCACATTAGTCCATAGGGATTGTCATTAACTACCAAAACCACACATGGGGGCATACATGCCCTTTCACCCTTCTAAGCCACACGAAAAATCTCCCATGCACTATCAACAACAGTAGAGGCCTCTCCCAGTGGACAAAGATACTTGTCTCCACTGCAAGAAGATAGGGCATTTCAAGAAAGATTGCCCTGTTTGGCTAAAGGAACTAATGGCAAGGAAAGGTAACAATATTGTTTCCTTTGTAAATGAATCTTTGTATACATAGTTTTTGAAATCTACTTGGTGGATTGACTCAGGTACAACTATTCATGTTGCAAATTCTTTACATGGATTCCATTCGACGCGAACTACGAAAAGAAGCGAAAGTTCCATTGAAGTTGCAAATGGAGTCCAAGCGGGCATTGAAGCTATTGGCGACATATCCTTGGAGCTAGCTGATGGATTCATGATCCTTCTTACAGATGCCTTATATGTTCCTTCATTACACAGAAATTTAATAAGTGTATCATGTTTGGACAAAGTTAATTATGAGTGTCATTTTGGACATGGCCAGTGTGCCATTTGGTATGATAAAGATTGTGTGGGTGTTGCGTTCCTTTACAATGAGCTTTATTTGTTATCCCTTCATGAAAAAATTATATTCTATGTGCAATGTGAATGAGCATGTTTCCGCGTCGGACAAAGATCAAAAGAAAGAGAACTCATGACTCGTCGAAATTATGGCACTGTCGCTTAGGACATTTTTCGAGGGGGAGAACAGAAAGACTAGTTAAAATTGATATTATTCCTCCATTAGAGTTCTCCGACATAGAGCAATGCATAGATTGTGTTAAAGGAAAGTTTGTAAAGCAAATCAAAAAGGGTGCAAAACGAAGCACCGAAACACTAGAAATAATTCACACTGACATTTGTGGACCGTTTCCTATGAAAAGTGTGGATGGTTATGGCTCGTTCATAACATTCACAGACGACCACTCCTGTTATGGTTATATTTATCCAATTAAAGAAAGATCGGAAGCGTTTGATAAATTTAAGATATTCAAAGCTGAAGTTGAGAATCACTATAGTAAAACAATAAAGATAGTAAGATCTGATCATGGAGGGGAGTACTACGGTTAGCACACCCCATATGGCAAGTCCCTGGACCTTTTGCAAGGTTCTTACAAGAGACTGGCATAGTGGCCCAGTATTCCATGTCGGGCGAGCCTTAGCAAAATGGAGTAGCTGAAAGGCATAACCGTACACTTATGGATATGGTGCGCGATATGATGAGATACTCCACCTTACCATTGGGATTATTGATGGAGGCGTTAAAAACCACCATTCATATTCTCAATAGAGTACCAAGCAAGTCGGTACCCAAAACACCGTACGAGTTGTGAACAGGAAGAGTACCCTCTCTACAACACCTGCGGGTGTGGGGGAGCCCAACTGAGGCCAAAGTGTTTAATCCAAACATTGTGAAGCTAAATGCTAAAACGGCTAGTTGCCATTTCATTGGCTATCCTGAAAGATCAAAATGTTTTTGTTTCTACTGTCCAGACAGATACACAAAGTTTGTAGAAACAAGACATGCAATCTTCTTAGAGGACTAAATGATCAGGGGGAGCATGGTAGCTCGGAAAATTGATCTTGAGGAGAAGAGGGCGCATGCACCTAATCTGATGACTCGGGATCCATTCTTTTCACTACCTGTTGTTCCTGCATCGACAACCCTTGAGGTTGTGGTGCAAGCACCTGTTGCAACTCCACCATGACAATAGTGAGTGAAGATCCGAAACCTGTCCGTCAGGAGCTGATTGAACCCAATGTTGAGCATGAAAGGGAGCAGCAGGAGCCACCTCCAGAAGATGTGCCACATGTTGAAACACATGATGTGCCAGTATATGAGGCCCCTAGAAGGTCTCTAAGAGTTTAAAGATCGGCCATTTCTACTGATTATAAAGTTTATAGTACAGAAAGAGTTCATATGGAGAATGATTTCATATGAATAAGCCATGAGTAGCCATCACTCATCAAAGTGGTTGGAGGCCATGGAAGATGAGATGAAATCGATGAGTACCAACGAAGTTTGGGACTTAGAGGAAATTCCTAAAGGAGCCAAAACCGTAGGTTGCAAATGGGTCCACAAAACATTTTTTTGAATATATGACTCTGGAGAGAATGTAGAAAAGTATAAAGCGTGACTTGTGGCAAAAGGATTTACACAAAGAGAAGGGGTAGATTACAATGAGACATTTTCTCTAGTCTCATGTAAGGATTCCTTCAGAATCATAATGACATTAGTTGAACATTTTGATTTAGAGCTACATCAAATTGATGTAAATACGACATTTCTAAATGGGGATTTAGAAGAAAGTGTCTACATGAAGCAACACAAGGGTTTTTATCATAGAAAGCAAGGAAGATATGGGATACCGCCTAAAGAAATCTATTTATGGATTACAAGCTTCTAGACAGTGGTATCTAAAGTTTAATGATACCATTAAGAAATTTGGATTTAAAAAGAATGTTGAGGACAACTGTGTTGATGCAAAGTTTAAAAGTAGGAAATATATTTTCCTAATTCTATATGTGGATGATATCTTTATTGCTAGCAGCGATGTTAGAATACTACTAGAAACGAAGAAGTTCTTGTCCTCAAATTTTTATATGAAAGATCTTGGTGAAGCTTCATATGTTTTGGGAATAAAAATTCACCGAGATAGGACAAATGGGGTTCTAGGACTATCGCAAAAGGCATACCTAGAGAAGATTCTAAAGAAATACAGTATGAATACGTGCAATACCACACCTACTCCTATAGTCAAGGGCGACAACTTTGGGAAATTCCAATGTCCCAAGAGTCAATATGAGATCGATCAAATGAAACCAGTACCATATGCTTCGGCTGTTGCAAGCTTACAGTATGCACAAGTGTGCACTCGCCCTGACTAAGCTTTTATCACCAGGGTACTCGGTAGATATCAAGATAATCCAGTCATAGAGCACTGGAGATGGTAAAGAAAGCATTATGTTATGTGCAAGGCTCAAAAGACCTCATGCTAACATATATAAGGTCTGATTCCCTAGAGATAAGAGGGTATTCAGATGCATATTTTGCGGGATACAGAGATGATAGAAAATCCATGACTGGATATGTCTTCACTCTCACAGGCGGGACTATTTCGTGGAGAAACTCCAAACAGTCAATAGTTGCATCATCCACGATGTATGCATAATTTATAGCATGTGGTGCGGCCATGGGGCAGGCGATATAGTTAAAGAAATTTATACTCGACTTGAAAGTAGTAGATTGCATTGACAAGCCGCTAAAGATGTACTCTAACAACCAGTCCGCGGTATTCTATACTCACAACAACAAGTCGAGTAATGCTTCCAAACCTATAGAGATAAAGTATTATGTTATGAAAGATAAAATCCAGGATGACACTATAAGTCTCGAGCATATAAGGACAAAGGATATGCTTGCTCATTCGCTAACGAAAGGCTTACCACCCAATGTGTTCAAGGAACACTTAGTCAGCATGGGTTTAAAGGAAAGCCTATGATTCCTGGATCAAAAGAGGCCCAAAAGTAAGAGAATTGGTTTCAAAATGGAAAGGTGTGTTGTAGCTGTCTGATTCTATCGGCAATTGAGTTGTGACAACGAAACATGCTCTATGTACTAATCTGTGATGAAATGAATAAAGTAAAAAAAGTATACTCCTGTTTGCCATGCTTCGGCTGCCCTCGCCTTTTGCCATTGGAACTACACCCGAGATTCCTGCCCTCTCTTTTTGCCATGCTTCGGCTGGTAGTCGGAGGTGTTGTCTTTTGCCTCCGCATGGTTCCCCTCTCCTCGGGGTTATGTTGTTGTTCATCGGGTCTCTGCGGTTTCCTTCATTTTCACAATCTCCTGCATTATTATCTGACAAGATATCATCAGGGTCAAAAATAGGGTTACTGTTGGAGTCTTGCTGAGTCGAAGCGTCCCCGATAATTACGCACACTTGGTGCTGCGTTGCGTATGGACTGGTGACATCATTGTCAGAGTTGAGGGAGACACTGTCTGGGGGATCAGTGAAGTCCGGGATTTTCTGTTCTGGGTAAATTTTAGCCATCCTAATTCCAAAGTCGATGCTTTCGTCACTTTCCTCGGGTTCCGCATTTACCGAGCTTGGCTCGTGTGGTGTGGTTGGCTGTTGGTCTAATCCAAAGGAGTGATCGTCATAGAGACCATCAAGATCCCCTAGATCTGCTGTGATTTCCTTGTTTTCTTCGTCTGTGTCGATCTGCATCGTGATTTATATGGAAGATCTGATGGATGCCGCAGCCATGGCCATAGGCGCAATGTTTCCAACTGACGGTCCTGAGGAGATCAGAACCGAGGGGTGGGATTCTTCGAGGTCGTTTACTTGGAAACGGAAACTTCCGATGATGATATCGGATCCGCTGATTGCGGGTACTGAAACGGGGGTGGGTGGGCATGGTGCCACTTCCGTTGGATCGTTGCTTGATGAAAAAGGGTATGTCGAATCCATGACTCCAGCGTTCAGGTTTCCCACAGACGGTGTTAATTAACGAGGGGTATCCTTGGCAATGCCCATGATGATGGACTTAGGGTTTTGCCGAAAAGAGAACGTTGGGGATTTCGTCGGATATCAGGCAAACACGGGAGTCGAAGTAGCCTGAATACTTGCTGAATTGCACTATTACAGATTGCTTGGTTTTTTTTGGTTGTTCTCTCATAGGCTTCTCCCGTACTATATATAATAGGCCAGGTCTCAAAGCTGTACACGGATAGGTTACACATACATGATTACAACTCTAATACAATGTCGGTTCATGGTTTATTTCCAAATACAACTAAATATTTCATTTGATGCTTTCTTGGGCCATCATCTTGAATATTCATGGGCCGTGAGCCTTTATGCAGCTAGGATAACAAATCATAGGCACCCGAATAATCATACCCTTGTCATATATAGTTAAAAGAATAGTTGAGTTCAAGGGGGAGAATGTTAGATTAGTCTCCACCGATTGGGCCCAATGGCCCATTGGCCCCTGGATTCCGCGCCCTGATCGGGGGCGCCCAACCAAACCATGGTTGGTGGGCCCCTATCGCCAGAGCCATATAAAGTGTTGGGGTGCCGGCAGCACGCGTCACGAGGTTCGACTGTGCGCCGCAACCCCCACTGACACCCCCTACCGATCTAGGGTTAACGCTGTGCCGACGGGAAGCTCCGCCACCACCTTTCCCACTCACACCCACGGTCACGCCGTCGACCACCATGGCCAACGCCACTAGTTCATCGAGCCAGGGAGAAGGCACACCTCCCCTCTCCCATCTCTCTCTGTTCTCTCTCAGATCCAAGTGATTCTATGTACAGATGGTCTCTACCGATTAGATCTGCAGCTAGTGATCCTAAAAGAATCTCAACACCTATTTGTAATTTTATTACTTTAGATTTCTTTTGTACTGCTGTGATGATTATCAATATATTGGTGGAATTTCGAAAAAAAAAAAAATGCTACGAAGTTTGAATTTGATCAAACCTAGTAAGCAGAGTAATATGATATGAAAGGAGGGATCATAACGCATTCAGCTTGAACCTGAGCGTGAATTCAAGGACCAGTGAAGTTGATATACGCAGAACCTCAAGATCTTGAGAAAGAAGGTAAATTTTCGCTGAACGTTGTGGACCACAACTAACAGCTGAAGCATAATAATAAAGGATAACGACTGGTGAAGAAATGTGGAGCAGATGCGACGGAAGGAATCGCGCTTTGGGACATGAGAAATGCCGTGGAGAAAGGAGGCCGGCCTGACGACTAACGAAAGAAAGAAAAGAAAAGCGCGCCACATCACCTTCAGGCAAGGACTGGCCGGCAAATGCTCGAGGGACCATAGACGCAAAGTGGGGATGAGATGAGATAAGAATGTCCCTATCTATCCCATACCGCAAAGCTTAACCTAATGCATGAGGCTTACTTAATTTATGAGCCGCGAGGCCAATCTGCTCGCGGAGGCTGCTTCAGCTAATCCTGAGCTGGGATAGCTCGCTCATTCGACGACGACGACAGGGACCTTGCGGGCTGGTGGTGCCTATGTCAATCTGGCAGACGTACAAGATGTGGTTCTTTTTTTTAGACGGAATGACAGCATGAACACAACTGCCTCGCCCGGTTCGTTCCATTTGGCAGGGCACGACACGATCCGCCGCGGTGCTCGACGCATGGGCACGCAAGCGGCGCTCGGACGGCAACGGGTGCGGGTGCGAGCACACCGATCGCGCGCGTCCGTCTGCACCGCCGGGCGCTGCGGGCTAAACCGTAGAGCCTGGCACGAACAAAACTGTCTGTTCAGATTTCAGAACCCGCAGGCACGTCCGCTGTCCGCGACCTCTGCCGTCCCGGCTCGGCGCATCCATTGACCCGCGCGGCCGGACGTGCCCGGCCTGCCGGGCTGTCACGGCGTCATTTTCACCATGGCCAACAGGGAAGCCACGACAAGGCGTCACGTCAGCAGCCACGGCACCAAACGAAAAATAAACAAGCCATCCGGTCGCAGTCGCACGCCTATATAAAGAGCTCCCATCGAATTTACTAGCCATCGCATTCCCGCTCGGTCTCTGGAGTTTGGAGAGAGTGCAGTTCGACCTCCTGCAGCCAGCTTTAGATCACGCAAGCAGCAGACTCCGGATTGTAGCAAGAGTACGTACGTAGAGCCGACCGATCATCGACCTCGAGAATCCAGTAAAATGTCGACGACGACCACAGTCGAGGACCTTCCCGCCGACGTGCTGGCGTGCGCGCTGCGGCGCCTCGACGGCCCGTCGCTGGCCGCCGCGAGCTGCGCCACGGCGGGCCTCCGCGCGCTCGCCGCGGACCCGGACACGTGGCGCGCCCTCTGCCTCGCGCAGTGGCCGTCGCTGCTAGAGACCACCATCTTCGGCTCCGCGGCGGCCGTCTCCCCGCAACGCCTCTTCGCCGACGCCTTCCCGTTCCCTGCTGACACCGCCGCCCCCGTTCCCGCCGACCAGTGCCTCCCCGGCGAGCTGGTCTCATCCATCGACGTCTACCACAGGGGAGCCCCCGTCTTCTCCCGGACCGTGGAGACCTCCACGTCGTCCTCCTGGTTCCTCACCTCGCCATTCCGCGTGGACGCCGTGGACTGCAAGAGCCCGGTGCCGGCGGCCTCGATCTCGCCGGCGGAACTAGAGCTGAGCTGGATCGTGGTCGACCCGCGCAGCGGCCGCGCGGTGAACGTGTCCAGCCGGCGCGCGGTCGCCGTGGACAGGCACTGGTACACGGGCGACACGCTGGTGCGCTTCGCGGTCGTGCTCGGCGGGTGCAAGTTCGAGTCCACCGTCACCTGCTCCGAGGACGCCGGGTGCCTCAGGGAGGTCTGCCTAACCGTCGAGGACGCCGATGGCGCCGCGGCCAGCGGCGAGAGAAGCCTAAGGCTTCTCGCGGCCGCGATGGCCGGGCCGAGGAAGGGAGGGGACAAGGAAGGAGAGGAGGCCAAGAGGAGGTACGACGAGTTCGTCAAGAGCAAGAGGGGGAGGAAGGAGTCCAAGGCCAGGCGGGAGGTGCTCGTCGACCTGTGCTGCTCGGCCGTAAGCGCCGTCGCCGTGCTCAGCTTCGTCGCCTCCGTCGTGCTACGGTAGTAGATAGAGTCTACCGTGCGTGTCAACTCATCTCCAATCCAGAGAAAACACCAACACAGATTATTTCACAGATTCTTTCGCTCTTTTAATAAAAGAGCTGTTTTTTGGGGGGGGTATATATATCAATTGTATGGATCGTCGAGATATGCAGATTCACCTTGTCTTTTATGTTATCTCTTCTTCTTTTGGTTAATCAGGCACTGCACATGTATACCTCATGAAACATGTATACCATAGTTTTTCTTCTGAAACAAAAGGGAGAAATGGAGTGCAGAAATTTGATTACTGATACTGAAGTTGTCGATCCCGTTTATGCTATTCGACCTGAAAATTCAGGCAGTTGAAGACCACAAAGTTTTCAAAAGATCACCACCGGTGTCCCCAACCTGGCCCCCAATTATGTTAGGGGTGGAGGCCAAAAAAGGCTCATACCAGAGGCAGACAACCGTTGTCGGCAGATTGGGCCACCCTCCAATCTGTCTGGCACCCCTTGGCCGACCCCGGCAACCGGGGGCAAGGGATGCCGGCAACGCGCGTCACATTGGAAAGCCATCGTCGGGCCTCCTTGCCAGCGACCTAAACCGTCTGCCCATGATGGCTCGTCTCCCGATGTCGGAGTAATGGCGTCGCCGCCAGGTTTCACGCCGAATCTTATCTTTCTCGCCGGTTCTAGCACCGTTTTTTGCATATTCTAGCCATTTCCCACCGTTCGCAGTGGTTTCCCGCCGGAGCGGTTGCCCTGCTATAAAAAGGGGTCGAGGTCGTGGAGGAGCAACGCACCACCAGCCCTCGGAAACAAACCATGCCTGGTCGTGATCCAAGCATGTGGGCGATGCTTGCAGCGGCCGCTCGGGCTCGCTACCCGGCATTAGAGGATCCACATCAACCATCGCAACTACAACCGGTGGAAGCAGAGGACGACGATGAACTCGACTTGCTCGATGAGCCCAGGGAGGAGCCCGTGGATCAGCAGGCTATCCTCGCCGACATCCAGACGTCGCGCCAGTGGAGGGAGGCATAGCAGGCCGCCGTCGACGATGACTTCGACCTCGGGGATTACTACACGTAGGTCGAGGCGCCAGTTGACCAACGGGTGCTCGAGGAGTCCATCTAGGTGCAGCGACGGCCGTTGATGATCTACGGAAGGCAGTCTCCCTCTCACTTGCGTAGCGTGCTGTCGTTCAAAAGCGGGGCCTAGGCCGCCAAGAGCTTCGTCGCACGCCATTAGTCGCAATGGGCAGACACCGCCTTGAGTCCTCCTCGGTAGCGGCAGAGTTGGTGGCGAGGAGGGAGAGGAACGCCTGAAGGAGATATACCCTAGAGGCCAATAATAAAGATGTTTTTATTAACATATCTCATTAGTTCGTAATAGTTTTGTATCATGGTATAACTGTATTAAGTGGAAACATTAATACATGTGTGGTATATAAACAAACCAGGTCCCTAGTATCCTCTAGACTAGTTTGTTGGTCAGCTGATGGTCGAGGTTTCCCGATCATGGACTTTACCATGTCAACTGACAACGAGGTCACTTATGAAGTGATATACAACATCCAACCCCTAGTATTGCAGTATGATCCAGCCACATAATTCAACATTGCAATATCTAGCTAAGCGTAGTGATTCAGTCCTTCGACCGTGAGATCATAATAATCACTATCTCCCAGGACTGCTTTGATCAGATCAACCGTCATGTCCGTAACTGAGTGACCATAAAGGTGCGCGTCAGGTATTCCAGAGGAACATTTGAGGCCTATGTATGAAGAGAGGGATTTGCACATCCGAGTGATGGATAGATACCCTAGGCCCACTCGATAAGATTATATCTATAAGTTCACAAACATGTGACTAGGTCACGGGGATGTAATATCACGGGAACGAGTAAATGTGTTTGTCGGTAACAAGATCGAACTTAGGTATATCAATACCAGGAGATCAGGTCTTGGAAAAACTAGATAGCTTACATCAAAGGGAATGAGACTCGACGTTCAAGGTTCAAGCGAACAAGTTATTCGTGGAATGCACGAGGGTCATTATGTGTTTCTAGATACCGTTATTGGTCATTGATCAGAAAGTGTGTCGATCATGTCTATGTATTCCCGAGGTTAGATATGCTTAGGGATTGATCCAAGATCGTAGGAGAAAACAGAGAGAACTCTGGAATAGTTCTGGAGTCATACTGAAAGTGTTCGGGGATATTTGATGATGATCAGAGGGTCCTGAAAGGTGTTTTAGAGTGATAGGTATTAAATAATATGTATTTAATATTAATTAAATGAATTATTGTTAAAAAATTATTTTTAATTGATGGGGCAGCCCATCTAAATGGGCCTCCGGAGAGGCCCAAGAGGGGGCCGCATGCCCTAGGAAGGGCCAGGGGTGGCTGGCGTCCACTAATGGGTTCCAACCACGTGGGGCCCATGTGGGGAGGGCTAGGCGGCGCCTCCTCCCACCTCCTCCCTTGATTAGTCCCACCCCGGAACTTTGAGGGAGGGTGTACCTCCCTTCCACCTATATAAAGAGGGGGCACCCCTCTCCCCAAATCCATCCCATCAATTGACTTGGCCTATTCTCTCTCCCTCTCTCCCTCTCCCTCATGTGTGGTTCCCAAGATTAGAATTGCATATGGGGATTGGGGGTTCTCACGTCGTCGTGCTGCTGGACTCGGTCCAAATCAATCTTCTTGTGTTGCTTTGCTGGACCAGAGCCCGGGGTATCTCTACACCGTATGTGTGTAAGGCCACGAGGCATTGCCACTTGTGGTACTTTTTCTTGGAGCTTGAATCTTGGGCGTCGACACGACGACGAGGTCGGCTACGTCGTACAAGGATCAAGGGGTGACTTGCGAGGAGCTTCACGACCTTGAGGTCAGACGAGTACGACTACATCATCCACGTTCCCCTTGGAATGTTAACCAATTTCAGTCTTAAAAGGTATGAATACCGAATCCCCGCTCGTTACTATGCATCTGCATAGGTAGATCTTGGCTAGGTGTTCGCACCTTAGGAAAAAAATTGGTTTCTGCCGCGGAACCCTACAATGGTATCAGAGCCGATCTATGCCTAGATGTTTGGTACGAGTAGAACACATGTTGATTATGTGGGCATAGATTCTCTAGTTGTTGGTACGTGTTTTCCCACACGTACTTGTTCATATAGCGGTAATGTCGGATGAAGCGGACCGGGCCAACCTTATGTGTAACCTTACACAAGACTGGTTCCACGACTAACATATGGCCTATACCATATAAGTGGCCAGCGGGTACCTGTCTCTCCGACATTAGTTGATATGGTATTTACAAAGGAAAGCCCTGGTAAGGGACTTAAAGCGGCAACTAGTCAATCCATGTTATGGTTGGAAGTTTATAGGTAGAAACGGATCTCTTATGAAAGCCCTAACAACCGCGTAAAATATGCAAAGATAAAATAGAGGCGTCTAACTTTATTTTGTAGGGGCGTGTGACTTGATATGGTACTGGTAAGTTTTATGAAACATTCTACCACCGACTCGGAGATGCCATGGACCTTGGCGCCATGCTGAAGCGATCGATGGAGATCAAGGCGCGACAACCATATCATGTCACATTACATTTGATGTAGATTACGTTATGCATCTTATATTGTGTGTATTAGATATACAATGGTATCTTTATAAGATAACCCCTCAAACATAATTCCAATGTTTGTGTTCTCCTTGTGTGTGCACCACTAAGAAAGTTCTCTGTTATGAGGCACGCCGTGATGATCAGGTGTCAGACATATATGCGTTCGCATATAGTGGGTGTAAGATATATTGCACTACAAAACACACCAGTTAGAGTTGAAGAGTTTAGCATGTACATACATGGTCTCGGAACACAAGAGATCGAAAGGTGGAGCATGAGTCACATGGTTGATGTGATTGACATTTTGAATATCTACCTTTGAAGATATGCCATCGGCCGTGACGATCAGGGGTGGTGTGGTGAATTAGGGTCATGTAATCACCAAATGACGATGAGGGATTTTCGTTTGAGTGGGAGTTCTAGTATTGAACTTATATTATGAACTAAACAATCTTAGTGAATTTGCCTAGTTGTTGTAGTTGGCATCCGTTATAGATTACCTTAGTTGTAATTGAGATATAGAACTATAGTATTCTAGATACTTACTTTACGGACTAGTACTGTATTGTTTAAGTGTCAAATTAGAGATAAAAAGATCCTAAATCAAACTATGAAGTAAACCTCACTTACTCTATAAGGTTTAATAAGTGTATTAATCCTAAAGTAACGGATTCCAAAGTTAGTGCCTAAAAGATCATGCTTGCCTCCATGATACTTGATATTAGAAAGAAAGATCTTTATATCAAGATTATCAAGGAGTTGAAAGATTCGTTTCAGAAACCATCATGTGCTAACAAATATGCTGATATCTGAAATATTGTTTGATTGCAACATGATAAAGTATAATTTAGTTGAAAACAAATTCTCATATTGGATGAGTATTTGTGAATGATGGCGATGCTAGGCATACCTATAATCCAATAAATTTGGAAACTAAAGTTATACAAACATTCATCTTGATGAAATATATAGTTAATTGTCATGAGGGAATGAACATAAGGTATGGGTAAAATGTTTACTATATTAAAGATCACTAAAAATAGAATCCAGAAGAACATGAATCATGTGATGATTGTGATCCAATTCAAAGTGTCAGTATAAGGGCATTAGTGTTTGACTAATACACTTGAACCAAGTACCATGTGATTGGTTCCACTCTTGATGTTGGTTGATTCTTATGAAATAGAGGAGAATGTTGAAAGAGAATCCATAAATATAATTGGCAGAGGTTAAAGGACTGGATTGTCTAGCTCAGGTATATACAAGATATACATGTTATGAATGTATATTTTTTGCTTGTTAAACTAATGTAATTCTTTGGTATTAGATACTGTATTGGTTGGTATGAAATGTCATACAAAACAACTCAATATATGAAATACATTTGTTCAAATAACTAGCGTGGTAATGATGTTCATCGACAAACAAATAAAGTTTGTCATCTACATCAAAGACCTAGCCATTAAAGATTTATTCAGATAATTATTATTTGGTTCCAGTATTGTGAGAACAAATTATTGTTCAAATAATTACTGTATTCCATAGTTGATGGATGACCATTATAAATCTTGTTGGTGAAATAATATTCATAAAACTAAATGCTAAAAGCATCACAAGACAAAATGGTTAAGTGTAACACCACCGTTTAAGTTATATTGGAAAGAAAGACATGAATAAACGTCATCTTGATGGAATTTTGGAGTCAATTTGTTTTCGAATGAATGGATGCTTTTAATACTTTCCTATAGATAACTAAAACTCTATTCACGGGAAAAGTTGAACGGATGGCTAACTTAGTGGAAATAATACATATTAATGTATGAGGTCCATTATGTAAAATCATGTGTGGTGGATTATTCTACTTCGCATACTTTAGCCGAGGACTTGAATAGATATATGAGTATATCTGTTTAATGAGGAAAAAGTATAAGACATTCAAAATATGTTCAAAGGTTTTAGCGTGAAGAAGAAATCAGCCAGATTCGTGAAAACAACACCATAAGAGCTATGACACGTTCGAGTTTCTAAAGACTTTGATAAAGTCGTTGCAAATAAATAAATCATCGTAAAAATAAAATCAAGAGTTTTATGATTGGATCATAAAAGAAGAGATTTGAGCTACAAAGTCTAACAAACATGTGAAAGTTGAGAAATTATTTCGTAAACTTGAGTTTCGCAAAACACCATAGTAGTATGGAATGTTTTGAGAATATAATCTAACCTAGTTTGATTTGGTGAGATCAAAACTTCCATTATGATTTAAAATATTATGCTATAGTGACATACCGCTTTTACACTGAAAAGAGAAACATCATGATCCGCTGAAATGACAAGGGGCAAACCCAGATTGCCTTTTTTAAATTTTGGTATGCTAGGCATATATAAAATGTTTACAAAACCAAAGTCAGATATGCACGTATTTGTAGGTTATCCCAAAGTTATCATTGGTAATTTCTCCACCGTAACACTAAAAACAAAAGGGTTTATCGCTAAAACGGTGAGTTCTTTGACAAGGAACTTTTCATAAAAAGTTAAGTGCGGGGATAATAGAAATTTGGATGTGGTTAATTGAACCTAAGTGACATGATCAGAGTAGCGCAACACCAGAAAGTGTTCTGGAGGCTGCTACAATGTTCATCAGAATAGTCTCTCAATTTAAGTGTCCAACATAACTCAATAAAATGCATTAAACAAGTGTAAGGATCCTTGTCGGGATCATCTCCTGCAAAATTTTTCTCTTTAATAATAGCGATAAAGCGAGGGTTAACCTCGTATTCCAATTCTCTCTCACTTAGGAAATCTTTAATGAGTCCTCTATTGAACTTCCCGAGGTATTTAGTTGCATCGAGTTGATTCATCGGTCCGAGTGTAGTCATGGTGCTTACCTAAACCTAGTAAAAAACTTTTAGTAAACAATTAGTAAAATAAGCAACTAAGAACAAAGAACAAAAGCGCTTAGCTCCCTGGCAACGGCGCCACAAAATAGCTTGATGGTTGCAAGTGCATAGATTAATTGTAGCTAATTTTGAAATAAGAGTATCATACCCACAAAGAGCTATTTTGTTAAGGTCTTTATACCCTTTTTCACTTTCCACCAAAGGATACTTGTAAGCTGCCTTTGATCTCAAGGAAAGGGTGTTTAAAAGGTTTTTGGTTGTGTGCAGAAAAGTAATTAAAACAAGTAAAAAAAGCAAGTAACAATATTGTGTGAAAACGTGGTTGAATTCAATAGGTCTAAAACATTCCCAGAGATGTAGGATACACCACGGGCATTATATTATTATTAATAATTAAGATAGCATACTTCTTGTGTCATGATATGTGTGGAGATATCTTCATAATAAGATGTTCACTACAAGGCTCGTAGGACCACTTTGTTGAGCCAAGAGTGAGGTCATCTCTAAATAACCACTGCGATGTCTGAGAGCAATCACCCATACAAACCACCGCAATTAAGGGTTTCCTCGTGGATATCGTAATTAGCTTAGGGAGTCCCTCTTTATCCTCCTTTGACCATGTAGGTTACAGACCGGTGCCAATTTGTCATTAATCTATTCCGAGCATGCTCCCAAACACGTCCAAAGGATTTCTTCCTCCCATTAGTCCCGAAGGCAAATGATATGTGGCCGACTACACATATCATCTAAAGAGAGATATCAAACATAAATCATAAATCTATCATAGACCGGACAGTGATATGAACACAAGAATAGATCATCTTTATTGCAAATTCATAATAGTGATAGGGTTTCTCCATCTCCCCAAGAACAAAGGAACTACCCACACATGGAAGCAATCAACGACATCATTATAATCAAATGGATGGATAAAAATACAGGAATGAATCAAGTGCAAACCACAATTGAATCTGAAATTACAATAAGTTCTTGAGGTATCCCAATGCCCTGGAGCACGGTTTGCTGCGGAACCTTGACCTGCGGGCCTCAGATCGTCTACCCCCCAAGACGTTCTTCTGATAGCGGTAGCCCGGTGTATATCTATTTTGTTTTGTGTTTATTTAGGTCATAGGATGATGCAAAATCATGTTGGGTCATAAGAGGTGTGATAATATCCTACCCAGTTTCATCGGAATAGGGAGTTTCCCCCTTATACGAGTCCAAAACCTTCGCTTTTAGGTTACAGCGCATGCCTGCGAAGGGGGACACATGCACCCGGAGACTAGGTTTTGTATGTTTTAACATAGCACCACACTTTCATGCATGTGCTAGGGCCACATGCAAGTTCTTGAGGTAACTCGATGCCCCAAAGCGCGGTTTGCTGCGGAACACTGACATGCGGGCCTCGGATTGTCTACCTCCCTAGACATTCTTCTGATAGGGGTATCCCAGTGTAGCTCTCTCTTGTTTTGTTCTTGTTTAGGTCATAGGATGATGTAAAACCATGTTGGGTCATAAGAGGTGTCACAATATCCTACCCGGTTTCACCGGAACAGGGAGTTCCCCCTTATACGAGTCTAGAACCTTTGCTTTTAGGTTACAACGTATGCCTGCGAAGGGGGACACATGCACTCGGGGACTAGGTTTTGTATATTTCAACATAGCACCACACTTTCATGCATGTGCTAGGGCCACATGCAAGTTCTTGAGGTATCCCGATGCCCCGGAGCACGGTTTGCTGCTGAACCCTGACCTGCGGGTCTCGGATCATCTACCCCCTAGATGTTCTTCTGATAGGGGTAACCCGGTGTAGCTGTCTCTTATTTTGTGTTTGTTTAGATCATAGGATTATGTAAAACCATGTTGGGTAACAAGAGGTGTGCCAATATCCTACCCTGTTTCATGTGAACTTTTCCATAGAAGTAGAACTTATAACTTGTATATTGAATTTACTCTCATGTGAGCCACTTTTAGAGGTTTCTAAGTTTCTCGTTTGATCATGATCCTTATTCCTTGAATGTACTAAACTTGTCATAATTTAGAGCATGTATCCTTTACTTGTCCAAGTTTTTATCTTTTCATCCTAAACTTGTACAATTTCATATCATACATCTTCATATCTTGTGTGGCTTATGAATCTCATGTATCTGCTTTCGATTTTGTAGGAGGAATCACTCCAGAGGTGGATGAAGGATGTACATCTTCGCGGTTTGTGGCCTACATGTTGACTATATGTTCCTATGGAGTGTGGACTTGCGTTTGGAGGTACATGATCTTGTATGTTGTAAGGTAGCTTGGTGAACTTGTAATATTGCTAGATTAACTTATGAACATGTGGAGCTATTTGTGGTGTGTTTGATGTATTTGTGTCAATACATCATTTCTATAGTGTAACTTTGTATATTCATGCATATATGTTGTTGTGGTGCCACAAATGTTGGCCTTATATATATTTGTATCTCAAATTCGCAAATGCAGGGAATATAGTGAAAAAAATAAAAAAAATACAACATGGCCTTTGCCGTGCGTATACACACGACAAAGTACATTTAGTTCCTTTTGCCGTGCGTATGTGCATGGCAAAGGCGACACGTGGCGCAAGCCTGTGGCTTCCTAGCACAATCGGGATGGTGGCTACAGGCTCACGACAAACAGGACAACACATGGCAACGTGTCGCCTCACGGCAACAAAGAGGCCCATGGCAACATGCCGCCTCACGGCAACGACGAGGCCCACGGCAATGTGCCCCCTCACAGCAACGACGAGGCCCATGAAAACGAGATTCGCACGCCGTCTAGGCGCTCCGTGCCCGTTATCTCCTTTACTTTGTCGTGTGACAGGAAAACACACGGCAAAAGGGCACTACCGTGTATCCCCTGTGAAGCTCACGGCAAAGCCTCTTTGCCATCGCTTGCGTTGTCATGCCCTCTTTGTCGTGCGCGGCCACACGGCAGTGCCTTTGTCGTGAGTTTTCTTGTCTTTGCCGTGTGTTCCTGTCACACGACAAAGAAACAGATTCATGTAGTGATGTCGTCAGATTGAGGACAAGTATGCCATGAGGGGGTCCTCGAGGCGTGCGAAAGAGAGGGGTGTGAGACGTACGGTGTTCCGGGACGATGAGCACACAAGTTTACCCAGGTTCGAATCCGCCGGCTTTGGACAGATCCTACTCCTGCTAGCAATCCAGTAATACGGCAAAGCCAGAATATGGGTTACAAGGGTTCGCCTGTGCGAGTTGAGATTGTAGACTATTGAGGGTCTAAAGTGTTGTCCTAAAGGCTCTCCCTAGGACGGCTTATATAGATATCCGGCCTAGGGTTTATAATAGAGATCTATCCGGCTATGACTAAGAGTCGGTTACAGAGTACATCTTGAACTACAAGTAACATTATGGGCCTAAGTTAGTAAGTCTTCTGGGCCTTCCCGTAGCCAGATTGGACTCCGTCTTTCTCCTTGACTGGGCCGCCCGTGAAGCAAAGCTCTAACCCAAAGTGGGCCACCCTGGTCAGTGAGGAACTGTGAGGATACCCGAAAAGTATATCCCCACCAGCAGCCCTCGGAGGCCTCCAAGATCCAAAGTCAGATTCATAATCGTCTAGCTTGATCTTCGGCTTGCAGAATCTTGAAGGGTTCCTGAAACTTTATAACAAAAAATACGATCCGAGTCTTAAAAATAAGTCGGACCTATCAACATGTTACTCGGATTTTCTAGCTTGATTTTCAAACTAATCCGGAACTTGGTCTCTGACGTCACCTGACACTAGTCATGGTCAAGTCACGTCATCTGACAAACATCCTGTCAGCACGACCTTTGGTGGGTCCGCCGTTCGCGGAACCGAGGCGCCATTTCAATGCGTGCACGGAGATCAAAGCGACGCAATCATCGCGTGGGTCCTTCCCAGTTCCTTCCACGACGCGTGGCGGTTACACTATAGCATTTGCACGAATCTTGACGCGGTTAGGTGGATATAAGGGTTGAGGATCTCCTCCTCTTTTCTTCACCTGTCCTTTGCCTTTTCCTCTCCTCCAAATCTCCCCCGCGCGCACAGAGCTCCTCTGATTTCCCCCAAATACTCCCAGCGCCACCCATCTTAGGTCAACTCACCGGAGAAATGGCTTCTTCTTCCTCTTCCGGCTTGGCGGCAGCCGCGGCGACGGCGGCGACGGAAGCGGCGGCAGAGAAGGAAAGCTTCCGCGGGGTCTGGATCCCCTGCGTTTTAGATGACGAGAAGCTCTGCGGCATGGAGATAGTAGGGCTCCTCCGCGCCAGCGACTGGCGAAGCGGCTTCGGAGAGACCATCCCCAACCCGCGCGCCGGCGAGCGGGTCCACTTCGGCACCCACCTCGACAGAGGTTTGTCATTCCCTCCCTCGGAGTTCTTCTCTGAGGTGATTGATCATTTTGGTGTTCAACTCCACCATCTTCCTCCCAACTCTCTGTTAGAAATGAGCGCTTATGCTTCTTTGTGTGAGGGATTTCTCGGCATTAGGCCGAGTTTGACCTTATTCCGGTACTATTTCCATGTCCGGAGAAATTCTATCACTGCCGATGTTCCTTACATCACCGGTACTATTAGTTTTTCACTTAGACACGAGCGCGCATATCCCGAAATTCTAGCTAGTGACTTGGTCAAACAATGGCCAGCCACATTCTTTTATCATAAGGATATTCTGGCTCCCGGCAAAGCTACTGCTTTGCCGGCTTTCATCGATTGGAGCTGCCACGGCCCACCGTCTTGGGACGAGGCTGCTTTGGCTCTCAATGACGATCTGATCCTCGCCAAGAGGCGGATCGAATACTTGATCAAACACAAAGGACTGAAGGGATCTGACTTGGTCCAATGCTGGGTCTCACGCCGGATCCAGCCCCTTCAGTACCACGGAGATAGACTGATGCACTCCATCACGTCGTCCAAGAAAGACTCCCTCCGCATCAGCCCCAGAGCCTACACCACGCAAGGCTACATAAGCCAAATAAAATGGTTGATAAGGGAGCGGATCGAGAGGAGGATCCCGGAGATTTCTTTGGATATGCATACGGCAGAAAACCCCGTAGTGCCGGTAAGCTTCTATCAGTAAGTCTTTATATGTTTCGATCTTGTAAGTTACATTGCAATACTGATATGTTTTCTTCTTTTCAGCTTGCTGACCTCCCCGAGTCAGAGTTTGCTCCGCTCGAAGGATACCCTCCCGAGTTTTCTTAGGAGACAGAAGTGGTGCCATTGCCGGATGCTGCGCTCAAGACGCGCAAAGCTTCGACAATGGTCGTTGGCACAAAGGAGGTGCCCGTCGTGAAGAGGTAACTTTCCATCACAACTTCCGCCTTTGCACTTTACTCGATTTCCTTCCGAGATGTAATGTTTCCGGCTTTATCACATTCTCAGAGCTAAATAGCTCATCAAGGGCAAGGGGAAGGGGATTTCTTCAAAGCCCCTGCGACAGATGAAGCTTACCATAGCTTCTCCTGCCGTAGCTCCTCCGACTCCTGCCCCTCATCCTTCCGCAACGCCGTTGATAATTCCTTCTCCGGCTGTCGCAGAAGATCCGGCTCCTTCCATGGAGCCTGCGATCCTTGAATCGCCAACTGACGTCACCATGGGTGAGTCAGGTTGAGATAAGGGTGAACCCTCTTTGGGTAATGGTCCCTCGGTAGAAACCTTCGCCGAAAACCTTCTTAGCAATCCGGGACTTGCCAAGTTTGGCCTGTCCTGGAAATCTGTTGAAGAGATCCAGCTGCTAGCCAGGCAATGCCTGGAGAAAAGAAACTTGTCTGCCGAAGAAGTAAAACAAGAAGCAGAGGACGTCAAGCACTCTGATCTTCTTGAACAAGTGCGTCTTCGCAACGAGAGGATCAGGTCTGGGGAGCTTCCAACTGCTCCTGTGACCCCTCTGACTCTCGCTGAGAAGGTTGCCATTGAAGTGAATGCGAGTTTGTACAAACTTACTCGCGAACAATATGTAAGTCGGAATTCTAACTCCTGTTTTTCCTTTATTTCATATCATATCCTCTAGCCCCCAAGCATGAAGTAGGATAATTAATCCGGGTTTATGCTTCCTTAGGATGCCAAAAAACGAACTAGTGTAGCCCCCAAGGCTCGTGCTGATATTTAGCAAAAATATTAGCCCGAGTCTTTAGTAGCTTTCTAACTTTGGGTATTCTAACTTACAAAAAGTATATTCCTATAACCAGGATTTGTTGAAGAATGTTTGCGATAAGCGGAGAGAGATCAAAGCTCTCCGTCTTAAAAATGCTGAGCTAAAAGTTGCCAAGGATGAGGCCGAAGGTAAACATTCTGAGACTCAAACCTTGTCTTTCATGTTTTCATAATCGATTTTTTTTACTGAACTGTCGTTCTTTTTTGACTTATAGCACTGGTGAAACAATATTGTGCCATGATTGAAGAGGCCGAGAATCTCAAGACTTTGGTGGTGGAGAACAAGGAGCTTTGCCAAGAGCTGGACCAGCTCAAGGCAGATCATGAAAAGAGCATTGCTCAAATCCTTGAGTCCTCCTCCATGGCTACTGATGAGCGTGATCGCATGATTGCTGCTCGGGATCAAAAAAATTCGGACCTCAATAGTGAGCTTTGCATAGAGAGGGATATTTCCGATGCGCTCCGGGCTGAACTCCAAAGTCTTCGGGAAGAGAAGACCAAAATTGACGATGTCATTTTTGATATGTTCCATCTGTCTGACTTGTCTATTTTCTCCGACGTATTTCGATGTCGGAGTTTATTTAACTGTCTTTGTTTATAGGTCCTCTGAACTTGACGGACTCCACCTCTACTGAGCCCCGCACCCACCGGCTTACCCAAGTCGGTGACCTGCTTCATGAATTCCGCCAATCCCTTGAGGATATTGGTGAAGCCCTCAAGATTCCAGACATGCATAGCATGTCGGATTTTCAGGTGCGGGACAAGGCAAAGGAGATGCCGCAGCTCGTCCAGGATTGGAACATGTCCTACGCGCGAAGCGCGGCGCCGAACGCTCTCACCATGGTCATGAGCCACCATGAAAGCATGGAGATATGGCAAGTGACCAGAGGGTACTCTACAGTGGATGAAGATGGCCAGGAGCAGGACATCAAGGCCATTATGGACTCCTGTGCCGGATATGGGTGTCATGTAGCTGACTTGACCAGCTACGATACTCCATTCTTCAACCGCATCTACACTCCGCCTCTGCCTCCAGAAGAAACAGCAGAAGTTTCCGACGATGAACGCACCACCTCGGATGTGGACATCTCGGAGCGATATCAAGGCGACGTATCCAGTGAACCGGCAGCTCCTTCATCTCCTCCTGCATCATAGATTACTACAAACATTTGTATTATCTGAAAAAACATGATGCGTTTGTAAATATGAAGTACTATAATTTTGCTGGTGCTAAGCTTTTGATCTATTCAGCACTTTTGTGTTTTAAATTTTTTTTGTGTGCCTGAAATGTTTACATAAGCACTTGTATTTTTTCGTCTGTACTTATCGTTTATCTGGCTTTCCGCCTCGTCCCTTTCATGAGCCGGCTAAACCTTCTGCCAGAAACTTTGCCGAGTAACGGAGCTCAATTGCTAAACTAGTTTAAACTCGGAAACAAAGCCGGCTTCCAGTACCAACAATTCACTACTCAGAAAATGCCCGCATCCAGCAATGAGACAAATAACCAAAGCAAAGACTAGAAACTTTAGAGTTATACCCGAAGGTAGCAGTTTTTAGAATCGGAAATCTAAACCAGAACGAACATGAGCATAAAGTACTTTCAAGCATTCTGGATTTTCAACTATGACATGATCATTCGAAAATAAGATGGTAAAAACTTCTCAGAAAAACTTGAGGCAACCAAAACTTTTATTTCTCTCGGAGCATGTACATATATATGATTTCAAAGAAGGATAAACTAAGAATAAAAGGGACGTCGCTGAACAATATTCCAAGGTCTGTCTAATTCATCCGGATTTGTACTGCCTCCAACTCTCTTTCTCTTCTTAGTAGCAGGTCTTTCTTTGACTGACCTCATGTCAGTTAAGTAATACGAACCATTGTGTAATACTCGACTAACTAAAAAGGGCCCTTCCTATACTAGGGAAAGTTTGTGCTTTCTTTGTTGCATAAGCCAGAGAACCAAATCACCTTTATTGAAAGATCTATTTCGAACTCTCTGGCTATGATACTTGCGTAACTTCTGCTGATAGGCTGTAGATCTCATTTTAGCAACGACGCGAACTTCTTCGACTAAGTCGAGATCGTTTTGTCGAGAAATCTCGGCATACTCTTCAATATATGCGGCCACTCTAGGAGAAGTGTGAATCAAATCACTAGGAAGAACTGCTTCTGTGCCATAGACCAAGAAGAAAGGTGTGTATCCGGTTGACCTATTTGGGGTTGCTCGTAAACTCCATATCACAGAGGGTAATTCCTCAGCCCAAGCCCCCGCAGCACGTCGTAGCGGTGCTTCGAGTCTCAGTTTTAGGCCTTGTAGGATTAAACCATTTGCTCTTTTGACTTGTCCGTTAGCCTATGGATGTGCGACTGACGCAATGTCAAGCCGGATATTTTGCTCGTCGCAGAATTCAGCAAATTCTCCCATAGAGAAGTTACTCCGGTTGTCCATAATAATGCTATGTGGATAACCATACCGGATTATAACATCCTCGACAAATCTTTTGATTGTTTCTCCATCACAACTAGTGACAGGTTTAGCCTCAATCCATTTTGTGAATTTATCCACCATCAGTAAAAGATGAGTAAATCCACTTGGAGCTCGTTTAAATGGTCCTACCATATCAAGCCCCCAGACCGCAAAGGGCCATGTTATAGGTATTGTTCGTAGCTGATCAGCCAGAACATGAGCTTGCTTGGCGTACTTTTGGCAGCCTTTGCACGTCTTGACTAATCGTTCGGCATCTGCCTGAGCTGTAAGCCAGAAAAATCCATGTCTAAAAGCTTTTGCCACTAAAGATTTGGCTGCAGCGTGGTGACCACACTCGCCTTCGTGGATTTCTCTTAAGATTTCCACTCCTTCTTTCGGAGATATGCAGCGCTGAAAAACCCTAGAAACACTCCGTTTATGGAGCTCACCTTTAACAATAGTATAGGCTTTTGCTCGTCGGATAATCTGCCGGCTCAGAACCTCGTCTTCGGGTAATTTGCCATCTACTAGATAATCTAGGTAGGGTTGAGTCCAGCTGGGAATTACAGCCAGAACTGCTATTAGAGGTGAGTCGGATTTAGTCAGATATTTCTCATCTACTCCCTTTATTGAGGGAACTTTGAGGTGCTCTAAAAAAGCGCCATCCGGGACTTCTTTCCGCGCAGAGCCTATCCAAGATAGTGCATCTGCTTGCTCATTTTCTGCTCGAGGGATGTGTTGAACCTCAAACCCTTCGAACGATTTAGATAGATCATCCACGACAGCTTTATATGCTGCAATGTGTTTATTTGCATTACAAATATCCGACACTTATTGAGCAACAAGATCCGAATCTCCATAACACATCAAACATCGGATGTCAATATCCTTAGCAATCCGGATTTCATGCAGCAGTGCTTCATACTCGGCAATATTGTTTGTCGCTGTGAAGTGGATCTGCAACACGTATAACAGTTTATCTCCTTGGGGTGATTTGAGCACCACGCCAGCCCCCGTGCCCCCGCGAGCCTTAGACCCATCAAAGTAGAGGGTCCAATATTCCGACTCAGGGAGGGTCATATTTTCCTTCGTCTCTGTCCAATCAGCGCAAAGTCGGCAAGGATTTGGAATTTAATTGTTGTACGGGGTTTGTACTCAATATCGAAAGTTGGAAGCTCTATGCCCTATTTGGCGATGCGTCCTGTGGCGTCGCTGTTGTTGATTATATCTCTCATGGGAGCTGTACTCACCACGGTAATTGGATGCTCCTAAAAATAGTGTTGTAACTTACGAGATGCTTGAAAAACACCGTAAGCCAACTTTTGATAGTGCGGATACCGCTGTTTTGATTCTGTCAGGACCCCGCTGACAAAGTAAGTCGGACGCTGCACCAGGTGTTCCTGATTTTCCTCCGGTCTCTCCACCACCATGACGATACTAACGACTTTATTTGTCATAGCAAGATAGAGCAACATCGGTTCCTGAGGTTCCGGCGCTGCAAGGATAGGAGGAGATGAGAGTAATTTCTTCAAATCTTGTAGTGCAACTTCAGCTTCGTCAGTCCAAACAAAATCCTTGGTCTTTTTCAGGAGTTTGTATAATGATGCGGCTCTTTCACCAAGCCGGCTTACAAATCGACTAACCGCAGCGATGCAACTAGTTAATCTTTGTACGTCCTTCAGCCGAGTTGGCCTGGAAATATTGAGTATAGCCTTGATTTTGTCTCGGTTCACCTCTATGCCTCTTTGAGACACGATGAAACCCAACAATTTTCCGGCTAGTATTCCAAAGTAGCATTTCTTCGGATTAAGCATGATGTTGTATTTTCGTAGATTGGCGAATGTTTCCTCCAAGTCGGAAATCAGCGTTTCCTTCTTTTTGGACACCACCACAATATCATCCACGTATGCATGTACGTTGCGTCCGAGTTGGTCATGGAGGCAACGCTGCATCGTGCGCTGGTACGTAGCTCCTGCGTTCTTCAGCCCAAAGGGCATCGTAACAAAACAGAAGGTTCCGAAAGGGGTTATGAATGAAGTTTTGACTTTGTCAGATTTCTTCATCCGGATTTGGTGATAACCGGAATATGCGTCGAGAAAACAGAGGAGTTCCGAGCCTGCCGTAGAATCGATAACTTGATCAATTCTAGGCAGAGCGAATGGATCTTTTGGACAAGCCTTGTTCAAGGCAGTATAATCAACACACATCCTTAAATCAGTGATGTCCTTTTTAGGGACCATTACAGGATTGGCCGACCACTCAGTGTGGATGACCTCTTCTATGAATCCGACTAACTCGAGCCGTGCTAGTTCCTCAGCTATTGCCTTACCCTTTTCATCGTCGAAACGTCGTAGGGACTGTTTGACGGGTTTAGCGTTCAGGTTTACATTTATAGAGTGCTCGGCAAATTCCCTAGGTACTCCAGTCATGTCAGATGGCTGCCATGCGAAGATATCTTGATTTGCTTGGAGGAACTTGATGAGCGCGCTTTCCTATGCGCTACCTAGGCCTACGCCTATCTGGGTCACCTTGGAGGGGTCATCATCCTTCAATGGCGTCTTATTCGTCTCTTCTGATGCCTTGAACTCCAGATTTGGCTTTGTCACCTCCTTCTTCGTTGCAGGCATCTCGGACGGATCTATGCTCTTCTTGATCTCCTGGTACTCCTGGGCGTGCAGCACGGCTTCAGCAAAGGCGGCATTTCCATCCTCGCACTCTCGCGCTTTCTTTGGGTCTCCCCTGATAGTGATTACGTCATTGGGACCTGGAATTTTCATCATATTGTAAATATAACACGGCCGAGCCATAAAAGCCCAGTAAGCCGGACGCCCGAATATAGCGTGGTACGCGCTCTTGAACGGGACCACTTCGAAGGAAAGTGCCTCCGTCCGATAATTCTTTGGAGTTCCAAAGGTAACATCCAAAGTAATCTCTCCCAGGGAATTAGCTTGTCTTCCTGGGACAACTCTGTGAAAGATCACAGAGCTATGGTTCAGCTGGGTTTCCGAGATCTTCATCCGGCGTAGCGTTTCGACATAGAGAATATTGATGCTGCTACCACCGTCCATGAGGGTCTTGGAGAAACCATAACCGTCAATAAGTGGGTTGACGATTAAGGTGTATTTTCCTCGCCTGTGCAACTTAGGCGGATGATCAGCGCGGTCAAATGTGATTGCCACTTCCGACCAGTCCAAGTATTGGGGGACAGCCAGAACCATTGCATTGAGCTCGTGTAGAACTGCTTTCTTGACCTTTGCTGGTTGAGATCCGAGGAAAGTGACATACGTGTCCTTGGTGGGAAAAGTTTTCTTCCCCTTTGGCTTGGGATTTGAAGCATCAGCTTCCTCAATGTCGGAATCTTCCTTGGTCTCTTTTTCTTTTTTGGGATTCTTCTTTCCCTTCTTCCGCTTAGCTTTGTAGCCCGTGGTATCATCTCTTTTTATGTCGTCATTGAAACGACACTCAGCGTTGGTGTGGGACGAGCCCCCATTGGCGTCTAGGTGATGCACACATGGGTTATTGGCAATGTCGTCCTAAGAGTAGGTTTTGCCTGGTTGCTGGTCTCCTCTACCTTGGACCCTTGATGTCCCACGGCCACTCCCACGGCCTCTACCGCGTCCTCCTCGTCCTCCAGACCCGAAAGTAGCAGTAACCACCGCTGTTTCCGTGTTGGGTTTCTCTTCCGAGGTATTTTTGCGCTTCTGAGCTTGTTGCTTTGGTTGTTTTGCTGACTGAGGCACAACTAGGGCATTGAGTAATCCCTCTGCATCGTCGTCAGCATCTGCATACTTGCTCGCTGTTTCTATCATCTCTCCCAAGTTAGTGACCTTGTCACACTTCAAACGATGACGTAGTAGACCAATTGGGAGTCCTGCGATGAAAGCTTCAATCGCGGTTTGATCGTTTAGTCCTTCACAAGAGTTCTTGGTGTCGATCCATCGTCCGAGGTATTCCCGGCAAGTTTCTCCGGCTTTCTGGGTGCAACGCTGTAGGTCTCCGACCATACAGGGCCTCCGATATGTGCCTTCAAAATTCTGAAAGAACGCACTTTGCATGTACCAGTTATGGATGGTGTTCTCCGGAAGTTCATTGAGCCATGATCGTGCCGTCTTCCGCAACATAAGTGGGAGATATCGGGTTGCGACCAGGCTGTTTCCGCCTTTAGCAATGCAGCAAGCTTGGAAAAAATCCTGTAGCCAGGTATCTGGCCGAGCAATGCCGTCGTAGGCTTGGATATGTCTTGAGATGGAAAAACCTTCCGGGAATATTGTAGCTCTAATGCGTGGTCCGAAGCATTTTGGGCCCACGTAGATATCATCATTTTTATAGCGCCGCGCCTCTATGTTGGAGTTGATCCTGTGCCTTGCGTCGTTCGGGGATAGAGATCGTCGGCTGTGGCTGCGGTGCCTTGGAGCCGGACTTCGGCTTCTGCCACCACCTCCTCCGCCATGTCGTCCTCCTTGTCTCCCTTGGGAGCCGTTGTGATGACTGCTTGGTGGAGAGGATGGGGCAGCTGAATTGTTTCTGGCTGATCGCCGGCCTCTGTCCGGAGCGTCATTATTCCGGTTCCGGGGAGGGTCTTCACTACGACGAGCCCCCTGCCGGCTCGTGCCAGCATGGTTTCCATCATTGCTTCGTCCGTTGTTCCCACCATGGTGAGGGTCAGCCGGACGGCTTGCATGTCTAGGAGGTGGCATTTTTTGACGATCCTCCTCCCGGCGTTTCTCTTTATCTTCTCCCCTTCGATCGTTAGACTCTCGTCGGGGAGGGTTTCTCGGATTCAGTGCAATAATGGCCTCTTTTTCGGCCGCTGGGGCGACGTTGCTCCAGTCACGCGCAGTTCTGTGATGCTGTCTTGACGATCCAGTTCTTGAATAATTGTCTTCCCCGCGTTCGGGGTGATGATACTGCTCCCGGACGTGATGGGGCCTTATATCATTCCAGGCTGAGTCCGTGTGACATTGGCCGGATTTGGAGACCAGTTTTCCACTTCTGGATTTCGTAGCCTTTTGTTGCTCTAGACCTTTGGTGAGTAGCTTGATGCCCAATCGAACCTGTTCTGGACCTGTTCTAGACAGCTTTGGGTCCGTTTCCCAGAGTCAAGCTCTGATCGGTACTTTCGGACATCTAGACTTCGGGATTATCTCCGACGTCCATGTCATCCTGCGCTTTGGGAGAATGTTCCCTGGATCCTTTATCCATGGCTTCTCCTTCTTCTGCAGCTTTGGAGTTATACTCCTCTTCATATTCCGTGGAGAACTTTTAGAAATCTGCTGACGTCATCGATTCATCCGAGGATGCGGGTACGTCGGCGTTTGTTCCAATTGCCTCCAGCACAGAGTCGGTGTTTTATCCAGCATCGGCAGAGCCGGATTCGGATCCCACGTATCCGACGAAGTGCAACACATGCTTCCTAAGGTACCTGCGGCTTTCGCGATCAGCTATGTCGAAACTTTTGATGGTTTCGAGAATTGCATCCGCGCTTTCGCCTTGCAGTATCATACGTCGTAGTGTGTACCTCAGGAAAGGCATGTCTGCCCCGGCGTCATCAGAGCCGAAATCAGTGTCGTTGATATGTTCCTCCTGAATTTCGACTTCCACGGGTGGGTCGATCTGGGATCCGGCTTCTCCAGGGAGATCCACTCCAGATTTGACTTGGCCCGTTAGGTCTTCTTCAAGCTCGGATTTCTCCACTATCTCCGCAACTGGTGTGGGTTGGGTGGTATTAGGGTTTTCTGAGATCCGGAACTCTGCCGCCTCCGCGGACAAAGGGGACCGAGAAGATTCTTCGGCCTCTATCATCACCGCTGGGGTGGGTGGGGCAGGTTCAGCGAAACCAATGTAAACATCGATCTCGCCAAAAGACATGATTGTGTAGGCAGTCATGGCCTCCCTAGCCGGAATCCAAGTCTCGTCGAGAATGATGAGAGGGACGTCGCTGGCGTAGAGGATGCGACCGACGGCGATAGTCTCACCAATTCCGATCCTTGCAGATTCTGCTCGGAACGCAGATCTGAAGCTCACTTGCCCCATGGTGGACGCCAACTGTCGTCGGATTGAGGACAAGTACGCCATGAGGGGGTCCTCGAGGCGTGCGGAAGAGAGGGGTATGAGACGTACGGTGTTCCGGGACAGTGAGCACACAAGTTTACCCAGGTTCGAATCCGCCGGCTTTGGACGGATCCTATTCCTGCTAGCAATCCAGTAATACGGCAGAGCCGAAATATGGGTTACAAGGGTTCGCCTATGCGAGTTGAGATTGTAGACTATTGAGGGTCTAAAGTGTTGCCCTAAAGGCTCTCCCTAGGACGGCTTATATAGATATCCGGCCTAGGGTTTACAATAGAGATCTATCCGGCTACGACTAAGAGTCGGTTACAGAGTACATCTTAAACTACAAGTAACATTATGGGCCTAAGTCGGTAAGTCTTCTGGGCCTTCCCGTAGCCGGATTGGACTCCGTCTTTCTTCCTGACTGGGACGCTCGTGAAGCAAACCTCTAACCCGAAGTGGGCCACCCTGGTCAATGAGAAACTGTGAGGATACTCGGAAAATATATCCCAACAAATGAGTCGTGCCACTCCAGCTGCGCAAGTCAAGGGGAGCCGGAGCTCAGCTCCGGCAGCTCGCCCTAACCTCCCGACTGCGCCGAAGGCAACACCGACAACTTCGGCAGCACATCCCCAACATACCGGCTGCACAGAACGACGAGGAGAGCTCCAGCAGTTCATCCTCCCAACGTGCCAGTAGCGCAGCTTCTTTCCAACGATATCGCCTTCTCGCCGGCAACTCCATGCCGGGCCGTCTTAGCTTACGTGAAGAATAAGAAGATGTCAATAATCAACCTCAAGGTCAAAATCCAGATATTGCACTACCTTTCCAGGACATTTGATTGCTATGTATAGAAAACAAATCACCAACTATTAAATTGCACACATAATCCAACATAAAATCATTTTATGAAAATTGATGTATAATTCAAATTTACAGCCCCAGCTGGAACAGAGACCAACAAGGCCGAATTACTGTACCTACCATGAACCTAAAAAAGGAACACTGCCGGAGAAAGCTAACCTGCTTAGATCGTGCGGGAGCTTGGTCTGTCTCATCCATTAGACTGTCTCCATGCTGCATTAGCTGCTGGTTTGTCATATCTACAAGAAAATGCAGAGATCAATACTATCTAAAAGATATACAAATCCACACTGGACGTGTCACAGACGTTTATTTTCTTTCAGTGCATTTGTTAACCTCATTTTAAAAAGAAGAAGGAATATTTGTAGCATATGGGCCTATAAAGAATCATGCAATCACATTATTTCGCTCACACAAAACTGCAAAGAACCAGCAATAAAACTGCAAAGAGAAAAGAGATTGGTTGTTTAAATTTTACACAAACGGAAGCTCATTCTATCTGCACTCCCTAGTAAGGTGTCCAATCCTGCGGGTGTACTAAAAAATGCAAACAAGCAGAGCCGGCCAAGCTAAACAAAGACAATGTCGATGCAGCAGATTCACCACAAATGTGTGAATTGCAACCATAAGCCGGTAAGCTGACAGCAAGATCAAAAAAACACGTGAACCACAAAAGGAAAAAATGGAGTACGCCATCACAAGGAAAAAAAAATAGAGTACTAGGAGTATTGCAAATGAACATTACTGAACTTGCTCCATAGTGAAAGTTCAGTACTGCTAATTGCTTCATAATAGGAGTAATATTGATTTAATACAGGTGCGCAATAGTCAGAGAACATGCAAATCATTGCAGCTTGTTCTGTGACAAACTATAGGATCGATCTCTCTGCAACTAAATCACATACTCTATGAACAGTACAACCGGTTTCAGAAAAATAGGGGTCGGTAGCTGAATAGTAGCTTCATTTCAGAAAACAACAACGTTGTCAGAATAGGATCCGTTGTTAAGATATTCAGTACTGCGAACGTATGTTAATACTAGTGCCCAGGTGCTGTTGCCATCCTTGAAGCAGGGAGGTATTCATTCAGTTTTACACGCTGCATTATACTACCTCCAAAATAAACCCCGTGCAAGCTGACTACTCCTACGTCCATGTCTACACTACCGAAGGGACGTTGGGACGAACAGACACGACGGAAAAGATCCATTGATCTCATAAACCACCAGGAAGGCAAAGCTTCAGAACGAGCTCACAGGAAAGATCCATCTACTGCGCGCTTGGAGGCGAGGACGAGGGGGAGGGATCAAACCTTTGGGGAGCGCTTGGTGGAAGACGTCATGGTTCTGCAGCAGTGAAACGGCAGTGCTCCGGAGACGGACATGCGTAGACGGTGAACACCGGTGTTGCTACATCTGTATCTGCTCCTAGGCCTCCTTATCCTTTGAAGTCGATGGATCCAGCCCCACTACCGACGGATCGAGCACCGCCACTCACAGTTCTTGGTGCACCACCAATTCCTTCCCCAAAAATTCGGATATTGGAGAACTGTTGCTCACAGATCTTGGGCCACCGCCGAAGATTGAGCAAGGCGGCATGGGAGAGCTAGGGCCGACATAGGGCACGGCATTGAGCGAGGCAGCATGGGGGAGCTAGGGGTGGCGGCGGCAGCATTGCCAAGGGTGGAGATAGAGTGAGTACACTAGCCCTGCACTAGAGAGAGAGAGAGACAGAGAGAGAGGGAGAGTGGTCGTGTGAACTGTCCGTGCGAGCGACACGAGCCACAAAATTTCATAACGTGAAGAAAGTTGTATTGCAAATGCTTAAGCGTCTTATACTTAGACACATAGGGAGTACATAACATAATTAGACATAGGGAGTACATAACTTAGTACAGATATGCAAGAGTACAGAAGCATATATGGATGACTTGTACTACAAATAAGCATAGCATACTACAGATTCAAAGGTTGCTCCAAAGATCACGCGGATTGATTTGGGTCTTCCAGTTCATATCCCTCAAGGCCTTTCTTGGAAGGGATAGCACCAGATGTCCCAAATGTCACACAATGGGTGCGAGGCCGCTTTCTTTTATAAAACTCCATAAATGGAAATTTAGGGCTCCCGAGTTCTATTAGCTTCCCATCAGCAAATTTGTTTATTCCAAGTTTGTACGGCAGATCAGCTTTGTTACTTTTGTCCACCATCAGCACACCATTCTTGAAGGTGTTGAACCGACGAACCATCTCATCATGATCACGCTCCTGGTTGAAAACCTTGCACCAGCGCTCATACAAGGCCCACAAGGCTTCATCTGACTCAAGGTCCTTTTCTTCTGCCACAAATGTCACCATACCTATAGCCCCCTAAAAAAAAAGAGTAGGGGATTATTTATATATAGTTTAAGCTGTGATCTACACAAAGACAAACGTTAAGACCAAAGTGGAGTTTCTTTTGCCTGCACTTTTGTGATTTTTTGAGTAGCTCAAAGTACTATGTACTACTCTGTATGATTTAACAAAAATTTACAGGTTTGCAGAAATCATTGGTATGTATCTGGACAAAGAATTTCAGACTCTTTTGAAACTTTTAAATACCGTTTTCGAATTGTTTGAAAACACCGAGATCCACCTCCCTCGCCCAAAACGCCGCACTTGTAAACCTCGCCTCTATACTAGTATGATGTCTTCCTATTCACCAACATGCACTAATCTCCTAATAGAAGTTGGATTCAGCTCAGCTGCACAACGGCTAGATGAGTATTCTCACAATAAACTAGCTAGCTAGAGTAAAATCTTCAGGCCTTTCATCAATCCAAAAAGACTAAGAAAGATGATTCCCGGAGCTGCGTGCATCCGAAGAGAGAGGTATGGGATTTACCTGGTGAAGGGCCGTGGATGTTGGTTGGTGGTGCGGCGATTGTGGGTCCACTGCCGGGGATCCGGGGGGGCGGTGAGGCGATGGGGAAACGACCGCGGCCCAAGGGGCGGCTCCGGGAGGGACTACGCAGTAACGGATCTGAGGCGGCCTCACCGCCTGAACCAGAGCGGGCCACCACCGCGGCACAGCGAGATGCGGCCGACGCAGCTAAGCGGGCAGCGCGAGACGCCTGACGGCAGGCCTGCAAGATCTTCGACGCCGCCGACGGCATGATGAAAGATGAGAGAGGATGGAACCTCTCTTGTTTCCTCCTTTTTAAACCTTCCGGTACTCTTCGCGTGATCTTGGCCGTCCAGGGCGCGTTTTGGACAGGTTTTAGAGCATCTCTAGCATTTTTTTTTGAGTGGAAGAGCAGAGAGTCTATGTTCAGGACGTGTTTGGTGGGCTGCCTCTCCTTTGGACAGGTGTTACATCATCTCTAGCAGAGAGCCAGAGACTATATCTCAGCGCGATAAAACCATTTTGCAGCGCGCTCCGTTAGGATAGAGCGCGCGGCGCAAGCACGACCTTCACCGGAGGCGTCATTTTGTAGTGCCCACTCTATCGCGAAAAACAGCCCCCACCAAACGCGGCAACTACAACGCGATGTCGACGCAAACAACAAACACATACTTTCATACAATCAACAAGATCAAACAAATCAAAATAGTTCAACAATAAACTATCTAGCTTATTTATTACAACACAAGCAAACAGTACGACAAATACAACAAATTATTCACCAACCAATAGCGTGGAGATGTTTTCTTCTTCCTCAATATCAAGTTCATCGCCGGATGAATCATTGCAAAAACTTATCTATGAAAATGTAAAATAATTGAAATACTTCTACCAGATGAAATGTAAACAAAATGGGCGAATGCGCGGCAACGCAAACCTTACAGCGATTTCGACGAACACGTTGTGTGCGCCAAGTTGCCTCTCGGCTAGAGGAGGACATCGTCGCAGTTGAGCTCGGCGCGGTGCCACGGCAGCGCGGCACCGGGGGAGATTCACCGCACAGCGGCGGCGAATCGACGAAAAAAACCGAGCTCCCGGCGCCGGCGACGGGGGCGAGAGATTCACCGCGGCGGCCCGCATGGGGCACGCGCAGCAGCGACTGCACAGCATGATAGAGCCGGCTGGACTTAATCGGCGAGGCGCCGGCGCCGGTTGGAGGAGTGGATTGGGGAAGAAGAGGGCATGGGCGCGGAGGAATTTTCCGGGCGGTTGGCTGTTCGCGCGCGCGTAGCCAACGTTAGTGCAATGTAGCTGGAACACCAAATATCCGACGCCGGATAGCGCAAGACGTCGTGTCGCGCTAAAATTTTACAGAGCGCGCTCGGATGCAGCATCTGCTGGAGGGCCGTGCGCACGCTCCCGCACGCTATTCAAGTGTTTTATTTAGCACAACGCTACTTTAGAGTCTCTGTTGGAGATGCTCTTAAAAGCTCCTTCGACCAAGGCCTAGGAAATATCTGAATCAGCCGTTTTTATCGGAACGGACTGTGCCGAAGTGAAAAGCGAGGATGCCGCGCATGGATGAGATCAGCGCAAGATGCTGGGAGAATGTGAAATCCAGCCTCCGTTTCGTGGCAAAGCTAGGTATCATCTCCTCCATTTGGTGACCTCCCAACATTTTGGCCTAGTACGAAAATCCTCATTTCCACTTCGACACTAGGGGCGACGACTAAATGTTCTCTATGTCCCCTATCGTCGGTTGATAGTATGTAGGGTTGATTTAGCTAGTACACATCATAGATTGATTTGCTTAGGAGAACCAGAGGGATCTGATCTATCAAGCATCAGTCCTCATAGCTGTGGTTCAGACCTAGATCCTGATGCTCCATGATACCTTCGATCTAGATTTACGGATGCAGCATGGTAGTTTTTTTCCTAGTAGACCTAGGTTTAATTGAACCTTAGGAAACAATGCTAAATGGCAATTAAATGAGACACGTGTACTAGACTTGTTTGTTCGTTTTACCTTCGTTTAACGGACCTTCCTGGTTTACTTTAGAATGATGCTTGTTGCAATGGATGGAGATAGGCCAGGGTGAAGATTCACCTGCAGTTGCACATCATACGGGATAAAGATAGTAATACGCATATTTATGTGTAATGATTTAATAAAGATAGAATTTGTGGGCAACACATCCTGATATACTATAGTTCATGCGAATCACAAGCATATCAATAGTCTTTTCATCCAACCATTGTATCGTGAAATAATGGGCTACACACCAATTATTAAGTAAAAACACAGATCAAAGCCTTAAGAAGTGACGTTGCTGTTATTCCCAAATAGATCGCTAAACAAAGACCGTAATCCCCTTACTGTCACTGGGTTTCCTACGAGATCCCCGCTCACAAAGTATCTCACCTCAAGCCTTTATCAATTTTCGGGATCTTGGGTACCAACAAGTCCATAGATCGAGACAAGAGATAGAGAAACAAAGATACAAATCTCTATTCAATCAATACACAAAACTCCCATGAATTAGATACACATAATCACTGCGAGGTTTCACCCCAACCCGCGGCCCGTGAAAACTACTCACTCATAACAATAAGATCAAGAATCGAAAACATTGTGCAAAACACTTAGACTAAAATCAAACATTCTTACAATGGTCGCCAAATCACAAGGAGATCTCAAGTACAAGCTAATGTCTATGGATATGGAGAGGATGGAGGATGGGTGGATGAACTATGATGGTGGATCTCCTTCGGTGGTGTTGTGATGCAATCTGAGAATGGTGGCCCTCTTCGCGGCGGATGGGATCTCGAAATATATAGGAGACTTCATGAGAGTTGTAGGGTTTGACGAGACGAACCGCTGCCACCTAGTACGGGCGGACCTTGCCCGTACTAGTGGTCGTTAATCCCTCTGTTAATGGGTTTTCAACCCAGGTTTGCTTGTCCATGTAAACAAGCTCAAAATCTTCATTAATAGCTCCTAATTTTTCCTTTAAGTATGATTTCCTACACAACACAATTCAAAGGAAGAGATTGCACATCTTTGCAATAATTAGTTATTAGTAGCAAGGCTAGATATATTCTTGGTCATATGTTTGACTAAAAGTGTGATTTAAACACGAAGAAAGATGGCTATTTTCATAGCCATCACTCCACAAGAGAGCAGTCAGGCGTAATGCCTTTCCTAGGCTCTCATAAGGTCCTATGATGGTCTAATATCGGGAGAGGATGTCATACACCTCAAGAAATATAGAGTCTCTCCAAATGTTGTGGATAACAAGATTCCCTTTCTATGAACCGGTCAAAAGGTTTAGGGAACAAGGACTATTGGAAGATAGTATCCACACCTTTGTTGAAAAACAAGTTGATATGTTTGTTCATGTTGTGGGTCATAACCAAAGGTTTAGAGTGATCCATAACACATTTAGGAGATCCACATAGACAATTGCTCATTATTTCAAACAAGTCCTTGTATACGATTGGAGAGCTCACGAGAGAGATGATCAAACCCCCAATTGCTCGCACACCTAGTAAGATACGAACCAGCCGTAGATGGAAGCCATATTTTAGGGTTAGTGATAATTATCTTGTTTCTTTTCATGTAATGACTAGATTGCTCCTTGTCATGACGTTATGCTTCTGTTCACAAGATTTCATAGGTGTTATCGATGGTACTCATGTGACTGCTAGAATGTCAAAATCTCAATTAGCAGCTGATGCATGTAAAATGTATACATGAACTTTGTAGTTTGTTAACATGTTTTCCCACATATTTGCATCATATATAATGTTATATCCCTATTTTATATTGATTGGATTTACCAATGATCTCCTTTATTTTGGTTATAACCCTGCAGGGCAGAAAAGTCCTGTTTTCAAAGTTTTTGATGTTTCAGGTCCTATACGAAGTCAAATGGAGCTGCACTTTTGGGAATGTCAATATTTATCCACGAGAAGCATCTAGAGCACTGGAATATCACCAGGAGGTCCAGGAGGACCAAAACATCCTAGGTGGCGCGCCTAGGCTTGGTGGGCGCGCCACCCATGCTCTTTCCTCCTCGACCGTCCGATCACCTTCATTCTTTCGCCCATAGAGCTCTCTTGACCTAAAAAACCTATATAAGGACCCCTGGGTCATCCTCGAAATAGAGGCAGCACGAAGCAACGGGAGCCACCAGAGTCAGAAACACCACAAGATCCAGCAAAGATTGGAGGGGGGAAACTCCGTCAGAGCCACCTCAGGAGAGATCTCCATCATGTCAGGCTACATCGCCATGATGAAGAGGGAGTAGTCCACCTTCGGCTATGGATTTGTGGTAGTAGCTTGATCTATTTCTCTCTTGTTCTTCATAGATCTAGTACCATATGAGATGCCCAACATGATTATGGCCATATTTGTAATTCCTATGTGGTGGATCTTTGTTCTATGATTTGATAATTGATACTGGAATCTATTTTGTGTAAGATGTTTTAATATATGCATATCATGCACCCCGTTCTTCATTGCTTGTTTTGATCCAACTTTTAGGCAAGAACTTGTATGGGGAGAAGTGTGTGTTAGATGGAGTAGCATGGGGGTGGAGATTGAATTGTGACACATAATATTCAAGATCTACTTTGGTTTTTACCTTTCTTTTGCTGCCTCACTAGGGGTAAAGTGAAATCGTGTGCTATAGTTATCACGTGACAGTGTGATGACCTTGTTAAATCAAGGTAGCATATTTGTATTTCAAATATCATATAATATTTCTTAAAGCTATACTCTGATTTGTTCTTAAATCAAGATTGCATGGAGATTTCCCTTTCTTGAGGAGTATAAGAGAGAGATGTATTCCATCTCAATATCAGAATGTGATGCCCATATTAATTCCTTTTATCAAGCACTCATAGAATTTTCATGAATCTTTATCATTGATGAATTGTTTTGTGATCACTAGAACCTAAAAAGAGAGTAGACAAGTGAACCCATGAACCCCTATCCGATTTTTATCATAAGAAGCACCTTTCCATTGCATCTACTATACTTTATAATTTCTTCAATTTATTATTCGAAAATACAAAAATACTTTTTCTACTTGCAATCACTTATAAAAACCCCAAAACAACTCTACTATCTTCCATATCATCTAGTTTGCATGACTTTACTTTATTTACTGCTTTTATTTTAGTTTACATTTATTTTATTTCATATTACTAATACGAAACCTTGTGCTTGACAAACACTTGGTGGATTTGGGGACACAAGACAAATTATTTTGTTTTACATGTTGCTTGAAGAGGAGAAGATAAACATCCTTCCATATGAATGCATGCAATAACAATTCAAAGATCATAGTTCTATGAATGTAGAATAAATCTGGGGGGCTCATAAGTTTCTTCAGGGATGGTGTTAGTGAACCAAGTACCAATTGCACAACCTATTATTCGTGTATATTGCCCTGGGTTCGCTAACTCATCCCAAAAATCTAACACCAATGTCTTTGCCTCTCTTTTGGGGAAAATTTGAATCATTGGCCACAATAAGAAATTGAAATATAATCTTACGAAACAATATTCAGAAATATACATATTAAGGTACAAAAAAAATCTTAAATATTGTAATTATAAATAACTAAAAACCAAACAATCTTCAGGTACATGTAGAAACAACTTATGATCAAAATCATGCATATACATATGCATCATACGAATCATTCAAAGATCAGAAAAAAATTTAAAGATCATAAATATTGTTCCATATGAGAATAAATCAAGGACCTCATAATTTTTTCAGAGATGGCGAACCAAAGTACCAACAACACAACCTATATTGTTTATGTACATTGCTGCCTCAGTGAGAAACAGATCAAAGATCATAGTTCATATGTGTAGAATAAATCTGGGCCTCATAATTTTTTGAGATGGAGTTAGCGAACCAAAATACCAATTGCATAACTTATATTGTTGTACATTGCCTCAGGTTCACTAACCATCCCTAAAAAAATGACACCATCATATGTGTCTCCCCTTGCACTCTTTTGGGGGAAATTGAATCATTGGCCTCAGTAAGGAATAGAAATATAATGTTATATGCATGTTGTGTATCGAAATCAACACTCAGCTAGCAAACCCTAAAACCCCTAAAATCAAATGTTACAGATCGATTAAATTTACAGCACAAGAGAACTGTATGAGCAACAAGTTAAGCAAATATAAATTTACTAGATGGCACATGAGCAAATCCAATCAAATCTCCAAAACAATCAACCATTCAAACCATATATATTCCCTATATCAAGAGCAAAAGAATCTATAGACGATTGAGAAAATTCTACGTATGAATAGTGAAATCTACGGCTGCGACTAGAGAAGCTAGCAAAATAGTACCTCTGACTCCTCATCAGAGACCTCCTCCTCGAACTCGTCATTCTCCACGATTGCATCGAGGATTTCTTCGTGGAGGATGGGGTCGTTGATGTAGAGCACCGCGTTGCCTCCGCATGCCGCTTGCCCCTGATCCAGATCTGCCGCTGGCACCACAACGTTGTTGGCCACCTACTGCTCGACGGTGACGATGACTGGCTAGACGGAGCCCAAAGCCTCGACGGCGCGGTGATGAGTGGGTTGCGTGTCGGAGATGCCGCCTCTGCCTGCTCGGCGATGACGGAGCCATCTGCTGATGCACCTCCAACTGGCTTCACCTCCGGCTCGTCTCCACGTGTACGCTTCATGGCACAGCTAGGGAGGGCGGTGGTGCAAGCGAAGGAGTTTCAGCGGTGCAGATTGGGGTTTTGTGACTAGACAGATTAGGGAAAATGACATGAGCTTATGAAATAATAAGGCCAAGCGGGTTTATATATGCGGGAACATTGGTAGTCCTGGAGTGGACACGTGGTGTGGAATCGTGTGGGTGGGGGTCTAGCACGATCTCCACTTTCTAACTGCATTAACAATACATGCATGTTTTCCCAAAAAGCCACGCGCATTCTACCTCTAGAACATGCAAGACGCCAGTTTTTGAGACGAGGGGCATAATGGTTGATGACCCACAAGTATAGGGGGTGTATCGCTGTATTTTCGATAAGTAAGAGTGTCGAACCCAACGAGGATCAGAAGGTGCTGGCTAGTGGTATGGATCAGGAATTCTATGCAAATACTTAGCAAATGGATTTTTAGGGGTTTTCGATAAAGCAAGTAAACAAAGTACGAGTAAACAAAAGACAGTGCAGCAAGTGGCCCAATCCTTTATGCAGCAAATGACAAGCCGGTTGTATTTCTTAAGATGAACAAACGTTCTCGAGGACACATGGGAAGACTGTCAAATGCTTTCGCTTCATATAGTTGATTAATCTTCTTTAGCTTGCTAAGTGTTGTGTGGGTGAACATGTGCTAATGTACCGCCCCATCCAAGACTAATACATACTTGTGATTATACCCCTTACAAACATCCGTAAGTACAAGAAAGTAATTAAGGTAGAAACCTAACCACAGCTTTAAACTCTAAGACCCTTACGTCCCTTGTGCAATGGTTTCCTAACGGGGGTTCAGGTTTCTGTCACTCCAGCAACCCATACGATTAGTAGCCAAATACACAATGCATTCCCCTAGGCCCTTATAGGTGAAGTGTCATGTAGTCGACGTTCACATGACACCACCAGAAGAAGTACACCACAACTTAAATAACAATCTATTGAATCTTTCTCAACGCAACTCCACTACTAACAACAAGACTTCTCCCATGTCCTCAAGAACAAAACAAACTACTCACAAGACATCATATGGATCCTGATCAGAGATGGAATAATGATGTATAACAATCTGAACATAAACAATAATTCAATGGTTCACTCAATAGCATCAACTACAAAGAGTAATCAACACCGGGAAAGTTTCCCCTATGAACTATGCAAGATTCAACTCAATTGTTACAACAATATGGAGATGGTGCTGAGGGTGCTGATGGTGGTGATGATGATGATCCCGATGAAGTCCAGCTTGATGGTGGTGTTGATGGCGACGATCTTCCCTCTCTGGGAAGGAATTCCCCCGGCAGAATTCTGTGTGCCGGAGAGATCTTTCTCTCTTGGTGTTTTCCGCGCCACAGAGGCGGCAGAATCTTTCTGTGGTCGCTCCCCGAGTCTTAGGGTTTCGTGGGGATGATATACACCAGAGGAGAGAGGCTGGAGTGGGCCAGGGCGGCCACACCACCTCCAGGCGTGGCTTGGGCCTGCCCGCGCCATGGGGTGGTGTGGGCCCCCTGTGACCCACCTCCACTCCATCTTCTAGCATCCTGAGTCTTCAGGAAAAAATAGGATTTTCCGTATATTTTCCCGGATTTTCTGATCTTCGCGAATTTTGCCTCCAAATAGCACCTTTTCCATCAGAATCCTGACTGCAGCGGTCCATGCTCCAAAAGTCATCAACCATGCAAAAATAGATGAAATAACATAAGTATCACCTCTCAATACAAAATATATCAATGAATAGTAGTGAATTAAGACATAGAATAGTGATGCAAAATGGACGTATCAACTCCCCCCAAGCTTAGACTTCGCTTGTCCCCAAGCGAAACTAAGCTCAATAAACATGGCCTCAGGTTTATGGAGTGAAGAGTCGATAAAAGAATACGGACAAGAAGCATCACATTCATCAAATACATAGATCATAATAGAAGACAACTCACTATTATATAACTCAACTTGTAATGAGTAAAGGAAACACAATAAAGATACATAAAGTGAATCAGAATTGGTAATGGCAAACTTAGCTCTTGGTCAAAGAATAGTTGATAATTTGCTGGAGTTCACAAATAGCTGGTTTTCAATGAAAGCTTTCAAAGTAGTAAACATCAAGATAAGAGCAATGTGCAAAATAAGGAACAAAAGAAACAAGATTGAATAAATCATCATATGAATGAATGAAACACATCAACTCAAAATACTTGCTGAGATAGAAGGGAATAGGTTTACTAACTCAACTACAAAGTAAAAGGAAGGGCCCTTCGCAGAGGGAAGCAGGGATTGCAAGTCTCATAAAGAGCTCCCAAAAATTATGATACTTACTAGCTTTCAGCTCTCATTGCCCCTATCATAGGCATCTTTAGGTGATTAAGGTGAAAGTGAGGTCCAATCTGAGTTATATGCTTGACAGACTATAAACTGAAGATCCCAAGTCCCTTGAGTACGAGGGCCGCTCCTTATGCTACTCAACTTTAGTTACCGGTAAGTTCTTGTCATCGTAAGTATGTGCGTATCATTGAGAACCGCCAACGGGGTACCCCTTGCCCGATGAAACGGAAGAATCCCCATATCAAAATGACAAGGCAAGCAGACAATGAGTATCTCAGCAATCTTCTTATTTACCATGGGAAAATGGTGCCTTTTCTCTCTTTCCTCTTTTCATAGTATCTCTTTTTTTTATTTTCTTTTTCTCAATAGCTATCTCTCTCTCTTTTTTTATAAGAAGAATGCTTCATAGATATCATTATGGTTACGCTGCAGGTTTCCACCATGTCAGCATGGATTAGACCAACGGCCTAGGCGTTTCTCTAACACACATACATAACTCCATGGACTTACAAGCTCCCCTTTTATTTCACACCGACGACATCCGCAAACAAAAGAGCAAGGTATCAACTGGGTATATATTTACAAGTGTTGAAAGCGTTCCCCGTGACAGCACGGTTCTGCTAATCCCCAGCCTATAATTTGCAAGCATATAACTTTCATGGAGAGTTCACAATGGTTCAAGTTTATTAAATGCAATAAAGTAAAGTGTGCCATCAAGTTCGTGAGAGCTTTAATCACTAATTTTCGCATAACAAGTTTAATTTGGGAGGTAGACAAAACAAGAATTTACTTGGAATAGCAATAATGCTGCTAGGTAGGTATGGTGGACACAAATGGCACGGGTTTTGGTTTAAAGGAGTTGGAAGCACGAGAAGAATACCCTCTCAGTACAGGTTTTTGGCTACCAAGGATGGGTAGCAAGTATAAGAGTTGAAGGAAACAACCAAACATACAAGTGATAAAGACAAACATGCAATCTTCCTTGGAAGCACAAAAGATCTTAACTAGAGAACACTAGACTTATGAGCAAATCAAGAAAGAAAGATGATGAAATTATTTTTCTTTAGAGTACTTCTATCTTTTTCTTTCAACTCTCAAAAAGGTGTTGCTACTGACTGAGCCAGGTTTGCCAAAACCAACTAAATTAACTCAATGATCCCAAAGTTCTACCAATACTAACAACAAGATCAATCATATAATCACGAATTGAAAACTAATATAAGCTATGCAAAAGAGTAAATGATAGAACTTCTCATTAATATTCCATAACGGAAACTCACACCAAGGGATACATATCTAACGAGAGAGGGGACACTTCCATAATGCAAACCATACTACATAATAACTCCTCTATTCATGATATGACTCTACTAATAAGGTAAAACGATAGAAGATAGTGATATGATACCGCGGCACTCCCCCAAGCTTGGAACAAACCAAGGGGATGCCAAACCTGATGCCGAATTACTCCTTAGGTGGTGGTGGTATCCTCTTGATGAGCTCTTTGATCAATTTCCCAAAGTCCTCAATCTCGAAGGTGAGAGTGCGGATCAACTCCGAGTTGTGCTCAATACGGCCCATAATCATTTCAGTTTGTGGATCCCAGCTCTTGTGATTCTTTTTCCATTCTTCCCACTTGGAGTCTTCTTTTCCTGCATGGTTATGTATAAAGGTATGGAAGGGATTCTTGGTGTGTGGAGGAGGTGTCCATGGTGCCAAGCAGTGACGCGAAGGCTTCCCTCCAGTTGACATCCGTGCAGTCCTTCTGATCCTGGCAGGGTTTACCACCACTCCAATGCTTGCAACGGTAGTGCCGGTGTGCTTTGCCTCCTCTTCACCTTCACTCTTGATCTCCTTCTCCTTCCCGGGGTCTTGCAGGTCTTCCTCCATAGGTTCCTTCCCTTTATCCTTGGCGGACACCATTGTGCTTCTAAACCTTCAAAGAGTATGTCTTGGCAGAAACAGATCGAAACAAAAACACGACGAAAACACAATATACGAACCTCGGGGGATCCGGGGGTTATATATTACAAAGTTTCATATCAAAAGGAAGGTACTGAGCGAAAACGAGTCGGAGGCGGAGTCCTGGGTGGCCTCACCACATGGTGGCACGGCCAGGGGTGGGCCCGCGCCATGGGGTGGTGTGGGCCACCCTGGCTCCGTTTCCGTCCCTTTTTCGCTTCGTAGCTTTCCTTATTGACTGAAAACTGCAAAATTATAGTTGGATTGTATTTTCGTGGAACTTTTCTTACCATAACTGTTACCTAGTTGGAAACGGACTCTGCAGGTCTCTGGATTTGGTCCTCAATGAATTTCTCTGGAGTTATCTCTTGAATATCATCGATATCTTCATCTTCATATACTTATTATTTGAGTCATAAAACCCTTCTCTTCCTTATTACACCATTGTCTCCACTTCCTGGAAATTTCTTTCACACAAAACTTCACACAGTTCTCATTAGCAACATTAGTATAAGTGAAGTGATAAAACCTTTTGAGCCCAATCTCAACTGAAAACCATCACAACAAAAGCTACTGTAGCAACTTCTTCCAAAAACCCAAAAAGAATTCAAAAAGAAAATCGAATAAAGAAGCAAATGCAAGAGTGGTTAAATCTGTCAAAACAGACCAGCAGGTAAAGATCAATTTTTTCAAAAATCTTCTGTTGCTCAAATCAAAACGTGAAAAACTAATGAAAGTTGAATAACAACCTGGGTCACAATCACAAAAAATTACAGCTCAATCCGACATACAGAGATCTCTCACGAATTTTTATGGTGAAGCACAAAAATCTGTTTCGGGACAGCAACTTCCCCAAATCTTACTTCTCTCTCATTAGGGTTTGATATTGACACAAAAACCAAATAAAACGGATAAGGAGCGGTTATTACCGAAGTAATAACTTCCAAAACTCAAAGAAATAAAAAACAAACTAAAAGCAAAAACAAATTGGGTTGTCTCCCATAAAGCTCTTTCTTTATAGCCATTAAGATGGGCATGATAATTTTAAAGAAGCTCTCATAGGGATATGAATTGAAGTGAAAGAGAGCATTAAGAAGCAAAAACACACACACATTTAAGTCTAACCCACTTCCTATGCAAGGGGGTTTTGTAAATAAACAAGTTATCGAAACCATAGGCAACTTGCATAAGAAGGCAAAAGAAGTACAACATAAAAACTTTCAGCATAAAACGAGGAAACTTGATATTATTGAGATGCATAAGAACACTTTTCCCTCTCTCATAGTAGATTTCAGTATCATGCATAAACTTAACAATATAGCTATCGCAAGGACTATCATAGCAATGATCACTTATTCTAACAGAAAACACAGGAATACTAGCTCTCATAACACTACTATGTGAAACAATATTAGAGGTATCCTTACAAAGGATAGTGTGTCCCTCTTTTTCATATTTAGCAACAAAGTCTTTCACATTTGCTACAATAGGTTCATCAACCATTTGTTTATCAGGTTCAACAGCTTCATTCATACTTTCATTAACCATACTAGTTACCATAGAATGTTCCTTTACCTTAACTGGAAAAGGCATTTTCTCAATATAAGGTTTAGGTAAAACATGATTAGCAGTATAAACTTCAGTATTTCTTGCAGGAACACTCTTAGCAACATCTTTATAAGGTTCATGATACTTATTCCACTTCTTTTTAGGCACTTCATTGTAGGAAGCAAAAGCCTTAAAATAAGAAGCAATAGCTTGAGAATCTAGACCATAAGCTTTTTTAATATTTTGAAAGTCGTCAGTTCCCATAAAAGATTCAATGCATTCATAATCATAATTTATACCTAACTTTCTACCTTTGTCATTCTCCCAAGCTTCAGCATTGTCTTGAATACTATCTAGAAGGTCCCATTTAACTTCTTCTTCCATACGAGTGAATGATCCAGCACAAGAGGCATCCAATAAATCTTTGTCATGTAGAGGGAGCCTTGCATAAAAGTTGTTGATAATAACATTGTTGGGGAGCTCATGAATGGGACATTTGAGCATTAGTAACTTCAATCTCCCCCAAGCTTGAGCTGTACTCTCTCCATCAAGAGGCCAAAATTTGTATATTTGATTCCGATCTTTATGAATCTCACTAGGAGGACAAAACTTTGAATAAAAGAGAGGCACTATTTCCTCCCATTCCAGAGCTTGACCATTCTTCAGCAGCTTATACCATTCCTCAGCTCTTCCTTTCAGCGATAATGAGAATAACTTCTTCTTAAGTTGATCTGTAGTAATACCTGCACACTTGAACAACCCGCATAATTCGTGTATAAAGAGTAAATGATCACCGGGATGGACAGTTCCATCCCCAACATAGTTGTTATCCATAACACGATCAATAATTCTTGTAGGTATTTTAAAAACATCATTCTCAGCAGGTGGTGGTTTATCTAGTACCTTAGCAGTGGTAGTAGCATTACCAAATAAGAAACTCAGTGAATTATCCATAACAAAAATAAAGCAACTGGCAGAAGTAAACAATACTCACAGTAGAAGTTTCCTTTACCAGTTCCACTCTCCAATAGAGCTTCACTCTCCGGCAACAGCGCCAGAAAATAGTCTTGATGACCCACAAGTATAGGGGGTGTATTGCAGTATTTTCGATAAGTAAGAGTGTCGAACCCAACAAGGAGCAGAAGGTGCTGGCTAGTGGTATGGATCAGGAATTCTATGCAAATACTTAGCAAACGGATTTTTAGGGGTTTTCGATAAAGCAAGTAAACAAAGTACGAGTCAACAAAAGACAGTGCAGCAAGTGGCCCAATCCTTTATGCAGCAAAGGACAAGCCGGTTGTATTTCTTAAGATGACCAAACATTCTCGAGGACACATGGGAAGGCTGTCAAGTGCTTTCGCTTCATATAGTCGATTAATCTTCTTTAGCTTGCTAAGTGTTGTGTGGGTGAACCTGTGCTAATGTGCCGCCCCATCCAAGACTAATACATACTTGTGATTATACCCCTTGCAAACATCCATAAGTACAAGAAAGTAATTAAGGTAGAAACCTAACCACAACTTTAAACTCTAAGACCCTAACGTCCCTTGTGCAATGGTTTCCTAACGGGGGTTCAAGTTTCTATCACCCCGGCAACCCCTACGATTAGTAGCCAAATACACAATGCATTCCCCTAGGCCCTTATAGGTGAAGTGTCATGTAGTTGACGTTCACATGACACCACTAGAAGAAGTACACCACAACTTAAATAACAATCTATTGAATCTTTCTCAACGCAACTCCACTACTAACAACAAGACTTCTCCCATGTCCTCAAGAACAAAACAAACTACTCACAAGACATCATATGGATCCTGATCAGAGATGGAATAATGATGTATAACAATCTGAACATAAACAATAATTCAATGGTTCACTCAATAGCATCAACTACAAAGAGTAATCAACACCGGGAAAGTTTCCCCTATGAACTATGCAAGATTCAACTCAATTGTTACAGCAATATGTAGATGGTGGTGATGGTGATGATGGTGGTGATGATGATGATGATGATCCTGATGAAGTCCAGCTTGATGGTGGTGTTGATGGTGACGATCTTCCCTCTCCGGGAAGGAATTCCCCTGGCAGAAATCTGTCTGCCGGAGAGATCTTTCTCTCTCAGTGTTTTCTGCCCCGTAGAGGCGGCGGAATCTTTCTATGGTCGCTCCTCGAGTCTTAGGGTTTCGTGGGGATGATATACGCTAGAGGAGAGAGGCTGGAGTGGGCCAGGGCGTCCACACCACCTCCAGGCGCGGCCTGGGCCTGCCCGCGCCATGGGGTGGTGTGGGCCCCCTGTGACCCACCTCCACTCCATCTTCTGGCATCCTGAGTCTTCTGGAAAATATGATTTTCCGTATATTTTCCCGGATTTTCTGATCTTCGCGAATTTTGCCTCCAAACAGCACCTTTTCCATCAGAATCCTGACTGCAGCGGTCCATGCTCCAAAAGTCATCAACCATGCAAAAATAGATGAAATAACATAAGTATCACCTCTCAATACGAAATATATCAATGAATAATAGTGAATTAAGACATAGAATAGTGATGCAAAATGGACGTATCAATGGTCCGCCTCAGTAGACACCTAGAGGAGATTAATATTTCTGACCGGCTACGGCTGAGTGATCTAGAGAGACGGCCAATAATTTCCGTCATCTCAGGTTTCATTTAGAGGCAGTTTATTTTATGGACCAGGTGAGGGGGAACTCGTACTAGAGACGGTGCATATTAACAACGGTCTGAGATTAGATTTAGAGGCTGTCAAAAAATTACGACCACCTGAGGGTGGTGAACACAACCGGTGGTTTGTATTTTGGGGTAAACCGGCTCTAGGCACAGTCTCTTAGTAATGAGTTTGTACTAGTGTAGACACCTCCTCCTGATAGTATATGTCTAAACGGTGGAGCAGTTGAGTAAGAAAAGTTTTCCTGAGGTGAGTCTGGTACTATACACAATGTCTAGTGTAATAAAGAAATGAAAAAGGAACCAGAGAAGAGAACAAGGTTGAACAAAACTTGTAAGTTAAGAGCAAGTCCAGCAGCACACCTACATTTTCTCCCCTATGTGTGTATATGTAGGGGCCTCCCCTAAAGGCTGGTCATAGTGGAGAGTAACATAGACTATAAAATGCATAAGTGATTAGTCTATGTCAATAGAGGAGTAGTTCATTTATTAGATAATAGACTCATTTCACTTTGGGAAGAGATGAGTCAAGAAGAAGAGGACTTAGTAGATCCTCAAGATGACATTGATTATGAGACCCAGAAAAGGGAGCATGAGGCTTCCAAAGCTAGAGAAGAAGAGGAAGCAGGGGATAAACATAAACTATATGATTTAGACTATGAGACAATCGATTCAAGGGGAGAAGCCGATCTTAGAAAGGAACAAGAAGAGCAACTTATCATCCCACGTGAAGATCACACCGATAAGCAAAAATCAGCCACAAGGAAAACCAAAAAGATTGCTGAACCGGTAGCAAAGGTAAAGGAGAAGGTAATACTCACCAAAAATAAAATTCCTTATCCTAATAGAGTTCAATATGAACAAGATAAAGCTATTTATGACTCTTTTGATGAGGCACTGGGAAGATTACGCTTAGAACTTCCTTTAACTAATGCTATTCAAGTTCCTACTTATAAAAGTTTTATACAAGATATTCTTAATAGAAAGAAGAAGGTAACTAAGACTGTAGCAGTAATGACAAGCTTTGGTGATGCGCTGCCTGCTAAGCTTAGAGACCTAGGTATACCAACATTCTCCTACGCAATTGGGAAAGCTAATATATTTAACGCTCTTTGTGATTTAGGAGAAGGTGTTAATGTTATGCCTTATTCCCCATTTAAAAAAATGAACCTTGGAGTGTACTCTTCCACTTCAATCACTTTACAAATGGTGGATAAAACAACTAAACAACCTGTCGGTATGATCGAAGATGTTCTACTTAGTATTGACCAACATGTTATACCCACTGATTTTATTATTCTTGATGTTCCCGAGGATGACAAACTCTCTATCATCCTTGGAAGACCTTTTCTTAGCACAGCTGGAGCTAACGTAGACTGCTCTAGCAGTAAGATTGTCTTCAATATATATGATAATCAGATTGTTTGATGTTTTCCAAAGAAACCGGAACATAATGGAAAATATGTTCCACCACCTAAGCGTGTTCAAGCAACAAGAACCAAAGATGAAGAGCAGCTTGAGGTAAACGCTAATGGTATGGAGTTTGGCTAGAACCTAAACTCTACAACAAGGTAGTTAATGGGAGTTAACCCATTCTCAATAAATTAAGTTTAAGTTTTTAATATTATTATTTGTTTTATTATTTTGTTTGTACTAATAAATTTATTTCAAGTCTTGAGTTGTTTAGAGGACTTACCCTGGAGGAGTTAAGAAGCAAGAAAAAGATGAAGGGAAGAAATAAACCAGGGGTCGTAGTACCAATAACGAGCTACGGTACGGTCGGACGTGCCCGTACCGCGCGCCCGTACAGAACTTTGACAACTTCATCCAGGGGTCGCAGTACCAATAACGAACTGTGGTACGGCCGGACGCGCCCGTACCGCGCACTCGTACTAAACCTCGATGAATATGATCAGAGTTCACAATATCAGTAACGAGCATCGGTACGGTCGGGATGCGCCCGTACCACCCGCCTGTACCAGACCATCCAGGTTTAATCTCGAACCCTAACCGTAATCCAACAGTGATGATCAATGGTATGGGCGGGATGTGCCCGTACCACCTGCTCGTACTAACTACATCGCCAGGTAAAGACCGACATCGGCTGGCTCCTAGCCACCCTTCTTCTTCTTCTTCTTCTTACTCTTTCTTTCTTGCTCTTTCTCTCTCCATCTCAAACCCTAGTCTCCTAGAACCTTTGATTCTTCATTGATTTCGTGTTTTTTTAGTTGGGGAATCTTCACATCGGTAAGTTTTTCATCTGATCCATGCTCTATTTCTTTTGAAATCCATGGTTGAATTCATCACATTTGCTATTTAGATGAGTTCATCATATTTTGATATTATTGTTAATTCCTCACGTTAGGATTTGTAACTTCTACCTATAATCGTTTGTTCATGTGATATAGACTTTATGCCTATATTTTTCTTTGAAAATTTTGCAGCACAATGCATAACATTGGAAGGATTTTCCGCTGAGGCAAGGGCTCGGGTACGGTAGGGGCCTCGGTTCCCTAAGCCACCGGGATTGAAGAAGAGGTGTTCGGAAGCGGACAACTTGAGGGCCGCCATGAGCCCAGACTACGAGAGGGTGAGCAACCGCAAGGTTTTAACCACCAAGTGGGTAGATCGTGAGTTCCTCTCCCGCCAAGGTCTTTTGGAGGACTTCGAGCGGATGAATGTGCAAGATGGCATGGTCCATTTCTCCTACCTCTCCGTCGACACCTACAAGCTCGCCATGTTCGAGTTCATGTCATCATTCTAGTATGATCTCGAAGCCCAAGAGCGTAATTGCACTATAAGTTTTGTACTCAATGGGCAGCTCCACAGGCTCTCCTTTTTAAGAATTTTGTGATTGTTTTGGATTCTCCCATGAGGAGGAGCTCGATATTAATGAAAATATGCACATAGAGGCAATGCATTCTTGGAAGGATATTTATGTCCACAGGAACACTGATTATTTGTGCAAGAAGAGTTCCACCATCCAGAACCCCACTATTTGTTATTTTCACACCTTCCTAGTGAATTCTATTTTGGAAAGGAGATATGTTGGGTTTGCTGCATAGAAAACAAAAAAATCCTACGATGGGAACTACTAAGCACCAAGATCTTTCTATCTAGATACAAACAACGGTTGGATATACATCCATAGAGAACATACCCTTGAAGACCGACAAAGTGTTACGAGGTTGGACTCGTGGATGATGTAGTCATATGCTTGTCGATCTCAAGATCGAGAGGAAGTCTAGCGCCACAAATCAGCAGCGCATCCACGATCACACATACATCCGGTCCACCGAACAACCTTCGCCTCCTCGCTCCAGCGATGTAGCGGAAGCAACAACTCCTTCTAGACAAAAATCCACCGGGAACATGTATCTCGCTAATCCGAGACCATGGGGGAATAATTCTAGAGGGGGAGAGAGATCCTTCACGAGGAGGTGTGATATGAGAGGAGGGAGTTGGGGGCTTTTATAGGGGATAGGGGGAAGCCCCTCCCGTGGCCGGTGGCCAAGGTGGTGCCCCTACCTCTTCCATCATTCATGTGGTGAATCTCCCACTCGCATCAATATTCTCTCCACTCAAAATTCCACTCATCTCCATTAAATTTCCACCAGATTTAATGCAACTCTCATGTAATAAAACTATTTTATTTATTTTATTCAGAATTTTGTTAAGTACTTTAATTAACAAACATTCACATAAAACCCCCTGCAATATTTTTAATATCACATGTAGAACCAATTTCACCCGAAATAATTCTTTTCTATAGAACACATTCTCTCCAAATGGTGCTGATATCCCTTAAGTGTGTCAAACCACTGTTCACGAATAATGCAGACATGATCGAGACCCTTCTCTGATCAATAACCAGCAGCGGGACCTAGAGATCCATACTAACTCCTACACATTCAACGATGACTTCTGTGGTTGTGAGAACCTTTAATGTTAGTAATTAAATCCCTTTGTCTCGCGATATATTACATGTCCAAGATTTGATCATCGGTATCTCCATACCTAGTTTGATCTTGTTACCGACATGCACTATTTTCTCGTTCCTGTGATATAACATTCTAGTGATCACATCACTTGCTTGCAAGATATCTCAATGTGATATCACCGAGAGAGCTAGAGCATATCAATCCCAAATCAAGATGGATAAATTCCACTCTTCATCCATGAGCCTCTACATAACACTTTCGGAGTATCTGAACCCAGCTTTATTGTCACCCTGTTATGGTGTGATGTTTGATGTTATCAGGTTACTCTTCTAGTGTTAGTGATTGACATGATCTCATGGTCTAAGGTCTAGAAATACTTCGTATGATGTTATAGAAATTTAAACACAATGACTTTGATTGTATTGCTATACTTTGGATGAATGTTCATCACATCATTCCACCAATGTTGTGACCTCGTTATTAACGACATCCAATGTCCATGATGAGGAAACCTTGATCATCTTGTTAATCAACGAGCTAGTTTAAAAGAAAGGCATAATTAGGAAATCTTTTATTTGTTTATTAAAAACACATGTATTAACGTTTCCAATCAATACAATTATAGCATGCAAAATAAACATCTATCATACACTTGGAATAATATAATATTATTGCCTCTCGGGCATATTCCATTCAGTCTCGCACTTGCACTAGAGACAATAATCTAGTTTACATAGTGATAAATCTAACACCCATGGGATTCTGGTGTTGATCATGTTTTTCCCTTGGGAGAACTTTAGTCAACGGGTCTGCTACATTCAGATCCGTGTGTACTTTACAAATCTTTACATATCCATCCTTGACATGCTCGCAGATGGAGTGAAACCGACGCTTAATATGCTTGGAATTCTTGTGAGACCTTGGTTCCTTGGCATTGGCTATGGCTCCATTGTTGTCACAATAGATCACCATTGGGTCCAACGCACTAGGAACTACACCTAGTTCAGTTATGAACTCCTTCATCCAAACCGCTTCATGTGCCGCTTCTGAAGCAACAACATATTTTGCGTCCGTTGTTGATCCCGCCACCACAGGTTGTTTGGAGCTCCTCCAACTAATTGTTGCTTCGTTCATGAGAAATACGTATCCGGATTGAGACTTAGATTCATCCAGATCTGTGTCAAAGCTGGCATTGATAACAATTAGCGACTAGCTCTTCTTCACCTATGTACACAAGAAACATTTCCTTAGGTCTTCTTAAGTACTTAAGGACATTCTTGACCGTTATCCAGTGTTCTGAACCTAGATCAGATTGGTACCTCCTAGTCAAACTAATAGAATGTTCCGCATCCGTTCTTATATATAGCATGGCATACATTATTGAGCCTATGGATGAGGCATATGGGATCTTATCCATTATCTCTCTTTCTTCCACTGTAGCTGGACTTTGAGTCTTACTCAATGTCTTGCCTTGCAACATAGGTAGAACCCCTTTTTACTTCCATCCATTTTAAACTTCTTTAAAATATTATCAAGGTATGTACTTTGTGATAGTCCAATTAGGCGTCTTGATCTATCTTTATAGGTCTTAATGCCTAATATGTATGATGCTTCACCAAGGTCCTTCATCGAAAATTTGCTGTTAGATAACTTTTAACATTGTTTAAAAGATCTATATCATTTCTAATCAATAATATGTCATCCACATATAATATTAGAAATGCCACATTTCTCCCACTCACTTTCTTGTAAATACAAGCCTCTCCATAAGTTTGGACAAATCCAAACTCTTTGATCACCTCATCAAAGCGGATATTCCAACTCCGGGATGCTTGCTTTAGTCCATAGATGGATCGCTGAAGCTTGCATACCTTCTCAGCATCCTTAGGATTGACAAAACCCTGTGCTTGTATCATATACAACTCTTCTTCAATATTACCATTGAGGAACGCAGTTTTGACATCCATCTGACATACTATGCAGCAATTTCTAACATAATGCTAATCGACTTTAGCATCGCTATGGGAGAGAAAGTCTCATCGTAGTCAACTCCTTGAATTTGTTGAAATCCGTTTGTGATAAGTCGAGCTTTATAGATGGTCACATTACCATCAACATCAGTTTTCTTCTTGAAAATCCATTTATTCTCAACGGCCTTTCAGTCGTGAGGTAAGTCCACCAAGGTCCAAACCTAGTTTTTGTACATGGATCCCATCTCGGATTTAATGGATTCTAGCCATTTGTTGGAATCTGGGCTCATCATCGCTACTTCATACGTCGCAGGGTCATCAATTCCATCTACCATGAAATTCACGAAAGGATTTTTGTATAGTTCAGGAGCTACACGTGTCCTGCTTGACCTGCGAGGTTCTGTAGTGTCCTCTTTTGGAGTTTCATGATATTTATCATTAGTTCCTTCTTCATTCGGTGAAGTCAACTCCGGAACAATTTCCGGTGTTGCGCCACTCATCGTTTCATGAAGAGAAGGTTCAGTAACCTCTTTGAGTTCTACCTTCCGACTACTCACACCTTTCGCGAGAAACTCTTTCTCTAGAAAGGATCCATTCTTGGCAACAAAAACCTTGCCCTCGGATCTGTGATAGAAGGAATACCCAATTGTTTATTTAGGGTATCCTATGAAGATGCATTTTTCTGCTTTGGGTTCGAGTTTATTAGGTTGAAGTTTCTTCACATAAAAATCGTATCCCCAAACTTTAAGAAATGACAGCTTAGGTTTGTTTCCAAACCACAATTCATATGATGTCTTTTCAACGGATTTAGATGGTGCCCGATTTGAAATGAATGCAGCGGTTTCTAGTGCATAACCCCAAAATGAAAGTGGCAAGTCAGTCAGAGGCATCATAGATCGAACCATATCCAATAAGGTACGATTACGATGCTCTGATATACCATTACATTGTGGTGTTCCGGCATGTGTGAGATGTGAAACTATTCCACACTCTCTCATGTGTGTGCCAAAGTCGTAACTTAGATAGTCACCTCCACGGTCGGACCGCAGAAATTTAATCTTTCTATTATGATGATTTTCCACTTCACTCTGAAATTCCTTGAACTTTTCAAAGGTTTTAGACTTGTGTTTCATCAAATATATATACCCATATCTACTTAAATCATCCGTGAAAGTAAAAAAATAACGATATCCACCTCGCGCTGATGCACTCATTGGACGACATACATAAGTATGTATGATTTCCAACAAATCTGCCGCCCGCTCCATTGTACCAGAAAATGGGGTTCTAGTCATCTTGCCCATAAGGCATGGCTCACATGTATGAAATGATTCAAAATCAAGTGATTCCAAAAGTCCATCAGAATGGAGCTTCTTCATGCGTTTTACGACAATATAACCTAGATGGCAGTGCCACATATATGCAGATATATCATTATCAAGTTTAATCCTTTTAGCATCAACATTATGAATATGTGTATCACTACTATCGAGATTCAATAGAAATAAACCATTCATCATAGGTGCATGACCATAAAATATATTATCCATATAAATCGAACAACCATTGTTTTCGGATTTAAATGAATAACCGCTTCGCAACAAACACGATCTGGATATAATGTTCATGCTCAGCGCATGCACCAAATAACAATTATTTAGATTTATAACTAGTCCCAACGGTAGATGGAGAGGCAGCATTCCGACGGAAATCACATCAACTTTTGATCCATTGCCGACACGCATCGTGGCCTCATCCCTTGCTAGCTATCGCTTGTTCCACAGCCCTTGATTCGAGTTACATATATTAGCAACTGAACTAGTATCAAATTCCTAGGTGCTACTTCAAGTACTAGTCAAGTACACATCATTAACATGTATATCAAATATACCTTTGGTCATCTTGCCAGCCTTCTTGTCTGCCAAATACTTGGGGCAGTTGCGCTTCCAGTGGCCAGTCCCCTTGCAATAATAGCACTCGGTATCAGACTTAGGGCCAGCTCGAGTTTTCTTTTCAGGCGCAGTAAAAGATTTGCTGCCCTTCTTTTCCTTCTGTTTACCCTTCTTATCTTTCTTGAAACCGGTGGTCTTATTGATCATCAACAGTTGATGTTCTTTCTTGATCTCCACTTCAGCAGTCTTAAGCATTGACAGAAGGGGAGAGACTTCTTCATGCCCTGCATGTTATAGTTCATCATGAAGCTCTTGTAGCTAGGTGGCAGAGATTGGAGAACACGATGAATGCCTAAGTCAATGGGAATCGTTATTCCCAAGGACACAAGCTTATCAGTGTACCTAGAAATTTTGAGTACGTGCTCACTAACGAAGTTGTTCTCTTCCATCATGAAGCTAAAGAACTTTTCTGAAGCATCATAACTATCTACAGCAATATGGGTATCAAAAATCATTTTCAGTTCACCCATGGTATCAAAGGCATTGCCATTTTCAAAACGCTTTCGAAGTTCTGGCTCTAGCCCATTTAGTATGCCGCAATGAACCATATTGTGGTCCTCCTGACGAGTCAAATAGGCATTCTTTTCTTCGTCAGGGGCATTAGGAGCTGGTGGGGGGCCTAGTGGCGCTTCTAGCACATATTTCTTTTGTGAAGTAGTGATGAATCCTTAGATTCAGGGCCCAGTTGGTAAAGTTGCAACCATTCGTCGCAAGTTTCTCTTTCTTCATGAACGCATTGAAATTAAAAGCAGGTGGTGCCATCTACAACAGAATTTGTAAAGTTTATTTAGACTAAGTTTATGATAGATTGAGTTCAACAAATCCAAATTACCAATGAACTCCCACTCAAAAAGAACATCCCTCGTGTCTTTTTGGTGATTACATGAACCAAATCCACTACACCAAGTCCAATCATCACGTGAGTTGGTGTAGCTTCAAAGGCGAGTATCTATATGGGCATCATATCAATCATATGACTCGTGCTTAACCTTTCGGTCCATGTTCCAAGGCCATGTCTGTACATGCTAGTCTTAACAAGTAATAACATTAGTACTCGCGTGTGTAAAACTATCTTACACCCGTTGTATTAAAACGTAGAGTCAAATACACCCGATCATCACGTGGTGTCTTGAAACGACAAATTTTATTAACGGTGCATACTTAAGGAAGAACACATTTTATCTTGATATCTAAATGAGGGATCATCTTATAATGCTAATAAAGCACCATACAAGCAATATAAGATGCAAACAAAACATCATATGCATAAAGTGAAATGATATGGTTCTTGCACTTGATCACTATCATGTGCATCGTGGTATGATGTTTATCATTCCTTTATGTGTAAGGCCAAGGTCTATCGAACTTACGGTATGCTATAATTTCCAAGAGTATCAACTATACTTCATTATAACATTACCATATCATGACACTCACCCAACAACAACTAAACTAGACACTTCTAATTTATCATTTGCAGGTTTTTATGTGGCTTAGGGATTTCGAAGATAGAACCGGTCTTACCTACGAATATGGAACCACAACAATGATGACCAAATTATTAGCAACTTGTTGCAAATCAGATATTGACTATAGTAGGAGAGACAGACACCCGCTAGCCACTTATGAAAAACTAGTTACATGTCAAGCGTGGAACGGGTCTCATGTGCGAGGACATGTAAAGTTAGTCCAGGCCGCTTCATCGCACTATGACACCAATATCCAAAATACATATAAGTTTCAATAACATGATCATTGTTGCCCACATAATATTATGTGTTTTACCCATGCAAAGCATCTACGCATAGATCAGGCTCTGATACCACTGTTGGGTTCGTAGCATAGAAAACAAAAAAATTCCTACGATGGGAACTACTAAGCACCAAGATCTATCTACCTAGATAGAAACAATGGGTGGATATACATCCATAGAGAACATACCCTTGAAGATCGACAAAGTGTTACGAGGTTGGACTCATGGATGATGTAGTCGTACGCTTGCCGATCTAAAGATCGAGAGGTAGTCTAGTGCCACAAATCAGCAGCGCATCCGTGATCGCACACACGCCCGGTACACCGAACAACCTCCGCCTCCTCGCTCCAGCGATGCAGCGGAAGCAACAACTTCTTCTAGATGAAAAGCCTCCGGGAACATATATCTTGCTAATCCAAGACCATGGGAATAATTCTAGAGGGGGAGAGAGATCCTTCACGAGGAGGTGTGAGATGAGAGGAGGGAGTGGGGCCTTTTATAGGGAGAGGGGGTAGCCCCTCCCATGGCCGGCAGCCAAGGTGGTGCCCCCACCTCTTCCATCATTCATGTGATGGAACTCCCACTCACATTAATATTCCCTCCACTCAAAATTCCACTCATCTTAATTAATTTTCCACCAAATTTAATGCAACTCTTATTTAATAAAACTCTTTTATTTATTTTATTCAGAATTTCGTTAATTACTTTAATTAACAAACATTCACATAAAACCCCCTGCAATTTCAATATCAGATGCAGAACCAATTTCAGCAATTTCACTCGAAACAATTCCGGTGTCCATTGAAATAATTCCATCGCTTTGCAATTATTTTCTCTGGAAAATATTCGCTCCAAATGGTGTCGGTATCCCTTAAGTGTGTCACCCTACGGTTCTTGAATAATGTAGACATGATCGAGACCCTTCTCCGATCAATAAACAACAACGGGACCTGGAGATCCATACTGACTCCTACAGATTCAAAGATGACTTGTATGATCGTGAGAACCTTTAACATTAGTAACTAAATCCCTTTGTCTCGCGATATATTACATGTCCGAGATTCAATCATTGGTATCTCTATACCTAGTTTGATCTCGTTATCGACATGCACTCTTTTCTTGTTCCCGTGATATAACATTCTAGTGATCACATCACTTGCTTGCAGGCTATCCCAATGTGATATCACCGAGAGGTCCTAGAGCATATATATCCGTCATCAAGATGAAAAAATTCCACTCTTGATCCATGAGCCTCTACATAACACCTTCGGAGTATCTGAACCCACCTTTATTCTCACCCTGTTACGGTGTGACGTTTGATGTTATCAAGTTACTCTTCTAGTGTTAGTGAGTGACATGATCTCATGGTCTAAGGACTAGAATTACTTTGTATGATGTTATAGAAATTTAAACACAATGACTTTTATCGTATTGCTATACTTCGGATGAATGTTGATCTCATCATTCCACCAATGTTGTGACCTTGTTATTAACAACATCCAATGTCCATGATGAGGAAATGTTGATCATCTTGTTAATCAACGAGCTAGTTTATAAGAGAGGCATAACTAGGAACCCTTTTATTTGTTTATTAAACACACATGTATTAACGTTTCCAATCAATACATTATAGCATGCAAAATAAACATCTATCATATACTTGGAATAATATAATTACAACTTTATTATTGCCTCTCGGGCATATTCCCTTCAGTCTCCCACTTGCAGTAAAGACAATAATCTAGTCTCCCACCAGCAACCTTTCCCACAGTACCCATAGCAAGGTATGCCTCCACCACAACCAGGGTTTGACTATGTCCCAAGAAGTGATTTTGACCAAGTGGTGCATCGCATTGACAACATAGAAAATACGTTGCAAGGTGTGAACGCCAACATAGTCAACCTCACTCAGGACTTCACGTATTTTATAACCGACTTCCCAAACCGATACCCAACTTCACATACCAGTAGCAGCCACCTGATGGTGGCAACTTTTGATTCCAAATAGGCCAGGAGCCTAAGCTTGGGGAGGTTAAACTCCTCCCACCTTTTTGCATTCATATTTTCCGTTCTTCTTTTGATTTATTTTGTTTTCATTTCAGTGCATGTTTACTTTCAGTTTTGCATTGATAAAAAGAAACCTCAAAAAAATTAGACTAGCTTTTATCTTCATTTGTGCAAATTTCTCTAGGCTCTCGTTGATTTTTCTACAGGCTATTCGTTTCTAGTGATTTAAGCTATGGAGATGAACACAAAGAGTTGGCTCAAGCAGGAGATGAGCAAGTAAGAGGAGGCATCACATTTTTGTTTTCCTTCTTCCTGTAAGTTTATTCCTGAACATTTTATATCTATTTTGTTGGACTTGAGTTCTACTCCGCGCTTAACTTGTTATCTCTTAGGACTTGAGCTCACATTTTTTTGTCACTACTTTGGTTGAGACTTACGACAATTTATATCAGTTTGAAAAAACAACCCCTTGGATTAAATTCCAAAAGTTTTAAGAATAAGAGAAAGTGTCCATCGACAACTTTGGTGCCATGTTTTTGTCTAAGGGCTTAATCTTAGTAGTACTCAACCCCACATACTGACTTGATGATACCTTCTGAAAATAATTATTTGATAGAATGAACTTTTTACGGTGGGAGAGGATGATACTAAAACCTATTTTTCCTAGCTAAAAAAAGGGGAGAGAGAGGAAACAATTCTTTGTTTCTCATACACACCTTTGGGATGCCAACAACTTCGCTGGCCTTTGAACGATCTATGGTATAACCTCGGATTTTGGCTATGAGTTGATGACATGAGCAACATATGTGTCGCTATATGGCAAAAATTATTGGCACTCTTAAAGGTTGTGTAAGCATTTGTAAAAAGAAACAATCATTAATCCTTGAAATAGGCAAAAAAAAGGGGAGAATAAAGAAAAAATACCGCCAAGATATGAGCTGAAAACATTTTACACTTTGGCATCACCTCACTACCTAAATTTGAATAATTAGAGTTCTTTAAAGACAAGGGAAAGAAGAGGTATTTGGTAGCCACGATTATCAAAGTGGGTGTTAATGAAAAAGCTCTAAGTGTATCCTTCTTTTGACATCTACTTGTGCACCCTTAATTTTGACTCAAGTGACTTTTCTTAAAACATTTTCACTCTCATAATAAGAGAGGCGCTGAAAGAAATTGATTTGTGAGCCTAGCCAAATTTTTAACAATCTCATTTGAGTTGTAAGAACTATAGCTCGTGAGTTACTTGCGTTTAGGAATTGAACTTAAGTGCAATTGTTTAGATATATTATGCTCATGTTCAAGGTTGCAGGATTTGAGACAATGGAATATGATACAACCTTGAACTTGTAAGTTTTTCGTCGTGATTCAATTCCTCACTATTACTCATTATAGCTTTGTCACTCAAGGGCGAGTAACTGCTAAGATTGGGGAAGTTGATAGCTCCAAATTTCATCACTTTTTACTATTGATTTTCCTCTTGTTTATTGCCGGATTTCACTAAAGAATACTTCTTTCTACTAACGTTCATGTCGCAATTCACGAATCCTTGGTTTCTTGTGATGGTTTTCAGGTAATGAACATTTATTAAAGATCTGATAGCATTTATGGGCTAATTGCACCTAAAGTAGTAAATCCTTAATTGGAGCCCCTTTCATTGGAGGCATTTAGAGAGCTTAACGACCAGTGGTACGGTCGGGATGTGCCCGTACTACACATTGCCAGCTCTTTCATATCAATACAAGTAACTTTCCTGAAGGGGATACGATGAAAAAAGAGAACACAACCGCCGCTAACTCATCCAGAGAGGGTTAGATTAGATCTAGAAGAGGAGAAGAACCTCCCCTCGTTCCTCAACAATTTTGAACTCCTCAACCACACATTCCACCATCATCCCCATCGATACTTAGAGAGAGATAGAGATTGGCAATTGTAAGATTAGGGTTTGATACCTTGATCTACCTTTGGTTTTTATTTGATTTGATCTTCAATCGCTATTGTGGTTTGCTACAATAACTTCGAGATGATTCCTATTTGCAATACAATTATGCTTTTGATTTATGTTCCTCTCATTTCTGAGTAAATCCCCATAGGCATGGGAGATGTAGGGGATTGGTGAGATGTGTCTTGCCTCCTTTAAATCCATCCATTTGTGATTGTTGTAGTGTTTATTAAATAGTGAGAATGATTATCTATGTTCACCTAATGCTTGTTATCTAATTTAAGGGCCCGGGTAACATGATCCAAAGATCTCATAGGTATGAGCTTGTATGCTTGTGAATCAGCGACCGTCGAGTGACACAGCCGATATCAATGAGGAGCTAGCACTACTCGAAGACAACAAGGAACCATCAAGATTAAAGCCTTGTTCCTGTCCCAAGACCTTAATTAATGTGCTAACCATTGCCGTGGTAACAGGCAGACGGATAATTAGGGCTAGGAAGAATTGGCCATGAGGACTCCTAGTCGATATATGGGTTGCTTGCTGATGGCTCTGAAATATATCCATCTATGTCCACATTTAAACTAGATATTATTCATACTTTTGATGAAATATCTCTCTAAACCCTGCCACTAATGCCCAATATTTAGAGGGATATGCAATCTTTTATTTTATATTTTTCCTATGCATATAATGTCATTTAAAGGAGGGAATCACTGCATTAAAGTCAAAGATACGAGATTTCCAACAACTAGAAGAAACCAGGAGCCGTAAAGCAGAGCAGATGCTTTAACGACCAACTATACGACCGGAGCATAAATTCTAGCCGTATAGCTCGGGTCGTATAGTTGGCGCCTCCACCGTTAGGTCAAACAGAAGAACTTTCATGAAGGGACCCGTATATAAAGAAGTCTCGGGCGACGAGAAAACAACCCCCAGACCTCGCCAAAAGTCTCTGCCACGGATCACCAGCCGCCTCTAGATCTCAAAAACCTTCTCCATCTCCATAGCCATATTCTACCACTTGTAATAGTAGATCTCTTCTCTGATTGGCGACATTGTAAGACTATTGTTATCAATCTTATGATTTTCATTACAATGTTTATGATTGTTGATCTCATCTCTATGTGTGAGTAATTCTCCTTGGGCTAAGGGCTTTGGCCTAGCCATGTAGCAATTGTGCATGTTATTTATCATAGATGGGATCGTGTATTAGTTTGTATGACACGATGATTATTGTATCCTCTCTTGCCTCAATCCAAGGACTTGTCAGGTACCCAAGACCCTGAGGGTTGAGCCAGGTATAGGGAGTATGAGTAATGACTAATCTGCAGGTTGGGAACCCAAGTGACAGAAGGGTAGTACGGCTGTATGTGAGGGATTTGCTTGGGATTAATAGTGACATCACTATGAATATCATTAGTTCTCTTTCTTCTATGGATGAGACTAGTAGGTTAGTGCTATAAGCGGTTGCGGAGGCAATAGCAATTATGGATGCACTTCCCACATATAATTTATCTTTCTCTAACAAGTACATGCATACTTTATTTCTATCTTTTATTCCCATCAGATGTTTTGCATAGCTACAGGTGAAACCGAACGCCCTAGGCCCTCTCTCTCCATCATCGACAACAACAAAAAGACGCAAGCTATTGGTCCGGTAAAAACAGAAAAGGAATTCTAAAACTCCCGAAGGTCCATTAAAGTAACTTCACTATGCATTCTCTTCCCGAGGATTCGATAAACCTAGGTCTACTAGAGAAAAACAATCTATACTACATCTGTAATCTGGATCGAAGGTATCACTTGCCTACTCACTTACAAATAAGAAATATCACTATCACGTATTCCACTGTATCCATTTGGAACTTTCACTATCACTATTAACTGTTTCTCTCCATGCCTAACTTCTCATCTGCAGGACCTTTAAACACCGTTCTCGTCTTTACTTTTATGCAATTTAATCCTTATTAATTTCCTAAGCAAGTTTCCTCTACCTTTCACTCAAAAGCTTCCACCACTAGCAGTTGTAGTCAATTCACTCAAGACATATGACACCTTGAGTGCGACAGAAACGCCACATAAAAACACTTACCAAGTCTCCTTATTGGGATTGATATAAAAACTGGAATTAATACTTTCGTAAAAACATTCTCTGGCGAACTTGTGCACTTGTAGGGCATCAGCAAGCATAAGATAGCTAATTTCTGCGGACTCATCACAAGTTCGATGATATGCATTGGTGGCTGCGACATTCGCATTCTCAATCGTCCCATCTGGAAGGTGGTTGTCTAGGACATGGTCCCTCTTTTCTTGTTTGAGAACAATTCTCAAATTATGATACCATTTGGTGAAGTTAGTTCCATTTAGCTTATCTTTCTCTAAGATGGTTCTCAAAGCAAAACTGGAAATCTGAGGGAGACTCATAGGTGCCATTGATCTACAACAGAAAATATGGAAAACACTTAAGACATGTATCCATAAAAGAGCAAGCATATTAAACACTTTAATACTTATGCTCCCACTAGTACCAACACCCCTCTGATGGTTACTTAGTGATTCAGGATCCTAAATAAGCAAGCCGACTAGTGAGCTTTAGCTCACCGCTAGTTGTCAAGTGATCTAGGTAGACAACTCCTTGTCCGCATCTCATATGACTCATGTTGGTCGGGTGGCATCACATGCCCCATCTCCCGTCCGACTTTTCCCCAAGCCCCACAACCGCTGTGATAGACCCATCTAGATTATCGAGTGCTTCTGCTCTAAGAGTCTGACTCGAACCCACCCAATCGGAAAGAATTGATAGCACCTCAATTTTATGATCCCGCTACCAAAAATGTTCGACTTGTGATGGTGCAACACTTGGCGGGGAAACCAACTAGACCTTCTTTGAGGGATTACTTTGTACCAACTATTTAATAGCGGTAAAACAGAGACATAAACATAACACAAAATAAGGCAATTATAATGTGAAATGGTATGGCTCACTTCATGGTCATCTCCATCTCCACAAAGATTGTAATTCAACTTGTGCCAACTCTTGCCACATGTCGCCTTACTCCATGTAGCCGACTTGTACATCGACTTTCATGCCATCCGGGTTCTCCAAATAGCTACACTAGGTTATAAAGTAAATTACATAGAGAAACCGACACGCGAGTCATTATACAATAAAATGATATCACCTAGGCTCCAGCCGGCTGACAAAAACCGTGATACACAGATCACGCATGGATTACACGCATCACATGCACATAAGCCATACCATTCACAACATCATCCTACAAAAACAAGTTATGCAAAGATACAATATCTATTAGTGTTCTGAAACTCGCAACAACATCTAATGCGCTACGATAGGGCGAAGCCGGCGGTCCGATTCAATCAAACTCTTTGATCTTCGATAACCACATCCGGATTTACGTGTCACAATCTACCCTAATGGTGGAAGCTGACCGGTAGGGGTATGTCGTTTGATGACCTCAGGAGTATGATCACGGAAAACAGATCATCCAATTCCGCTAGTACAGTTGATCCAATCAACCTCATCCAAATCCGATCTATCTCATAGATCGACCAGCAAACAACAATTAGATCCAATCTAATGCTAACTGCATATCATATATGCATGATCTCGAGCCTAAAACCAGAAGCTAACACTCTGATACCACTGTTGGGCCATGTAGAGATAAACAAAACTTTTTCCTACGCGGTGATCCCAAGATCTAGCTGACGTAGTAGGCCACGAGGATTACCACTAGACGTGTAGTTGCGGAATTGATGAAGCATGTCGCTTGATGCAGTGTAGTCCTCACGATCCGATCATCAAAGTGATGAACATATAGCACCTCCACCAGTATCCACACGTACGAGGAGGAGCACCGGCGGTGGACTGCTAGGTCCGGCACGGCGGATGGATGAACTAAACTGGGGCTAGGGTTTCCAACACTTGGAATGACCTAATAGACACGCACACGTAGGTATGTGTGCCCCCACATATATGGGGAGTGAAAGTGGGCTCCACTCACTTGTGACCCATTCACTAAAGCCCATATTAGTCACTGTGAGTCTAACTTACTGAATTAGTCAGTATCTGATTCGGGTCAAACCCAAATCATTTCCAGTTCAGGTCTAACCGAAACTTGCTCTCGCTCTTAATTGTGTGACCCGACAGGCTCATGGTGACTCGGACACGATCCGAGTCTCACTCGTAATCGATCAATCAGAAGCGGCTCCTAGTAGAACATGCCGACTCCCAAGTACCAAAGAGTCATGACAACACACCTTCCAATGCGACTTTCATATGAGTCCCTTTTGCCTCACGACATACCTTGTCAAACTATAGGCGAATGATTGTCATCCCTTTAAATAGTCTGACTCTCTTCTCGATCCGAGATAAGTGATTCATCTGACTAACTCTTAGTCGATCGCCTCGGTTAACACTTAACCGAGTCGTGAATGACATGCTTTCTGAATCATATATCCTGAGAGGGCCCAGAGAATATCTCTCCAGTTGGAGGGGCAAAATCCCATCTTGGTCATCCACATCACGCAACTTGATTCTCAGTCGACCCGAACTCTGCCTTTATAACTACCCTTTGACGGAACAATGTTTGACAGAACCTAAGTCGGTGATCCTTAAATCGGATTGTGCAATAACCTTAGGTCTAAGGATTACATTGATTAATACATACAAATGAGGACTTATTTGTTGTATCTCAATATGGGTCAGTCCGACTCGCTAAACGCTTTAGCCAAATCCGTGTAAGTCAGAATAGTATCACCATGCCCATGACAAGTGGAACCGAGTCATCAACCGAATTTCACATTAGTCTAAGTTGTGTATCTAGCACAACCTCAACGACCAAGGATATTTAGTATGAACAACATGAATATATGGTTCCATAATCGAATCACATATTCAATGATACATATCAGTAGTTCATACAAGGATATCAACTTTATGAATACATTGAGAATAACATCATACATGATTGCCTCTAGGGCATATTCCCAACAAAATGTACTCCCACTATCCATGTAAAATTCGAACCTAAAAGTAAGTGGTAAAATTTAAATGTATTTAAGCTTAGTTCTCAATGAGTATGAACATTCTTGAATTTCAAGCCGAACAACCAAGGTCATGGCTATATCTACATCATACTTTGTGCTGATGATGATCCCATACCCAAGAATATGGCTCGATCAGCTGCTCTCTCAAGAAGGAGCCGAACCCGACTATTTCCCTTGCTTAAATTTAGGGTGCTTCATGCTAAATGTAAGGACCTCGATGTAATTCCCCCCTTTTTAGGTCCTTGATGGAAACTGTACTCCCACCGTCCGTGTAAAATTCGAACCTAAAAGCAAGTGGTAAAATTTAAACATATTTAAGATTACTTGTCAATGAGTATGAACATTCTTATATTTCAAGCCAAACAACCAAGGTCATGGCCATATCTACATCATACTTTATGCTGATGATTCATGGTCGCATATCCAAGAATTTGCATGCCGCCACATTTGGCTATATTTTGAAAACAAATGAAGAGGAAATAGTATGATGAGTATGGCTCGATCATCTTCTCTCTCGAGAAGGAGCCTAACCTGACTATTTTCCTTACTTAATTTTAGGGTGCTTCATGCTAAATGTATGGACCTCGATGTATTTTCCCCATTTTTAGGTCCTTGATGTAAAATGTACTCCAACCATCCGTGTAAAATTCGAACCTAAAAGCAAGTGGTAAAATTTAAACGTATTAATATTATTAGTTGTCAATGAGTATGACCATTCTTGGATTTCAAGCCAAATGAGCAAGGTCATGGCCATATCTACATCATACTTTATGCTAATGATAGATGATGCCATATCCAAGAATTTGCATGCCGCCAAATTTGGCCATATATATTGAAAACAAATGAAGAGGAAGTAGTATGAAATAGTATGGCTTGATCAGCTGCTCTCTCAAGAAGGAGTCGAACCCAACTATTTTCCTTGCTTAATTTTAGGGTGCTTCGGGCTCAATGTATCCACCTCGATGCAATTTCCCCCTTTAGGTCCTTGATTTAAACTGTACTCCCACCATCCGTGTAAAATTCAAACCTACAAGTAAGTGGTAAAATTTAAATGTATTTAAGTTTAGTTGTCAATGACTATGAACATTCTTGGATTTCAAGCCAAACGACCAAGGTCGTGGCCATATCTACATCATACTTTATGGTGATGATTCATGATACCATATCCAAGAATTTGCATGCCGCCAAATTTTTCCCATATTTTGAAAACAAACGAGGAGAAAGTAGTATGAAGAGTATGGTTTGATCTGCTTCTCCTTCGAGAAGGAGTCGAACCTGACTATTTTCCTTTCTTCATTTTAGGGTGCTTCGTGCTAAATGTATGAACATCGATGTAATTTCCCCTTTTATGTTCTTGATGTAAAATGTACTTCCACCGTCCGTGTAAAATTCGAACCTAAAAGTAAGTGGTAAAATTTAATCGTATTTAAGCTTAGTTGTCAATGAATATGAACATTCTTCGATTTCAAGCCGAATGACCAAGGTCATTGACATATCTACATCATACTTTATGCTGATGATGCATGATCCCACCATATCCAAGAATTTTCATGCCGCCAAATTTGGCCATATTTTGAAAACAAACAAAGAGGAAGTAGTATGAAAAGTAGGGCTCAATCAGCTGCTCTCTCGAGAAGGAGTCGAACCTGACTATTTTCCTTTCTTAATTTTAGGGTGCTTTGTGCTAAATTTATGGACCTCGAGGTAATTTCCCTATTTTCAGGTCCTTGATGTAAAATGTATTCCCACCATGCAAGTAAGTGGTAAAATATAAACGAATTTATGCTTAGTTGTCAATGAGTATAAACATTCTTGGATTTCAAGATGAACAGACCAAGTTCATGGCCATATCTACATCATACTTTATGCTAATAATGATCCCATATCCAAGAATTTGCATGCCACCAAAATTGGCCATATTTTAAAAAAATGAAGAGGAAGTAGTATGAAGAGTATGGCTCGATCAGCTGCTCTCTCGAGATGAAGCCAACACGACTGTTTTTCTTGCTTAATTTAAGGGTGTTTCATGCAAAATGCATGGATCTTGATGTAATTTCCCCCTATTTAAGTCTTTGATGTAAAATGTACTCCCACCGTCCGTGTAAAATTCAAACCTAGAAGTAAGTGGTAAAATTATTCTAATTTAATCTTAGTTGTGAATGAGTATGAGCATTCTTGGATTTCTAGCTGAACGACCAAGGTCATGGCCATATCTACATCATACTTTATGCTGATGATTCATGATCCCATATCCAAGAATTTGCATGCCGCCAAATTTGGCTATATTTTGAAAGCAAACAAAGAGGAAGTAGTATGAAGAGTATGGCTCGATCAGCTTGTCTCTCGAGAAGGAGCCAAACCCGACTATTTTACTTGTTTAATTTTAGGGTGCTTCATGCTAAATTTATGAACATGGATGTAATTTTCCCCTTTGAGGTCCTTGATGTAAAATTTACTCCCATCGTTCTAGTAAAATTTGAACCTAAAAGTAAGTGGTAAAATTTAAGCGAATTTAGGGTTTGTTGTCAATGAGTATGAACATTCTTGGATTTCAAGCCGAACGACCAAGGTCATGGCCATATCTACATCATACTTTATGCTGATGATGATCCCATATCCAAGAATTTTCATGCTGCCAAATTTGGCCATATTTTGAAAATGATCGAAGAGGAAGTAGTATAAAGAGTATGGCTCGATCATCTACTCTCTCGAGAAGGAGCTGACCTGACTATTTTCCTTGTTTATAGGGTGCTTCGTGCTAAATGCATGGACCTCGACGTAATTTTACCTATTTTTAGGTCCTTGATGTAAAATGTACTCCCATCGTCCATGATGTTCCCATATTTTGGAGTAAATGGGTGAATCATGGCATGGTAACAATGTTGGCACTCGGAGTTTCCGACCATTAGGAAAAGAAAAAAAAATTCCAAGTGACAGGAGTGTAGTTTCTCTAAAGCAAGTAGGAAGAATATGTATTTTCTATAAAAACAAAGAGAAATAAGAGACTCTATGAGCACAGAGGAGGCAGCTTGGGAGAGCAGCGAAGAGGAGGAGTTGAAGGCAGTGTGATATTAGAGCAAACTTGTGATGGCTTCCTAACACGAGGTACAGGTATAGTCACCTAGTAGTACTAGTAGTACGGAACTAGTAGTAATTTTCAGGACCTTTACTATATATACACTCAAAATAAATTGTGTTTTCTCTCTCCTTCACTACCTCATCACCATCCTCACACCCTGGCTAGCCTCTCCCTCATACAAAACATGGAGCTGCGCACGTGTGTCGACCTGCCTTGTCGGCTGCTCCGTGTCAGTATCAGGCGTGATATGTTGGTGTGTATAAGAAGGAACCATTTTGGGGATTGGCAGCAAAAGGTACAGTACTCACACTATTATTAGAGTCGGAGTTCAAACTTTCCCGATTTCGAAATTTTGACTTTCTTCGCAAACATCCGGAGGGAAGGTTATTCAAAAGATAGTGGTGCACAAGGGATGGTTTATACTATATGCAGTTCGTCCCATCACATTCGATACACTTCACTATGATCTGGCCAGCTTTACCACTACTCCGTAGTACTCCATTCTCATTCCATTTCACACCCTACGAAAAGGAAGCAACCAAGCACACCCGCAACACGCTAGTTCGAAAGTACAATTGTAGTAGTATGAAGGGTATGGCTCAGCCGCTCTCTCGACAAGAAACCAAACCCGGTTGATTTTCATTGCTTCATTTTAGGGCCCTTTGTGCTAAATGCATGGACCTCTATGTAATTTTCTATTTTTTGAGGTCTTCAATGTAAACTGTACTCCCACCAACCGTGTCGAATTTTAACTAAAAGTAAGCGCGATAGATTGCTCCTAAAATTTTCCAAAAATATTTTGAAGCTAAGCAGGAATTTGATACATCGAAAACCACCGATAGTTCTGAAAAAATCATGGTCTTGCTATGCAACCGCATCCTGACAAAGTTGACACGGTTTTGGTAACATTTCAAATAAGGAATAAAATGTATAATATTTTTTTGTGCCATCATGTTACATGTATGCAGAAACATGCGTTATAAAAAGTATAATACAAACATTATTAATTACTCTTTGGTTTTGATAATTGACATGGGTATACCCTACAGGTACTCGAGTTTGGTATATACGACCTAAATACAGCGGAATCCCACGGTGTCGCCAAGGCCCAGGAGAGGACTCGATTGGCCTACGGACTCTCGATTGCTTGAAGAACAAGAATGTAACACGCTCGAATCGGCCCTATGCAAGTTTTAGCCCTTTCCACCAAACCCGCATAGAAACGATTCAAGGATGCCCACCAGGCACTTTCGTGCGGGTGGAAAACAAAGTAATACCATTACACAACAGTCCTCGATGGGACCCACAGAACAGATATATATATATACAACAGCGACTCAACGAGTCAAGAATACGGATATACAATACAAAGATCCAAATCACCTTGAAAACGATAGAGCGTCCGTCTATGGACAAGATGCAAATGGGGCTAAGAGCCCTGAAGAATAACCAATGGCGTCCATAACCCTGCCAGGCCAAGCCGGAAGGGGAACCCTGCTAACAACGTCGATCTCAAACCTGCTAAAACAAAAGGGGTGCCGACAAAGGGCAAAGGAAAAAGAGGAGCGTCAGTACTGAGGCCAGTACATGGCGAGTCTAGAATTCGGCAGTCCTCGCCTACATAGGTATGGTGGACTGAAGCGGCAACGCAGTGGCACTAAACAACCTATAGAGACTCGGTATCACTGGCGGCTATTAGAGAGGGGTAAGAAAGACCCATTCGGATCCTACCTAAAACTAACACCAAACATACCCATCCTGGTATTTCCCCCTCGCGACCAAACGAGGAAGTCGGACCAAGGAACTCACACAGTTGGCAGTTTTACTCATTCCATTATAGTTGTAGCATTTACTAGTCAGATATATAGCATGAGTCATCCTGAGAGCATAAGTAGTGGGCAGTTTTAGTTAACATTCCGTTGTAGTTGGAACGTTTACTAGTCAGATATAATTGTCCTGAGGAATCCCAAAACCCAGCAGTTGTTGGCATTTTTAATATCCATTCTGTTGTATTTGAATGTGGTTACTAGTCACATATTAAGTCAAATTTATAGCACTACTTTAGTTATGCTTGTCTATGATCAAGATACTGTGCTCCAAGTCGTCCATAATCGCGGACACGACTTTCAGAAAGTTTTACCCTGCAGGGGTGCAAAAATAGCAACACACACTCGATCAACCTCGGAAAAACCAACTCAAAACCCAACGAGGCTTTCACGACAAAGCAATCACGGGATTCATAAATATTTCAGGGGGCCACCCCATTAAGCTACCCGCAACGAAGTTGGCCGGTTCCGAGATGGACCCAAGGTTTGTGTCAATGGCTATAAATGACTGGGAACCCGAAAGTGTGACTGGGCTTGTCGATACCGCGAAAACATTCCACGATCCAAAACAGTATAGGTGCTCCACGCACAATCGTAAATAAAGCAGTAAGCATGGCATAAGTACATGATAGTAATAAAGCCCCAAACTACTTTGTGGCCCCAAGAAATAAGAAATGAATCAAGCTCTGGCTAAGGGGATTCATGGTCCCATATGCGGATAGTGCGATAGTCAAGGAACAGGTATCGAGTACTCGGGGTCCTATAGGACACAAGTGAGCGTGGAAGAACCAAATAACATCTATTGCCCACCGATGCCTCTGCATTAGTTATATCTATTCTCAGCAAATTAATAGTTGTATTTAAAGTCATGATCATCTCCACCATTAAGCATCTCCACCATTTATCATGTGCCAACTTGCTGTCAACGGTGGAACGACAACGACGCGAAGCAACACAGAAGCAAGCAACTAAAACTCGCAAGGCCAACTATATACCAAACAGCAGGCAATAGGATGTGTCCATAGCAATATAGAGGCTGCAAGGAGTATAAATGGTGCACGGAAACTAAAGCATTGCGACACGGATAGCAATAGATCAACAGGAGGAAATAAAGACTATAAATGCAAAATAGGTAGAAAGAGGGAGAATGCTCGCCTGGGAAACACTGCCGAAGGTTCATATCCGGAGAACTTGTCGATACTCGCATCAACTCATCGGCCTAATCCGCGAAGAAGCAAACACTAGAAGAAACACCGGATGCAATATTTAATACTACGGTAGAAGATCCGGCATGCTTATGATATGATGCATGGCATGGCACAAATGTGGTGCAATTAGGCAATATTAAGCGGAACTATCATGCAGTCAGCAGGCGTCGTCATCTTCTGGCGATGTCCAATTTCTGAAAGAATCTGGAGTCGCAACCTCCGGTGCCAAGAAAGAGGTTGAGCATGCTCCTTATCCTCCATTGGCGGCCCACACCGGGCACAACTCTTCCAGCTCTCCGCATGAAGGGGAGCATCGAATGGTTGCTCGGATGACGGCACACCAAAAAACTTCGGAGTCATTGGAGGATCATGTAAGTGTAGGATTTCTTCTTCTAGTGCTACAGTCGATGGTGCTTATGGCATCTGCTAACTTTGTTGTTTTCTTTGTTGTGACAGCTCCTTGTGAAGGAAGCTGCTCATCTGGCGGACCAAGTACTTGCGATGGGTCGCCAGCATGCAATGCTGGATACGCAATATCGCGTGGTGGAAAGTAAGTACCTTTCCTTCTCATTCTTCTACATCGTTGTCCCGTAGTCGATTGATGGCTAATCCCTTTTGTGTTGTCTTGCAGCTGAACACAATGCCCTTCTTCGTGACGCCGCCACCATGGAGAAGACGCTTGCCGCGGTTGTGAAGAGCCACGATGAGGCAATCGCGGCGCGTGACGAGGCACAAAAGCATGAAGAGGGCCTCCGTGCCTCTATTGCGGCCAGGGAGAAGTTGTTCGAAGAACAGCTTTTCTCGATTGCCAAAGCCCTCTCAAGTACCTTGGTTGGATATCATTGTTGTTCTCTTGTTCAGTGTTTTGCCGTTGGCGTTTGATGTTTATATCCATGTGTTGGCTTGTGTGCAGATGTGAGCGGTTTGAGCTTCGATCTTCAGGCCCTCCGTCGCGATGACGCTTTGGCGGGTGCGCTTTCAGCAGTCGAGGACCGCAGTCCTGCCGTTCAAGATACGCTTTCCAAGGCCAAGGGCGTTCTCAGTCGCCTCCGGGAGGAGTTGATGCCCAAGGCTGAGCTAATCGAGAACATGGACGAGCTGGTGGAGTCTCTCGCTGGGGGTGTTCCTTCAAGTTTCAAGAACTCCCTCCATGCAGCTGGTGCGTCCATGTCACTTGCCATGGTGCAGGCCCATGGAGTCGAGGTTGATCCTGCCGCAGTGTCAAAGGCGATGCCCGTTAGCGCGGACGGCCAGCAGGTAGTCTTTACTCCTTTCGCGACTGCTTGTGGCAAATATGGGCCGCAACTGATAAACACGGTTGCGAAATACTCTGAGGAGCTGCAACGCGCCAAGAAGGCGGCAAAGGCTGCGGCATCAGGGGCTGGCAGAAAGTCAGTGGCATCTGACACTACCACAGACTCGATGAAGCCCCTGAAGCCGTCGAATTTGAAGAAGCCAATCGCTCCTCACTAGTTTTGTACTAGTTAACTAGTTTGTGTCCTTTGTTAAGAACATGCCTGCTGGCGAGTGTATCTGCTGATACTTTTGCTAGTCTTGAATGCACTTGAATCTTTTGTCTTTGTGTTAATTTGGTCGTCTTATTTGTTTCTGTCTTGGCTTGTGGTAGGGTACATCAAGTGATCCTGTGAGGGAAACTCAGGACTCGCCGCCTCTTGATGATACTTTGACACCACCGCACTCCAGGGTAGGTGAGCTGTCACTGCTTTCGCGACTACCTGACCGTGTGAAGCAGCTGGAGCGTGAGTTTCCCTTGCTCTGCGGTAGCGCGGATGTATGGAAGTCAAAGGCGGAGAAAGCCGCCGCTCGAGAGCAGTATCTACTTGGCGAGGTGACGCAGCTGGGCGACCAATTCAAGTGTTAGTTTGCTTGCTCTTATCTTTTCCTTGTAGTCGCTCCCTGTAGTGCGATGTCCTTATGCTTCTATTACTGCTTCGTGTAGTTGTAAGCGCGCTTCATCCGCATGATGAGAAGGATAGAATTGCCATTCGTATGCATGATTTTACCCAGGAGCAACTTCAATAGAGTGGATACTTCTTGGTAGATCATGATCGTGCGATTGCGCTGGCGACCCTGCAGGATCATGCGTCACGAGTGCTACACTTTCTGAAGAAGTCACAGTCATGCTGAAAGAACATTTATCGGACGATGTTTCCACTAGATGCTGCTCCATCAAGCCTGTTGGCCCTCCTTGCCTAGTTTCAAGACCTGACCGCGGTTCGCGAGTGCGTGAGGCAACAGTTGGTGGCTGGTGCCAAGGCTGCTCTATCACTGGTGCGACTACATAGGCCTGACGTGGATGTTGTGGTAATTGCGGCTGGGCCACCTGCGCCACCAGCAGGTTCTGCCTGGAATATGGTGCCGCACTACCAGGCGGTGGATCGCCCAGCAGAAGAGATCGTCGACTTCTTTAAGGAACAAACCAACGTTCTTTTGTTGCAGTAGTAGCCTGATTTGTATCCGGCACATAATTGTACCCGTGTTGTAAAGTTCATATATGTGGTGTATAACTGACTATAGATTATTTATAAAGAGCTTGTTAGCGTGTGAGTGCGTTGCACTATGCGATTCCTTTTCGTTAGCCTGGCCATGTGGTTTTATCTCAGTCCCTTTGTCAACCTGCCAGGTGCGTTGCAACTGGGTTGGTGTTTGCATCAAGGGTTTGGATTGATGTGCCAACTACTCAGGATATCACTTTTTTTAGTTCGTAGAACAGATGTGTATAGGGTGGTGCAACCCCCGAGTAGGTAAATTATGGAAAAATAAAGAAAACACAGAGTTTTGGGGCACTTAGCTTTATTTATTCCAAGGACAGTACGAAGTACAATGTGTGGCTAAGTAGCCTTGGCTGATTGCCTTATTGGTAATATAAAAGAAAAACGACTAAGGGTAGAAGCGTCGCAGTTGTGCGACGTTCCAGGGGTTGGAGTATGCGACTCCTGTCTCTAAATCTTGAAGGCGATAGGCGCCACCTGGGATTACTTCTGTAATCACGTATGGTCCCTCCCAGGGGGATTCGAGCTTGAGATGTCCTTGGTGCTTTAGTCGCAGGACCAGGTCACCTTCGATGAAGGATCTGGGGCGTAGCCTCCTACTATGATAGTTGCGCAGGTTCTGCTGATAGATCGTTGATCTTTCCGCAGCAATTTTTCTTGCCATGTCAAGGAGGTCAACGGAATCTTCGAGTGCAAGGGATGACTCTTGTTCGCTGTAAGCGACCACGCGCGACGCCTTGTACCGTACCTCGGCGGGTAGCACTGCTTTGGCTCCATGCACCATAAATAATGGCGTGTAGCCCGTGGCACTGTTTGGCGTGGTGTGTAGGCTCCAGAGTACTGATTGCAGCTCGTCTGGCCAGCAAACCGCGGCTTGCTCGAGTGGCCCGAGGAGTCGCTTCTTGATGCCGCCGCAGACGAGCCCGTTTGCTTTTTCCACCTGACCGTTGGTCTATGGATGTGCTACCGAGGCGTAGCTGATGTTGATCCCTAGATTCTCGCAGAATTCTTGGAACTCCTTGGATGTGAAGTTCGTCCCATTGTCGGTGATGATGTTGTGCGGTACTCTGAAGCGGTAGACGATGGATTCGAAGAACTTAACTGCGCCGTGTCCTGATTGGTTGGTCACTGGCATGGCCTCAATCCACTTGGTGAATTTGTCGACTGTGACCAAGAGGTAGACGTAGCCTCCTCGTGACGACCTTGGGAGTTTGTCAGCCATGTCAAGTCCCCATTGCACGAAGGGCCAGGCCAATGGAATTGGCCAGAGCTCTGCGCCAGGTGCGTGTGGCTTGTCCACGGATCGTTGGCAAGTGTTGCATTTTTGGACGATGTCCTTGGCATCACGCATGGCTGTAGGCCAATAGAATCCAACTCGTAGAGCTTTGGCAATGAGGGCGTGACTGCCGGTGTGGTGCCCGCAGGTCCCCTCATGGATGTCGAGGAGAACGGCTCTTCCATCGGCCATGGAGACGCATCGTTGGAGTACTCATGTGATGCTGCATTCATACAGTTCGCCGTTGATAACAGCGAATGCCTTGGACCGCCACGCGATGTGTCGTGCATCAGTCGGATCATCTGGTAGCCTTTTGCTGAGGAGGTATGTGATGTACGGTTGCGTCCAGGATTGTTCAATCATCATGATGCTCATTGGTCCCTCGAGTCCTGTGTCTAGCTCCAAGTCATCGAGTGCCATGGACTCATTGGGCGGCATAGCCCCCGAGTCCGCTGCTGCGCTTGTTTTCTTCTCTGCGGCCTTTGGCTTGATGGAGCGTTCACAGAGGTGCTCGAGAAATACCCTAGGTGGTATGGGGGCGCAGGTAGAGCCTATGTTGGTGAGTGCGTCCGCCTCTTTGTTGCTTTTGTGACCTACGTGCCGCAGCTCGCAACCGTCAAAGTCTCCTTCGAGTGTGTCATAGAGGTCGCGGTACGCGATCATGTTGTCATTCAGTGCATCGCACTCATGCATCGTTTGGTTGACGACCAACTTGGAGTCGCTGTATATAATGAGCCTCTTGGCGCCGCAGGCTTTTGCCATCCTCATCCCATGCAGAAGGGCTTTGTACTTAGCTTCGTTGTTGGAGGCGGTGAACTACATTCGCAGGATGTATTTCAGCTTGTCCGCTTGAGGTGATGTCAGTATTACATCGGCACCTGCTCCGTCCTTCCGCTTGGATCCATTGAAGTGCATTGTCTAGAGGTAGGACATATCTGGTTTGTCAGGGAGCTGGTTCTCCATCCAGTGCACGAGGAAGTCAGGGAGAACTTGCGACTTGATTGCGTCGCACTTTTCGTATGTAATGTCTCGTGGAGACAATTCTATTCCCCAAAGCGCGACTCGTCCTGTGGCATCGGGGTTATTGAGGATATGCCCTAACGGGGCGTCGTTGACCACCACGATTGGGTGCTCCTAGAAGTAATGGCGCAGCCGCCGGGCGGTCATGAAGACACCGTACGCCAGCTTTTGGTAGTGCGGGTACCGCTGTTTTGTTGGCGTGAGGACCTCGCTAAGGTAGTAAACTGGGCGCTATACTCCGTGGACCTTGTTTTCCTCGGCTCGTTCGACCACGAGTACTGTGCTGACCACTTGGTTGGTGGCGGAGATATACAGCAACAGTGGCTCCCTTTCTCGTGGGGTCACCAGTACTGGCGAAGTGGATAGCAGGCGTTTGAGGTCCTCGAATGCTTCTTGCGCTTCATTGGTCCACTCGAATTTTTCAGCTTTGCGGAGGAGCTGGTAGAAGGGCAGTGCCTTTTGTCCCATCCGGCTGATGAATTGACTGAGGGCCACGATTCGCCCAGCCAGCTGCTGGACGCCCCTTATGTTTTTCGGCTTCTCCATGGCTAGTATGGCTTTTATTTTCTTCGAGTTCGCCTCGATTCCCCTTGCGGAGATGAGATACCCGAGTAGTTGCCCAGATGGTACGCCAAAGGCGCATTTGTCTGGATTGAGCTTGATCCGGTAGCGGTCGAGGTTGGCGAAGGTTTCGTGGAAATCGTCGATTTGGGAGGCTTCCTCCTTGGTCTTGATTACTATGTCGTCGACATAGACTTGAATGTTGCGACCGAGTTGCTCTTTGAGGCAATCCTGCATGCACCGCTGATAGGTGGCTCCTGCGTTTTGAGCCCGAAGGGCATTGTATTGTAGCAGAACACACCAAAGGGCGTTGCAAACGCTATTTTTTCTTGATCTTCCTCCTTAATTCGAATCTGATTATAGCCTGAGTAGGCGTCGAGGAAGCAGAGGTGTTCGCATCCCGCGGTGGAGTCGATGATCTGGTCGATTCTCGGTAGCGGGAAGTGATCCTTTGGACAGTGCTTATTTAAAGAGGTGAAGTCCACGCACATCTGCAGGATATCCGTGTCCTTTTTTGGTACTAGCAGCGTACATGGCCCGGACAGTTTGTCCTCAATGGATGTCACAGGTGCCTCATCGCGATTGCGGCGTTGCCACACTTACGTAGTTTTCCCGGAGTCGCGGTATCCGCTGCTACGGTATCCGTTGTTGCGGTTATCGTCGCGTCTATCGGCGTAGCCAGCTGCGACCATGTTGACGTCGTCACGATCATCGTAGATGCGCATGCGGCGTTTGCCTCGGCGATCGCGTCTGCACTCGAGTTCCGCATCCTCATCGGAGTGAACGCGATTCTTCACCGAATCTTCTCCATCGGCCCACCGATTTGCGATTTCCATCAGGTGGTCGATGGTTTTGGGCTTTGAGCGGCCTAGCTCCTCCCTAAGTTCTAGGCGGCGAACGCCGCCGTTGAACGCGTCAATCGCGCGATCCTCCAAGATGTTCTCTATGGAGTTCTTGATCATGGACCACCTTTGGATGTAGGAGCGTAGCAATTCGCCCAATCTTTGCTGGCAGCACCTCAGCTCTTCGATTGATGCGGGCCGTTGTACATGCCCTTGAAGTTGCGCACGAAGCTGTAAACCAGCTCATCCCAGCTGCGAATGGATCCGCGCGGGAGGTTGTTGAGCCATGCTCGAGCGACACCTTGCAGCTGTAGCTATAAGCATTGCATGGCCGTGCTTCGACTGCCACCGTGGAGCCTGACGGAGGAGATGTGGTCCTCCAGCCAGATCTTTGGGTCTTGTAGGCCATCAAAATTTGGGTTCTCTGATGAATCCCTTAGGCATTCGCTTTTGCCTGATGGATCTTCTAAAGCATCTAGCGCCGCAGAGTTCCACATCTTCCTCTTCCGAGTCAGTCGACCGAGCACTTCATGCCCTTGATTTGTCAATCTTGCGCTGCGTGAGGTCGTCACGCGCATCATAGTCGTGGTCGTGTCGCCGTGAGCAGCGGCGCCGACACAGGTCGTGACTGTCGTCGCTGGATGAGGGCAAGGAGTAGCGCTTTGCCCTTTTTCGGCTCTGGTGTTGGCTCCTTGTCGAGGGCAGCTTTGATTAATTCCAAGCCTGCGATCGTAGATCGGTGCATGGCGGCTCTGGGATCTCCAGCTGGCGGCTGGTTGTTAAGGAGGTACATGGTGGCCGCTGTCACCACAGCCTGCGGCGTCTTGGGGACCACATTGCCCTGTGTATCGACTATCATAGAGCTGAAGTTGAGGACTTTTGCAGCTTCTATGCGTTCGTGCTCGGTAAGATGGGCCATCCGGGATTGCCTCTTTTTGGCGATGTACTCGTTCCCCTTTGAGGAGGATCCTCCGTGAGAGGAGAGCCCAGCACGATGAAGGCTCGACTCGTCTGCTGCTTTTTTGCGTGCCTCGAGTTGCGCGATTGTTTGCACTTGGCGCTTGAATTCTTCCTTCGGGAGCCAGTGGTAGCCCATCAGTAGTTCTTGCAGCGATCCGAAGGGTAGAGGAGTGCCTCGTAGAGCCTCGCGGCAACGAGCCCATTCTTGCTCGTTGAGCCTGATCATGACGCGTTCGCCGGTTTGCTCGTTTATTATGGTTGGAGGTTCGACTGTTCCTCCGTTGTCGATGGGGACGCGATTGCCGCCGTCACCGCTGTTGGGCGTTGGTCCACCATTGGGTATGCCGCCGTTAGGCGGGTCGGTTTCATTGCCACGGTTTCCACGGTTGGCGGAGGTGTCACCCGCGTTGATGACGGCGCACATGAAGTGGTTGGGCAAGCTGCTGCTCCCGCAACTTTCAGATTCGGAGCCGTAGGCCCCATCTTCAGTGGCCAGATCGCTTAGATCGGAGTCGTGACTGCTGTCGCTGACCGTGTTCTCGACTGTTGTCGGGGCATTGAGCTCACTGAGGGTGCTGATCGATGGAGGGAACCATGATGCTGGGGCAATCGACGACACTATCGGCTGGTCAGGCATGCGAAGCATGCCCATCTGACCAACTTGGAAGCGGAAGCTCCCGATTGCCAGGCTGATCCCATCGCCCACGGACTCGAAGGCCAGGCGAGTAGCCGACGTGTGGATGGTGAAGTCGAACGCGCCGCAGAGCTGGCGAATCTTCATTGTTGCGGAGTTGTAGATCGCGGTTGATGGGGCCAAAGAAGCCGCAACATCAGTATAACACCCTCGAATCGGCCCTATGCAAGTTTCAGCGCTTCCCGCCAAACCCGCATAGAAACGATTCAAGGACGCCCACCAGGCACTTTCGTGCGGGTGGAAAAAGAAGTAATACCATTACACATTAGTCCACGATGGAACCCACAGAACATATATATACAACAACGACTCCATGAGTCAAGAATACAGAAATACTATACAAAGATTCAAATCACCTTGAAAACAATACAACATCCGAGTACGGATAACATGCAAATGGGGCTAAGAGCCCTAAAGAATAACCAATGGCGTCCATAACCCTGCCAGGCCAAGCCGGAAGGGGAACCCTGCTAACAACGTCGATCTCAAACCTGCTAAAACAAAAGGGGTGCCGACAAAGGGCAAAGGAAAAAGAGGAGCGTCAGTACTGAGGCCAGTACATGGCGAGTCTAGAATTCGGCGGTCCTCGCCTACATAGGTATGGTGGACTGAAGCGGCAACGCAGTGGCACTAAACAACCTATAGAGACTCGGTATCACTGGCGGCTATTAGAGAGGGGTAAGAAAGACCCATTCGGATCCTACCTGAAACTAACCCCAAACATACCCATCCTGGTATTTCCCCCTCGCGACCAAACGAGGAAGTCGGACCAAGGAACTCACACAGTTAGCAGTTTTACTCATTCCACTATAGTTGCAGCATTTACTAGTCAGATATATAGCATGAGTCATCCTGAGAGCATAAGTAGTGGGCAGTTTTAGTTAACATTCCGTTGTAGTTGGAACGTTTACTAGTCAGATATAATTGTCCTGAGGAATCCCAAAACCCAGCAGTTGTTGGCATTTTTAATATCCATTCTGTTGTATTTGAATGTGGTTACTAGTCACATATTAAGTCAAATTTATAGCACTACTTTAGTTATGCTTGTCTATGATCAAGATACTGTGCTCCAAGTCGTCCATAATCGCGGACACGACTTTCAGAAAGTTTTACCCTGCAGGGATGCAAAAATAGCAACACACACTCGATCAACCTCGGAAAAACCAACTCAAAACCCAACGAGGCTTTCACGACAAAGCAATCACGGGATTCATAAATATTTCAGGGGGCCACCCCATTAAGCTACCCGCAACGAAGTTGGCCGGTTCCGAGACGGACCCAAGGTTTGTGTCAATGGCTGTAAATGACTGGGAACCCGAAAGTGTGACTGGGCTTGTCGATACCGCGAAAACATTCCACGATCCAAAACAGTATAGGTGCTCCACGCACAATCGTAAATAAAGCAGTAAGCATGGCATAAGTACGTGATAGTAATAAAGCCCCAAACTACTTTGTGGCCCCAAGAAATAAGAAATGAATCAAGCTCTGGCTAAGGGGATTCATGGTCCCATATGCGGATAGTGCGATAGTCAAGGAACAGGTATCGAGTACTCGTGGTCCTACAGGACACAAGTGAGCGTGGAAGAACCAAATAACATCTATTGCCCACCGATGCCTCTGCATTAGTTATATCTATTCTCAGCAAATTAATAGTTGTATTTAAAGTCATGATCATCTCCACCATTAAGCATCTCCACCATTTATCATGTGCCAACTTGCTGTCAACGGTGGAACGACAACGACGCGAAGCAACACAGAAGCAAGCAACTAAAACTCGCAAGGCCAACTATCTACCAAACAGCTGGCAATAGGATGTGTCCATGGCAATATAGAGGCTGCAAGGAGTATAAATGGTGCACGGAAACTAAAGCATTGCGACACGGATAGCAATAGATCAACAGGAGGAAATAAAGACTATAAATGCAAAATAGGTAGAAAGAGGGAGAATGCTCGCCTGGGAAATACTGCCGAAGGTTCATATCCGGAGAACTTGTCGATACTCGCATCAACTCATCGGCCTAATCCGCGAAGAAGCAAACACTAGAAGAAACACCGGATGCAATATTTAATACTACGGCAGAAGATCCGGCATGCTTATGATATGATGCATGGCATGGCACAAATGTGGTGCAATTAGGCAATATTAAGCGGAACCGGGGTCCCGACAATTAGTTAATAGGTTCGAGTTATTTATCTACCCCGCAATTTAAATGTTGTATGAACAAGGCAAAATATGGTATCAGTTCTCTACACAAATTTAAATGGAGTCCAGAATAAGACAAAGATATCCCGCAGATGGACTCCATATTTAATTATGAGGTGAATCGACAATATACCGCCAACAAATGAGTATGTATGCGAGCATGAACCATCTAATATGCAACAATTGATAATGTCATATAATAAAAAACATAGGGGTCTCGGATAAAGGGGTCACACATTAGGGTTCGGCGAACTTGGTTCCGAGGGTTCGGTTCGGTCTCGCCGGGATCGGTCTTCGAATACGGGAACGGGGTCTCGACCATCGATCCGTAACGGAGTTCTCGGAGTTAGGTGATGGTGGTCTTGTACGGTCCTTCGAGGTTTTGTCTCGTGTCGGTCTCGGATTCGTGATGGAGCACTTGGCGATTTTAGGAAGGAGACCTTGTGGTTCGGGCTTCGAGAGTCCATGAAGGAGATCTAGGAAGTATCGTGGTTCCGTTGTCGATGGCGATCTTGTCACGGGGCGCCTCGGTGGTACTTCGGTTGCACATTGTGTGTTCTTCAAAGGCATCATCATCGAGTCAACAGAGGCTTTGGAGCATACGATGTCGTCTTATCATCACACCCCATCACCTGCATCTCCCTGACAGATAGCTAAAGAGGCCACCAGGATTGCATAGCCACAGGAACCACAAGTTCTGGTTGAGTAGGCTAGACCAAAACAAACGGCACGGGGTGGCTACCTTGCTCGAACAGAGGCGACAGCCGGGTCGGCAGACGCGATGACGAACTTGGCTGAAGGAGGGTGCCAACGAGGAACAGCGACCTGTAGAGGTCGGCATGGCTTGAAGGCGACGGTGGCCGTCGAGCTTGGTGGCACGGGACGAGGCCCAACGAGGAGGGCAGGGACGAGAGGCACGCCGACAAGGTGCAGAGGCGGTGAGGCTCGCGGTGGGGAAGATGGCGGACGAGGCGAGGTCAGGGCAGCGCAGGGTGAAGGCGAGGAGGCAAGGAAGGTCGACGGGGCGGCAACGAGGTGGCCAGGCGGCAGCGCGCGTGTGGAATCAAGGGGATCCGAGCATCGCGGCCGGAGGGAAGAGAACGACGGCGGCGGCTCGATGAAGAGCTCGGGCTCCGGCAAGGTTCTGCGGCCGCCGGAGCAACACAACAGAGGGCGAGGCCAGGGAGGGCTCGGGACGTGACCGGAGAGGAGCTCGGGGCAACACCGGTGCACGGGGTCACGGACGACGGGGGCACGCGGTGGTGGTGGAGGCCGAGGACGGCAGCGGTTGGTGGGATCGAAGGGGGTGACGGACGGTGGTTGCTGGGGAGGGGATCGCGAGGAAGGGCACGGGGCTAGCGGGGGTAGGTGGTGGGGCCACATGGTTGACCGCATACGGGGTAGGTGCGGCGCGAGGGGAGCGTGGCATGCGGCAGGGTGCGGCGCGGGACACTGCGGGGTCGTGTGCGGTGGAAGGGAGCGAACGGGATGGGGAAGGTGGACCTGGGGAGGGGCGCGCAGGTGGGTCTTGGTTAGTAGTGGGCCTCTCCCGCGGGTGGGGCCCGGGAGCAGGTGGCGTGGCCAGCGGATGGATGGAGCGGGGCTGGCGGGGTGAGCTGGCTGCGCGTTGTGTGGTGTGCATGTATGTGTGTGTGTTGGAGAGGAGGTGGGGCCAGGAGGTGAGGTGGCGGCCTGGGAGTGGACGGGGTGAGGTGGAGGGTGGAGGAAGTGGCTGGTTAGGTTAGGGTGTGGGTAGGTAGAGTTTTGTCTGGGAATTTAGACTACGGTTTGGAGGTGGCCGGCCGGGCTTTCGGGCCTGTCGGGCTGCCTCCTAAAAACAACTTGAAATATTTATTTATTTAAAACGGGGCTTTTGCAAACCGTTTTTAGAGAAACCAAAATATTCCGGAGACCCGGGTTTTTAATTTGAAATTGAAGACGGGGTATTTTAGAAAACAGAAATAGGTTTTCGTAAATAGTTTCAGACAAACAGATGCATGATGATGACGATGCTAAAAGGCAATGTGGCATGATGACATGAGCATGCAGTCATGATGATGCAATGCACTAAACACAACGATTTTCTAGTAGTGGTTTTAGCGGGATGCCACAATCAGCACTCCCAATTCCCACAGACGACGCCAATTGACGAGGGTTTAACTCATCAATGCCCATTGTTATGGACTTGGGTTTTGGAGAAGGAGGGAGCGCTGTAGACATCTTTCGGCTAGCAAACAAGCACACAGGGGACTCGAAGATTTACTCAGGTTTAGGCCTCGTAGAGGTCCCTACTCCTGCTTGTCTGCTCGTGGAGTTATCGAATGAATCGAAGATTACAATGGTACGCAGATGTGATCTGGCGAGGGTTGTGGAAACTAGGGTTGCGTGTGTCCTCCTCGCCGCCCCCTCCTAGCCTTTATATAGATAGGCTAGGTCTTAGGTAGCAGGTCGAGTTGGTTACAAGTTAGGGTTTTCCCCTTTGAACTTTCTATCTTTAGCTTCTTCTTTGTGGCGCCCCGCTAAAACCACTACTAGAAAATCGCTCTGTTTTTGTGCATTGCATCATCATGACCGCATGCTCATGTCATCATGCCACATTGCATTTGAGCATCGTCATCATCATGCATGGTCTGTTTGAAAACTATTTTCGAAAAGTTTGGTTTTGTTTTCTAAACGCCCCGTCTTTATTCAAATACAAAACCCGGGTCTCCGAAATATTTCGTTTCGTCTAAAAATGGATTCTAAAAGTCTTGTTGTGATAAATAGAATAATTTATATATTTTTAGGAGGCAGCCCGCCAGGCCCGAAAGCCCGGTCGGCCACCTCCAAACCCTAAATCTAAATCTGCCTAGACCTGTCTAAATCCTACCCTAGCCCAACCGACCAAACCCATCGCCCTACCACTCCCAGGCCGCCACCTCACTCCGCCGGCCCCACCTCCGCTCCCTCCACCGCACACCGCATGACCACCCCACCCCCGACCGCACTCACACCAACGTGCCCCGACACGCCCGTCCCTAGGCGCGCCTCCCACCTGCCCACACCGACACAACCTGGCGGCCCCTGGCCCCACCACGTGCCACGCCTCCCTCCCGTGCGCAGCATGCACTGCATCCCCCGCATCTCTCCCTTCCAACCACCTCCTCCCACCAACCTCCCCGTGAGGCAGCGCTGCAACCTCCGCTACCCCGCTTCCTCCTCTCCTCGCTCTCAGCAGCCGCCGGGAGCCGCCGCCAGCTCCGGCCTCCCCCGCCGCTACCGCTCTGCCTCTGCTCTAGCAGAGCTTGCCGCCACCCGAGCGGCCCCTCCCCATCCCTTCCGGTCCTCCGTCCCCGCCGCCAGCGCCTCCACGCGTCTTGCCTCCCCTCTCCCAGGCGTTGTCGCCTCCTCCCTTTTGCCAAACCAGTCGACCGAGCACCGCCAGGGCTTCTCTTCCCCAACCTCGCCGCCTCTCAGGCTCGACTCGTCTACTCCGCCCGGGCCCCGCCTTGTAGTGTTGCTGGCCGCAACGACCCCGCCTCCGAGGCACTCCGCCGCAGCTTCCCCCGAGTTTGCCGTCCCGCGGAGCCGAGCCTCGCCGCCCCTGCTCCTTCCCCATCGCCTCGCCGCGCGGCCGCCTTCCTGTTTTGCTCTGGTGTCCGCCCGAGCCGCTGCGTTGAGCCTGCATCTGCCCGCCATCGTCTCCTTGTGGCTGTGGCCTTTGCCCCGTGCCGTCTTCCGTCCCAGCGACCCCGCCACCACGTGGAACCCCGCGCTCGACCCAACACCGTCACGTGCTTCCTCGGATGTTTGTCAGGTGGAGACCTCCTGGCACACAGAGCCAAGGCGTAAGGGCCCCTGCAGCGTACTACATCGTTGGATGAAGGAAGTTTTTGGTGTCTCTCGGTTGATGGCAAGATCATGCCCATGTGTGGAGATGTACACGATGTTGCACATGTGGTGCCCAAGTCGACTCGTGTGAAGCCACTGGAAGATGATCGGAGCTAGAAGACAAGGTCCGGGATCATGCTGCCAAGACCAACGCCGACAATCGAAGCTCTAAACCCCAAGATCTCCATCGTATGTGTCGTGACCAAGACCAAAGCGACGGCAAGATCTACCAATCACTCGAACCCCACAACCCAAGTCCGACACCGACAAATGAAGTCAGAACCACCAAGACCTTCGTCGCAGGCCGACAAGATCTCCAATCGGAATCCGAGGACGCCGACACCCTAGACGACAAGTTCTCCTTCCTGGAAGCATTGACGCCGGTACGACAAGACCTCCTTCCCGCACCGATGCCCGAGGACCGGACGCCAAGGTCGCCAACACGGAACGTCGAGTTCTCCACCTTGAACGTCATGACCGTCTACATGGACTCGAAGGCCACGGATGCAACAAGATCTACTCCATTGTCCGAGAACGTTCTCGTCGAGACCGATCCCCGTCGAACCCCGAGACCGGACCCCGGACCCCCGGAACCCGAGACCGAGTTACAATACTTACTAGGCAGGTACAGCATGACACAGATCACCACATATCCACCAGTTGTTGGCATTTCTATTATCCATTCCATTGTAGTGAAGCTGATTACTAGTCACATATTAAGTCCAATTTATAACACTACTTTAGTTATGCTTGTCTATTATCAAGATACTGTGCTCCAAGTCGTCCATAACTGCGGACACGGCTTTTAGAAAGTTTTACCCTGCAGGGGTGCACAAATAGCAACACACACCCGATCAACCTCGGAAAAACCAACTCAAAACCCAACGAGGCTTTCACGACAAAGCAATCACAGGATTCATAAATATTTCAGGGGGCCACCCCACTAAGCTACCCGCGACGAAGTTGGCCGGCTCCGAGACGGACCCAGGGTTTGTGTGGATGGCTGTAAACGATTGGGAACCCGAAAGTGTGACTGGGCTTGTCGATACAGCGAAAACGTGTCACGATCCTAAATAGTACAGGTGCTCCACGCACAATTGTAAATAAAGCGGTAAAGCATGGCATAAGTACAGGATAGTAATAAACCCCAAACTAGTTTGTGGCCCCCAAAAATAGAAATGAATCAAGCTCTGGCTCAGGGGGATCCCATAGGGTCTCCCGGATGTGGATAGTGCGAATAGTCAAGGAACAGGTATCAAGTACTCGGGGTCCTACGAGACACAAGTGAGCGTGGAAGAACCAAATAACATCTATTGCCCACCGATGCCTCTGCATTAGTTATATCTAGCATTTTAATAGTTGTATTTAAAGTCGTGATCATCGCCACCATAAACATCTGCCAGCATTCCAACAACTATGGTACTTGACAACACAAGATCGCACCTGAGCAAGCAACTACGACTCGCAAGGCCAACTATCTACCAAACAACAGGTAATAGGAGGTGTCCCAGGCAATATAGAAGCTGCACGGGATATATCTGGTACGTAACACTAAAGCATCGAGACACGGATAGCAATAGATCAACAGGAGGAAATAAAGACTATAAATGCAAAATCGGTAGAAGGGGGAGAGATGCTCGCCTAGGAAACACTGCCGAAGGATCATATCCGGAGAACTTGTCGATACTCGCATCCACTCATCGGCCTAATCCGCGAAGAAGCAAACACTAGAAGAAACACCGGATGCAATATTTAATACTACGGCAGAAGATCCGGCATGATTATGATATGATGTATGGCATGGCACAGATGTGGTGCAATTAGGCAGTATTAAGCGGAACCGGGGTCCCGACAATTAATTAATAGGTTCCAGTTATTTAGATACACCGCAATTTAAATGTTGTCTTAACAAGGCAAAACATGGTATCGGTTCGCTACACAAATTTAAATGGAGCCCGGAATAAGACTAGAATAGCCCTCTTATAGACTCCATATTTAATTTAGGTGAATCGATTATTTAACCCAACCCACCAGATGACATGTATGCAAGCATGATGATTTAATGATGCGACAGGTATATGTCATATTATAAAAATAGGGGCTTAGGGTCACACATCTGGGTTCGGAAGATCTTGGGTTCCGGGGGTCCGGGGTCCGGTCTTGGGGTTCGACGGGGATCGGTCTCAACGGGAACATTCTTGGACAATGGAGTAGATCTTGTCGCATCCGTGGCCTTCGGGTCCCTATAGACGGTCATGGCGTTCAAGGTGGAGAACTCGACGTTTCGTGTAGGCGACCTTGGCGTCCGGTCCTCGGGCATCGGTGCGGGAAGGAGGTCTTGTCGTACCGGCGTCAACGCTTCTAGGAAGGAGAACTTGTCGTCCAGGGTCTCGGCGTCCTCGGATTCCGATTGGAGATCTTGTCGGCCCGTGACGAAGGTCTTGGTGGTTCCGACTTCATTTGTCGGCGCCGGCCTAGGGTTGCGGGGTTCGAGTGATCGGTAGATCTTGTCGTCGCTTTGGTCTTGGTCACGACTCATACGATGGAGATCTTGGGGTTTAGAGCTTCGATTGTCGGTGTTGGTCTTGGCAGCACGATCCCGGACCTTGTCGTCTAGCTCCGATCATCTTCTGGTGGCTTTGCACGAGTCGACTTGGCCACCACATGTGCAACATCGTGTACATCTCCACACGTGGGCATGATCTTGCCATCAATCGAGAGACACCAAAAACTTCCTTCATCCAACGATGTAGTACGCTGCAGGGGCCCTTGCGCCTTGGCTCTGTGTGCCAGGAGGTCTCCACCTGATGAACATCCGAGGAAGCACGCGACGGTGTTGGGTCGAGCGCGGGGTTCCATGTGGTGGCGGGGTCGCTGGGACGGAAGACAGCACGGGGCAGAGGCCACAGCCATAGGGAGACGATAGCGGGCAGATGTGGGCTCGACGCGGTGGCTCGGGCGGACACCAGAGCGGAACAGGAAGGCGGCCGCGCGGCGAGGCGATGGGGAAGGAGCAGGGGCGGCGAGGCTCGGCTCCGCAGGACGGCGAACTCGGGGGAAGCTACAGCGGAGTGCCTCGGCGGCGGGGTCGTTGCGGCCGGCAACACTACAAGGCGGGGCCCGGGCGGAGTAGACAAGTCGAGCCCAAGAGGCGGCGAGGTTGGGGAAGAGAAGCCCCGGTGGCGCTCGGTCGATCGGTTTGGCGAAAGGGGAGGAGGCGGCAGCGCCTGGGAGAGGGGAGGCGAGACGCGTGGAGGCAGGGCGGAGGACCGTAAGGCGACGGGGAGGGGCCGCTCGGGTGGCGGCGAGCTCCGCTAGAGCAGAGAAAGAGCGGCGGCAGCGGGGGAGGCCGGAGCTGGCTGCGGCTCCCGGCGGCTGCTGAGAGCGAGGAGAGGAGGAAGTGGGGTAGCGGAGGTTGCAGCGCTGCCTCGCGGGGAGGTTGGTGGCAAGAGGTGGTTGGAAGGGAGAGACGCGGGGGATGCAGTGCATGCTGCGCACGGGAGGGAGGCGTGGCACGTGGTGGGGCCAGGGGCCGCCAGGTTGTGTCGGTGTGGGCAGGTGGGAGGCGCGCCTGGGGACGAGCGTGTCGGGGCGCGTTGGTGTGAGTGCGGTCGGGGGTGGGGTGGTCGTGCGGTGTGCGGTGGAGGGAGCGGAGGTGGGGCCGACGGAGTGAGGTGGCGGCCTGGGAGTGGTAGGGGGATGGGTTTGGTCGGTTGGGTTAGGGTAGGATTTAGACTGGTCTAGGCAGATTTAGATTTAGGGTTTGGAGGTGGCCGACCGGGCTTTCGGGCCTGGCGAGCTGCCTCCTAAAAAAATATAATTATTTTATTTGTCACAACAAGACTTTTAGAATCCATTTAGACGAAACGAAATATTTCGGAGACCCGGGTTTTGTATTTGAATAAAGACGGGGGCGTTTTGAAAACAAAACCAGACTTTTCGAAAATAGTTTTCAAACAGACCATGCATGATGATGACGATGCTCAAATGCAATGTGGCATGATGACATGAGCATGCGGTCATGATGATGCACTGCACAAAAACACAACGATTTTCTAGTAGTGGTTTTAGCGGGGCGCCACAATTCGACACCACTAACAATGGATCTCGCCCTCGAGATCCGCCTCATGGTACAGGGAAGAAGGCCGATAGTTTGAATCTTCTCACTTCGTGTAGATGCTCGCGACACCACTAACAAGAGGTTGTTGTCCGTGATCATCGAGAGAACACTCCGGGAACAAATGCGGAAGGTAGAGGTATCAACAAATAAAGCCACCTCTAACTTCGATAGAAGGAAAGAGACGATGCATTCTAATCCACTACAATGTACAAGAGCGAATAGAGTGAGTAGTCGGCATGGGGGCCAATCCATCACGCACCCAAACTATTACTCCGCACAATCAGTAGAAAAGAGTGCAACCATTCTCAGAATCAAACTGAAGATCTCGACAATCGACGTTCGGAACAAAGGAGTGATGCAGACTCTGCATCGGATCTGGCGTAGATGATGTCGTCGCGTCAGAAAACATTGGAAGGCACAGACAAGGAGCAAAGAATGGTACCACAGATAAAGGATCACTCAGATAGCATGAAGTCCGGAAGTAAAAACACCGTTACCAAAGAAGGAAGCGAAACCCTGAAGGTACGACGGAAACCCAACCACGAGAATTCCTGGACTCGAAGAAAAGATAAGAGAACAGATCCAAAACACACAGAGGTAAGAGGAGAATAGCAAAGGGGTAAGGAGTAAAAGCAGACCTAGTCAGATCTATCCAATCGATTTTGCAAAATAGTTTTGACACTCTACTTCGGCCGTTAGCTAGGTTATCCTACAGGCTGGACTTGTGGGGTATCGCAACTGCTAAGCTCTGATACCACTCTGTAACACCCTCGAATCGGCCCTATGCAAGTTTTATCCCTTTCCGCCAAACCCGCATAGAAACGATTCAAGGACGCCCACCAGGCACTTTCGTGCGGTGGAAAACGAAGTAATACCATTACACAACAGTCCTCGATGGGACCCACAGAACAGATATATATACAACAGCGACTCAACGAGTCAAGAATACGGATATACAATACAAAGATCCAAATCACCTTGAAAACGATAGAGCGTCCGTCTACGGACAAGATGCAAATGGGGCTAAGATCACTGAAGAATAACCAATGGCGTCCATAACCCTGCCTAGGCCAAGCCGGAAGGGTAACCCTGCTAACGACATCGATCTCAAACCTGCTAAAACAAAAGGGGTGCCGAATAAGGGCAAAGGAAAAAGAGGAGCGTCAGTACTGAGGCCAGTACACGGCGAGGCTAGAATTCGGCGGCTCTCGCCTACATAGGTATGGTGGACTGAAGCGGCAGCGCAGCGGCACTAAACAACCTATAGAGACTCGGTATCACTGGCGGCTATTAGAGAGGGGTAAGAAAGACCTATTCGGATCCTACCTGATACTAACACCAAACATACCCATCCTGGTATTTCCCCCTCGAGACCAAACGAGGAAGTCGGACCAAGGAACTCCCACAGTTGGCAGTTTTACATATTCCATTTTAGTTGTAGCATTTACTAGTCAGATATGGATAGCTTGAGTCGTCCTGAAGCATAAGTAGTGGGCAGTTTTAATTAACCATTCCATGGTAGTTGGAACATTTACTAGTCAGATATAATTGTCCTGAGGAATCCCAAAACCCAGCAATTGTTGGCACTTTTATCACATTCCATTAGAGTTACAATACTTACTAGGCAGGTACAGCATGACACAGATCACCACAGATCCACCAGTTGTTGGCATTTCTATTATCCATTCCATTGTAGTGAAGCTGATTACTAGTCACATATTAAGTCAAATTTATAACACTACTTTAGTTATGCTTGTCTATGATCAAGATACTATGCTCCAAGTCGTCCATAACCGCGGACACGGCTTTCAGAAAGTTTTACCCTGCAGGGGTGCACAAATAGCAACACACACGCGATCAACCTCGGAAAAACCAACTCAAAACCCAATGAGGCTTTCACGACAAAGCAATCATAGGGTTCATAAATATTTCAGGGGGCCACCCCACTAAGCTACCCGCGACGAAGTTGGCCGGCTCCGAGACGGACCCAGGGTTTGTGTGGACTGCTGTAAACGACTGGGAACCCGAAAGTGTGACTGGGCTTGTCGATACAGCGAAAACGTGTCACGATCCTAAACAGTACAGGTGCTCCACGCACAATCGTAAATAAAGCGGTAAAGCATGGCATAAGAATAGGATAGTAATAAAACCCCAAACTAGTTTGTGGCCCCAAGAAATAGATATGAATCAAGCTCTGGCTCAAGGGGATCCCATAGGGTCTCCCGGATGTGGATAGTGCGAATAGTCAAGGAACATGTATCAAGTACTCGGGGTCCTACGAGACACAAGTGAGCATGGAAGAACCAAATAACATATATTTCCCACTGATGCCTCTACATTCGTTATATCTAGCATTTTAATAGTTGTATTTAAAGTCGTGATCATCGCCACCATAAACATCTGCCAGCATTCCAAGAACAGTGGTACTTGACAACACAAGATCGCACGTGAGCAAGCAACTACGACTCGCAAGGCCAACTATCTACCAAACAGCAGGTAATAGGAGGTGTCCTAGGCAATATAGAGGCTGCACGGGATATATCTGGTATGGAACACTAAAGCATCGAGACACGGATATCAATAGATCAACATGAGGAAATAAAGACTATAAATGCAAAATAGGTAGAAGGGGGAGAGATGCTCACCTGGGAAACACTGCCGAAGGATCATATCCAGAGAACTTTTCGATACTCGCATCCACTCATCGGCCTAATCCGCGAAGAAGCAAACACTAGAAGAAACACCGGATGCAATATTTAATACTACGGCAGAAGATCCGGCATGATTATGATATGATGTATGGCATGGCACAGATGCGGTGCAATTAGGCAGTATTAAGCGGAACCGGGGTCCCGACAATTAATTAATAGGTTCCAGTTATTTAGATACTCCGCAATTTAAATGTTGTCTTAACAAGGCAAAACATGGTATCGGTTCGCTACACAAATTTAAATGGAGCCCGGAATAAGACTACAATAGCCCGCTTATAGACTCCATATTTAATTTAGGTGAATCGACTATTTAACCCAACCCACTAGATGACATGTATGCAAGCATGATGATTTAATGATGTGATAGGTATATGCCATATTATAAAAATAGGGGCTTAGGGTCACACATCTGGGTTCGGAAGATCTTGGGCTCCGGGGGTCCGGGGTCCGGTCTCGGGGTTCGACGGGGATCGGTCTCGACGAGAACGTTCTCGGACAATGGAGTAGATCTTGTCGCATCCGTGGCCTTCGAGTCCATGTAGACGGTCATGACGTTCAAGGTGGAGAACTCGACGTTCCGTGTAGGCGACCTTGGCATCCGGTCCTCGGGCATCGGTGCGGGAAGGAGGTCTTGTTGTACCGGCGTCAACGCTTCCAGGAAGGAGAACTTGTCGTCTAGGGTGTCGGCGTCCTCGGATTCCGATTGGAGATCTTGTCGGCCTGCGACGAAGGTCTTGGTGGTTCTGACTTCATTTGTCGGTGTCGGACTTGGGTTGTGGGGTTCGAGTGATTGGTAGATCTTGCCGTCGCTTTGGTCTTGGTCACGACACATACGATGGAGATCTTGGGGTTTAGAGCTTCGATTGTCGGCGTTGGTCTTGGCAGCATGATCCCGGACCTTGTCTTCTAGCTCCGATCATCTTCCGGTGGCTTCACATGAGTCGACTTGGGCACCACATGTGCAACATCGTGTACATCTCCACACATGGGCATGATCTTGCCATCAACCGAGAGACACCAAAAACTTCCTTCATCCAACGATGTAGTACGCTGCAGGGGCCCTTACGCCTTGGCTCTGTGTGCCAGGAGGTCTCCACCTGACAAACATCCGAGGAAGCACGTGACGGTGTTGGGTCGAGCGCGGGGTTCCACGTGGTGGCGGGGTCGCTGGGACGGAAGACGGCACGGGGCAAAGGCCACAGCCACAAGGAGACGATGGCGGGCAGATGCAGGCTCAACACAGCGGCTCGGGCGGACACCAGAGCAAAACAGGAAGGCGGCCGCGCGGCGAGGCGATGGGGAAGGAGCAGGGGCGGTGAGGCTCGGCTCCGCGGGACGGCAAACTCGGGGGAAGCTGCGGCGGAGTGCCTCGGAGGCGGGGTCGTTGCGGCCGGCAACACTGCAAGGCGGGGCCCGGGCGGAGTAGACGAGTCGAGCCCGAGAGGCGGCGAGGTTGGGGAAGAGAAGCCCTGGCGGTGCTCGGTCGACTGGTTTGGCAAAAGGGAGGAGGCGACAACGCCTGGGAGAGGGGAGGCAAGACGCATGGAGGCGCTGGCGGCGGCGACGGAGGACCGGAAGGCGATGGGGAGGGGCCGCTCGGGTGGCGGCAAGCTCTGCTAGAGCAGAGGCAGAGCGGCAGCGGCGGGGGAGGCCGGAGCTGGCGGCGGCTCCCGGCAGCTGCTGAGAGCGAGGAGAGGAGGAAGCGGGGTAGCGGAGGTTGCAGCGCTGCCTCGCGGGGAGGTTGGTGGGAGGAGGTGGTTGGAAGGGAGAGATGCGGGGGATGCAGTGCATGCTGCGCACGGGAGGGAGGCGTGGCACGTGGTGGGGCCAGGGGCCGCCAGGTTGTGTCGGTGTGGGCAGGTGGGAGGCGCGCCAAGGAACGGGCGTGTCGGGGCGCGTTGGTGTGAGTGCGGTCGGGGGTGGGGTGGTCGTGCGTTGTGCGGTGGAGGGAGCGGAGGTGTGGCCGGCGGAGTGAGGTGGCGGCCTGGGAGTGGTAGGGCGATGGGTTTGGTCGGTTGGGCTAGGGTAGGATTTAGACAGGTCTAGGCAGATTTAGATTTAGGGTTTGGAGGTGGCCGACCGGGCTTTCGGGCCTGGCGGGCTGCCTCCTAAAAATATATATAATTATTCTGTTTATCACAACAAGACTTTTAGAATCCATTTTTAGACGAAACGAAATATTTCGGAGACCCGGGTTTTGTATTTGAATAAAGACGGGGCGTTTAGAAAACAAAACCAAACTTTTCGAAAATAGTTTTCAAACAGACCATGCATGATGATGACGATGCTCAAATGCAATGTGGCATGATGACATGAGCATGCGGTCATGATGATGCAATGCACAAAAACAGAGCGATTTTCTAGTAGTGGTTTTAGCGGGGCGCCACAAAGAAGAAGCTAAAGATAGAAAGTTCAAAGGGGAAAACCCTAACTTGTAACCAACTCGACCTGCTACCTAAGACCTAGCCTATCTATATAAAGGCTAGGAGGGGGCGGCGAGGAGGACAAACGCAACCCTAGTTTCCACAACCCTCGCCAGATCACATCTGCGTACCATTGTAATCTTCAATTCATTCGATAACTCCACGAGCAGACAAGCAGGAGTAGGGACCTCTACGAGGCCTAAACCTGGGTAAATCTTCGAGTACCCTGTGTGCTTGTTTGCTAGCCGAAAGATGTCTACAGCGCTCCCTCCTTCTCCAAAACCCAAGTCCATAACAATGGGCATTGATGAGTTAAACCCTCGTCAATTGGCGTCGTCTGTGGGAATTGGGAGTGCTGATTGTGGCATCCCGCTAAAACCACTACTAGAAAATCGTTGTGTTTAGTGCATTGCATCATCATGACTGCATGCTCATGTCATCATGCCACATTGCCTTTTAGCATCGTCATCATCATGCATCTGTTTTTCTGAAACTATTTACGAAAACCTATTTCTGTTTTCTAAAATACCCCGTCTTCAATTTCAAATTAAAAACCCGGGTCTCCGGAATATTTTGGTTTGTCTAAAAACGGTTTGCAAAAGCCCCGTTTTAAATAAATAAATATTTCAAGTTTTTTTTAGGAGGCAGCCCGACAGGCCCGAAAGCCCGGCCGGCCACCTCCAAACCGTAGTCTAAATTCCCAGACAAAACTCTACCTACCCACACCCTAACCTAACCAGCCACTTCCTCCACCCTCCACCTCACCCCGTCCACTCCCAGGCCGCCACCTCACCTCCTGGCCCCACCTCCTCTCCAACACACACACATACACGCACACCACAGAACGCGCAGCCAGCTCACCCCGCCAGCCCCGCTCCATCCATCCGCTGGCCACGCCACCTGCTCCCGGGCCCCACCCGCGGGAGAGGCCCACTACTAACCAAGACCCACCTGCGCGCCCCTCCCCAGGTCCACCTTCCCCATCCCGTTCGCTCCCTTCCACCGCACACGACCCCGCAGTGTCCCGCGCCGCACCCTGCCGCATGCCACGCTCCCCTCGCGCCGCACCTACCCCGTATGCGGTCAACCATGTGGCCCCACCACCTACCCCCGCTAGCCCCGTGCCCTTCCTCGCGATCCCCTCCCCACCAACCACCGTCCGTCGCCCCCTTCGATCCCACCAACCGCTGCCGTCCTCGGCCTCCACCACCACCGCGTGCCCCCGTCATCCGTGACCCCGTGCACCGGTGTTGCCCCGAGCTCCTCTCCGGTCACGTCCCGAGCCCTCCCCGGCCTCGCCCTCTGCTGTGCTGCTCCGGCGGCCGCAGAACCTTGCCGGAGCCCGAGCTCTTCATCGAGCCGCCGCCGTCGTTCTCTTCCCTCCGGCCGCGATGCTCGGATCCCCTCGATTCCACGCGCGCGCTGCCGCCTGGCCACCTCGTTGCCGCCCCGTCGACCCCCCTTGCCTCCTCGCCTTCACCCTGCGCTGCCCTGACCTCGCCTCATCCGCCATCTTCCCCACCGCGAGCCTCACCGCCTCTGCACCTTGTCGGCGTGCCTCTCGTCCCTGCCCTCCTCGTTGGGCCTCGACCCGTGCCACCAAGCTCGACGGCCACCGTCGCCTTCAAGCCATGCCGACCTCTACAGGTCGCTGTTCCTCGTTGGCACCCTCCTTCAGCCAAGTTCGTCATCGCGTCTGCCGACCCGGCTGTCGCCTCTGTTCGAGCAAGGTAGCCACCCCGTGCCGTTTGTTTTGGTCTGGCCTACTCAACCAGAACTTGTGGTTCCTGTGGCTATGCAATCCTGGTGGCCTCTTTAGCTATCTGTCAGGGAGATGCAGGTGATGGGGTGTGATGATAAGACGACATCGTATGCTCCAAAGCCTCTGTTGACTCGATGATGATGCCTTTGAAGAACACACAATGTGCAACCGAAGTACCACCGAGGCGCCCCGTGACAAGATCGCCATCGACAACGGAACCACGATACTTCCTAGATCTCCTTCATGGACTCTCGAAGCCCGAACCACAAGGTCTCCTTCCTAAAATCGCCAAGTGCTCCATCACGAATCCGAGACCGACACGAGACAAAACCTCGAAGGACCGTACAAGACCACCATCACCTAACTCCGAGATCTCCGTTACGGATCGATGGTCGAGACCCCGTTCCCGTATTCGAAGACCGATCCCGGCGAGACCGAACCGAACCCTCGGAACCAAGTTCGCCGAACCCTAATGTGTGACCCCTTTATCCGAGACCCCTATGTTTTTTATTATATGACATTATCAATTGTTGCATATTAGATGGTTCATGCTCGCATACATACTCATTTGTTGGGGGTATATTGTCGATTCACCTCATAATTAAATATGGAGTCCATCTGCGGGATATCTTTGTCTTATTCTGGACTCCATTTAAATTTGTGTAGAGAACTGATACCATATTTTGCCTTGTTCATACAACATTTAAATTGCGGGGTAGATAAATAACTCGAACCTATTAACTAATTGTCGGGACCCCGGTTCCGCTTAATATTGCCTAATTGCACCACATTTGTGCCATGCCATGCATCATATCATAAGCATGCCGGATCTTCTGCCGTAGTATTAAATATTGCATCCGGTGTTTCTCTAGTGTTTGCTTCTTCGCGGATTAGGCCGATGAGTTGATGCGAGTATCGACAAGTTCTCCGGATATGAACCTTCGGCAGTATTTCCCAGGCGAGCATTCTCCCTCTTTCTACCTATTTTGCATTTATAGTCTTTATTTCCTCCTGTTGATCTATTGCTATCCGTGTCGCAATGCTTTAGTTTCCGTGCACCATTTATACTCCTTGCAGCCTCTATATTGCCATGGACACATCCTATTGCCAGCTGTTTGGTAGATAGTTGGCCTTGCGAGTTTTAGTTGCTTGCTTCTGTGTTGCTTCGCGTCGTTGTCGTTCCACCGTTGACAGCAAGTTGGCACATGATAAATGGTGGAGATGCTTAATGGTGGAGATGATCATGACTTTAAATACAACTATTAATTTGCTGAGAATAGATATAACTAATGCAGAGGCATCGGTGGGCAATAGATGTTATTTGGTTCTTCCACGCTCACTTGTGTCCTATAGGACCACGAGTACTCGATACCTGTTCCTTGACTATCGCACTATCCGCATATGGGACCATGAATCCCCTTAGCCAGAGCTTGATTCATTTCTTATTTCTTGGGGCCACAAAGTAGTTTGGGGCTTTATTACTATCATGTACTTATGCCATGCTTACTGCTTTATTTACGATTGTGCGTGGAGCACCTATACTGTTTTGGATCGTGGAATGTTTTCGCGGTATCGACAAGCCCAGTCACACTTTCGGGTTCCCAGTCATTTACAGCCATTGACACAAACCTTGGGTCCGTCTCGGAACCGGCCAACTTCGTTGCGGGTAGCTTAATGGGGTGGCCCCTGAAATATTTATGAATCCCGTGATTGCTTTGTCGTGAAAGCCTCGTTGGGTTTTGAGTTGGTTTTTCCGAGGTTGATCGAGTGTGTGTTGCTATTTTTGCATCCCTGCAGGGTAAAACTTTCTGAAAGTCGTGTCCGCGATTATGGACGACTTGGAGCACAGTATCTTGATCATAGACAAGCATAACTAAAGTAGTGCTATAAATTTGACTTAATATGTGACTAGTAACCACATTCAAATACAACAGAATGGATATTAAAAATGCCAACAACTGCTGGGTTTTGGGATTCCTCAGGACAATTATATCTGACTAGTAAACGTTCCAACTACAACGGAATGTTAACTAAAACTGCCCACTACTTATGCTCTCAGGATGACTCATGCTATATATCTGACTAGTAAATGCTGCAACTATAGTGGAATGAGTAAAACTGCTAACTGTGTGAGTTCCTTGGTCCGACTTCCTCGTTTGGTCGCGAGGGGGAAATACCAGGATGGGTATGTTTGGGGTTAGTTTCAGGTAGGATCCGAATGGGTCTTTATTACCCCTCTCTAATAGCCGCCAGTGATACCGAGTCTCTATAGGTTGTTTAGTGCCACTGCGTTGCCGCTTCAGTCCACCATACCTATGTAGGCGAGGACCGCCGAATTCTAGACTCGCCATGTACTGGCCTCAGTACTGACGCTCCTCTTTTTCCTTTGCCCTTTGTCGGCACCCCTTTTGTTTTAGCAGGTTTGAGATCGACGTTGTTAGCAGGGTTCCCCTTCCGGCTTGGCCTGGCAGGGTTATGGACGCCATTGGTTATTCTTTAGGGCTCTTAGCCCCATTTTTATGTTATCCGTACTCGGATGTTGTATTGTTTTCAAGGTGATTTGAATCTTTGTATAGTATTTCTGTATTCTTGACTCATGGAGTCGTTGTTGTATATATATGTTCTGCGGGTTCCATCGTGGACTAATGTGTAATGGTATTACTTCTTTTTCCACCCGCACGAAAGTGCCTGGTGGGCGTCCTTGAATCGTTTCTATGCGGGTTTGGCGGGAAGCGCTGAAACTTGCATAGGGCCGATTCGAGGGTGTTACACTGATGTTGCGGCTTCTTTGGCCCCATCAACCGCGATCTACAACTCCGCAACAATGAAGATTCGCCAGCTCTGCGGCGCGTTCGACTTCACCATCCACACGTCGGCTACTCGCCTGGCCTTCGAGTCCGTGGGCGATGGGATCAGCCTGGCAATCGGGAGCTTCCGCTTCCAAGTTGGTCAGATGGGCATGCTTCGCATGCCTGACCAGTCGATAGTGTCGTCGATTGCCCCAGCATCATGGTTCCCTCCATCGATCAGCACCCTCAGTGAGCTCAATGCCCCGACAACAGTCGAGAACACGGTCAGCGACAGCAGTCACGACTCCGATCTAAGCGATCTGGCCACTGAAGATGGGGCCTACGGCTCCGAATCTGAAAGTTGCGGGAGCAGCAGCTTCCCCAACCACTTCATGTGCGCCGTCATCAACGCGGGTGACACCTCCGCCAACCGTGGAAACCGTGGCAATGAAACCGACCCGCCTAACGGCGGCATACCCAATGGTGGACCAACGCCCAACAGCGGTGACGGCGGCAATCGCGTCCCCATCGACAACGGAGGAACAGTCGAACCTCCAACCATAATAAACGAGCAAACCGGCGAACGCGTCATGATCAGGCTCAACGAGCAAGAATGGGCTCGTTGCCGCGAGGCTCTACGAGGCACTCCTCTACCCTTCGGATCGCTGCAAGAACTACTGATGGGCTACCACTGGCTCCCGAAGGAAGAATTCAAGCGCCAAGTGCAAACAATCGCGCAACTCGAGGCATGCAAAAAAGCAGCAGACGAGTCGAGCCTTCATCGTGCTGGGCTCTCCTCTCACGGAGGATCCTCCTCAAAGGGGAACGAGTACATCGCCAAAAAGAGGCAATCCCGGATGGCCCATCTTACCGAGCACGAACGCATAGAAGCTGCAAAAGTCCTCAACTTCAGCTCTATGATAGTCGATACACAGGGCAATGTGGTCCCCAAGACGCCGCAGGCTGCGGTGACAGCGGCCACCATGTACCTCCTTAACAACCAGCCGCCAGCTGGAGATCCCAGAGCCGCCATGCACCGATCTACGATCGCAGGCTTGGAATTAATCAAAGCTGCCCTCGACAAGGAGCCAACACCAGAGCCGAAAAAGGGCAAAGCGCTACTCCTTGCCCTCATCCAGCGACGACAGTCACGACCTGTCTCGGCGCCGCTACTCACGGCGACACGACCACGACTATGATGCGCGTGACGACCTCACGCAGCGCAAGATTGACAAATCAAGGGCATGAAGTGCTCGGTCGACTGACTCGGAAGAGGAAGATGTGGAACTCTGCGGCGCTAGATGCTTTAGAAGATCCATCAGGCAAAAGCGAATGCCTAAGGGATTCATCAGAGAACCCAAATTTTGATGGCCTACAAGACCCAAAGATCTGGCTGGAGGACCACATCTCCTCCGTCAGGCTCCACGGTGGCAGTCGAAGCACGGCCATGCAATGCTTATAGCTACAGCTGCAAGGTGTCGCTCGAGCATGGCTCAACAACCTCCCGCGCGGATCCATTCGCAGCTGGGATGAGCTGGTTTACAGCTTCGTGCGCAACTTCAAGGGCATGTACAACGGCCCGCATCAATCGAAGAGCTGAGGTGCTGCCAGCAAAGATTGGGCGAATTGCTACGCTCCTACATCCAAAGGTGGTCCATGATCAAGAACTCCATAGAGAACATCTTGGAGGATCGCGCGATTGACGCGTTCAACGGCGGCGTTCGCCGCCTAGAACTTAGGGAGGAGCTAGGCCGCTCAAAGCCCAAAACCATCGACCACCTGATGGAAATCGCAAATCGGTGGGCCGATGGAGAAGATTCGGTGAAGAATCGCGTTCACTCCGATGAGGATGCAGAACTCGAGTGCAGACGCGATCGCCGAGGCAAACGCCGCATGCGCATCTACGACGATCGTGACGACGTCAACATGGTCGCAGCTGGCTACGCCGATAGACGCGACGATAACCGCAACAACGGATACCGTAGCAGCGGATACCGCGACTCCGGGAAAACTACGTAAGTGTGGCAACGCCGCAATCGCGATGAGGCACCTGTGACATCCATTGAGGACAAACTGTCCGGGCCATGTACGGTACACTTCTACATCGACAAGCATGATGGAAAGAAGAAGTCTAGCCACATCATCAAGGATTGCCGCGAATTCCTCAAACTACACGAGGGATTGGTTCGGATGAACCGCAACATAGTCGAAAGAGGCTACGGGAACGCTCCAGGCGCCGTGGAACATGGCGCTCCGCCACCACCACCTGGGCCACCCCCGAATGCAGCTGCGCCGGACCAGCACCACGCAGGCGAACCGTACCCCCGAGCCATGGGCACCATGATGATCCAAAAGGGACGCCCCTCGAATCTGGTGCAGAAGGCCATCACTCGCCAAGTCAACTTGGCCACACACTCGCCACCACCCACTACTGAGTACCTCAGCGGCAGCGAGGCCTGCATCACCTTCGACAAACGTGATCATCCGCCTCAAGTACCCTGTCCAGGCCATTGCCCCTCGTACTCGAGGCACAAATCGGAGGTTTCGACATGAGCCGCATCTTCATGGATGGCGGAAGCGGCATCAACCTTATATTCGCAAGTACCTTGCGAGCAATGAGGATCCCTCTAACTTGCCTGGAGGCCTCGGACACAACATTCCACGGCATCGTCCCAGGGAAAGGGGTATACCCCCTGGGCAAAATCAACCTCGACGTCATCTTCGGCATGCCGAAAAAATTCCGACGCGAGCGCATCGACTTTGAGGTCGTCGACTGGCCCTCACAGTACCACTGCATCCTCGGGCGCGTCGCGTTCGCTAGGTTCATGGCAGTGCCCCACTACGCCTACCTGCAGATGAAAATGCCAGGTCCCAATGGCGTCATCACGATCAACGGGAGCTTCGAGAGATCCGACAGTTGCGACAGGGAATTCAACAGAATTTCCCAGTCCTTCGGCATGCAGGAGGAACTCGCGAGACTAAAAGAGTCGACAGACAACAGTCTGCCTCCCATGAGCCAGCCAAGTTCACCTGATCTCTCTTTCGACTCATCGGTACACACAAAGAAAGTGCAGGTCCACCCATCGGATCCCGCCAAGACGGCCCTCATCGCCAACAACTTGAGTCCAGCATAGGAACTCACGCTCGTGGAATTCCTCCGAGAGCACTGGGAAATCTTCGCCTGGTGTCCAACGGACATGCCAGGAGTTCCTAGGGAATTCACCGAGCACGCACTCAACGTCAACCCAGACGCAAGGCCAGTCAAGCAAACAATACGGCGATTATCTGAGCCAAGAGCAAAGGCAGTCAGGATGGAGATCAACAGACTCCTCGACGCCAAATTCATACGCGAGATCAAGGAAAGCACTTGGCTCGCCAATACGGTGCTAGTACCAAAAAAGGACACGGATATCCTGCAGATGTGCGTGGACTTCACCTCTTTAAATAAGCACTGTCCAAAGGATCACTTCCCGCTACCGAGAATCGACCAGATCATCGACTCCACCGCGGGATGCGAACACCTCTGCTTCCTCGACGCCTACTCAGGCTATAATCAGATTCGAATTAAGGAGGAAGATCAAGAAAAAATAGCGTTTGCAACGCCCTTTGGTGTGTTCTGCTACAATACAATGCCCTTCGGGCTCAAAACGCAGGAGCCACCTATCAGCGGTGCATGCAGGCTTGCCTCAAAGAGCAACTCGGTCGCAACATTCAAGTCTATGTCGACGACATAGTAATCAAGACCAAGGAGGAAGCCTCCCAAATCGACGATTTCCACGAAACCTTTGCCAACCTCGACCGCTACCGGATCAAGCTCAATCCGGACAAATGCGCCTTTGGCGTACCATCTGGGCAACTACTCGGGTATCTCATCTCCGCAAGGGGAATCGAGGCGAACTCGAAGAAAATAAAAGCCATACTAGCCATGGAGAAGCCGAAAAACATAAGGGGCGTCCAGCAGCTGGCTGGGCGAATCGTGGCCCTCAGTCAATTCATCAGCCGGATGGGACAAAAGGCACTGCCCTTCTACCAGCTCCTCCGCAAAGCTGAAAAATTCGAGTGGACCAATGAAGCGCAAGAAGCATTCGAGGACCTCAAACGCCTGCTATCCACTTCGCCAGTACTGGTGACCCCACGAGAAAGGGAGCCACTGTTGCTGTATATCTCCGCCACCAACCAAGTGGTCAGCACAGTACTCGTGGTCGAACGAGCCGAGGAAAACAAGGTCCACGGAGTATAGCGCCCAGTTTACTACCTTAGCGAGGTCCTCACGCCAACAAAACAGCGGTACCCGCACTACCAAAAGCTGGCGTACGGTGTCTTCATGACCGCCCGGCGGCTGCGCCATTACTTCTAGGAGCACCCAATCGTGGTGGTCAACGACGCCCCGTTAGGGCATATCCTCAATAACCCCGATGCCACAGGACGAGTCGCGCTTTGGGGAATAGAATTGTCTCCACGAGACATTACATACGAAAAGTGCGACGCAATCAAGTCGCAAGTTCTCCCTGACTTCCTCGTGCACTGGATGGAGAACCAGCTCCCTGACAAACCAGATATGTCCTACCTCTAGACAATGCACTTCAATGGATCCAAGCGGAAGGACGGAGCAGGTGCCGATGTAATACTGACATCACCTCAAGGGGACAAGCTGAAATACATCCTGCGAATACAGTTCACCGCCTCCAACAACGAAGCTAAGTACAAAGCCCTTCTGCATGGGATGAGGATGGCAAAAGCCTGCGGCGCCAAGAGGCTCATTATATACAGCGACTCCAAGTTGGTCGTCAACCAAACGATGCATGAGTGCGATGCACTGAATGACAACATGATCGCGTACCGCGACCTCTATGACACACTCGAAGGAGACTTTGACGGTTGCGAGCTGCGGCACGTAGGTCACAAAAGCAACAAAGAGGCGGACGCACTCACCAACATAGGCTCTACCTGCGCCCCCATACCACCTAGGGTATTTCTCGAGCACCTCTGTGAACGCTCCATCAAGCCAAAGGCCGCAGAGAAGAAAACAAGCGCAGCAGCGGACTCGGGGGCTATGCCGCCCAATGAGTCCATGGCACTCGATGACTTGGAGCTAGACACAGGACTCGAGGGACCAATGAGCATCATGATGATTGAACAATCCTGGACGCAACCGTACATCACATACCTCCTCAGCAAAAGGCTACCAGATGATCCGACTGATGCACGACACATCGCGTGGCGGTCCAAGGCATTCGCTGTTATCAACGGCGAACTGTATGAATGCAGCATCACATGAGTACTCCAACGATGCGTCTCCATGGCCGATGGAAGAGCCGTTCTCCTCGACATCCATGAGGGGACCTGGTCCTGCGACTAAAGCACCAAGGACATCTCAAGCTCGAATCCCCCTGGGAGGGACCATACGTGATTACAGAAGTAATCCCAGGTGGCGCCTATCGCCTTCAAGATTTAGAGACAGGAGTCGCATACTCCAACCCCTGGAACGTCGCACAACTGCGACGCTTCTACCCTTAGTCGTTTTTCTTTTATATTACCAATAAGGCAATCAGCCAAGGCTACTTAGCCACACATTGTACTTCGTACTGTCCTTGGAATAAATAAAGCTAAGTGCCCCAAAACTCTGTGTTTTCTTTATTTTTCCATAATTTACCTACTCGGGGGTTGCACCACCCTATACACATCTGTTCTACGAACTAAAAAAAGTGATATCCTGAGTAGTTGGCACATCAATCCAAACCCTTGATGCAAACACCAACCCAGTTGCAACGCACCTGGCAGGTTGACAAAGGGACTGAGATAAAACCACATGGCCAGGCTAACGAAAAGGAATCGCATAGTGCAACGCACTCACACGCTAACAAGCTCTTTATAAATAATCTATAGTCAGTTATACACCATATATATGAACTTTACAACACGGGTACAATTATGTGCCGGATACAAATCAGGCTACTACTGCAACAAAAGAACGTTGGTTTGTTCCTTAAAGAAGTCGACGATCTCTTCTGCTGGGCGATCCACCGCCTGGTAGTGCGGCACCATATTCCAGGCAGAACCTGCTGGTGGCGCAGGTGGCCCAGCCGCAATTACCACAACATCCACGTCAGGCCTATGTAGTCGCACCAGTGATAGAGCAGCCTTGGCACCAGCCACCAACTGTTGCCTCACGCACTCGCGAACCGCGGTCAGGTCTTGAAACTAGGCAAGGAGGGCCAACAGGCTTGATGGAGCAGCATCCAGTGGAAACATCGTCCGATAAATGTTCTTTCAGCATGACTGTGACTTCTTCAGAAAGTGTAGCACTCGTGACGCACGATCCTGCAGGGTCGCCAGCGCAATCGCACGATCATGATCTACCAAGAAGTATCCACTCTATTGAAGTTGCTCCTGGGTAAAATCATGCATACGAATGGCAATTCTATCCTTCTCATCCTGCGGATGAAGCGCGCTTACAACTACACGAAGCAGTAATAGAAGCATAAGGACATCGCACTACAGGGAGCGACTACAAGGAAAAGATAAGAGCAAGCAAACTAACACTTGAATTGGTCGCCCAGCTGCGTCACCTCGCCAAGTAGATACTGCTCTCGAGCGGCGGCTTTCTCTGCCTTTGACTTCCATACATCCGCGCTACCGCAGAGCAAGGGAAACTCACGCTCCAGCTGCTTCACACGGTCAGGTAGTCGCGAAAGCAGCGACAGCTCACCTACCCTGGAGTGCGGTGGTGTCAAAGTATCATCAAGAGGCGGCGAGTCCTGAGTTTCCCTCACAGGATCACTTGATGTACCCTACCACAAGCCAAGACAGAAACAAATAAGACGACCAAATTAACACAAAGACAAAAGATTCAAGTGCATTCAAGACTAGCAAAAGTATCAGCAGATACACTCGCCAGCAGGCATGTTCTTAACAAAGGACACAAACTAGTTAACTAGTACAAAACTAGTGAGGAGCGATTGGCTTCTTCGAATTCGACGGCTTCAGGGGCTTCATCGAGTCTGTGGTAGTGTCAGATGCCACTGACTTTCTGCCAGCCCCTGATGCCGCAGCCTTTGCCGCCTTCTTGGCGCGTTGCAGCTCCTCAGAGTATTTCGCAACCGTGTTTATCAGTTGCGACCCATATTTGCCACAAGCAGTCGCGAAAGGAGTAAAGACTACCTGCTGGCCGTCCGCGCTAACGGGCATCGCCTTTGACACTGCGGCAGGATCAACCTCGACTCCATGGGCCTGCACCATGGCAAGTGACATGGACGCACCAGCCGCATGGAGGGAGTTCTTGAAACTTGAAGGAACACCCCCAGCGAGAGACTCCACCAGCTCGTCCATGTTCTCGATTAGCTCAGCCTTGGGCATCAACTCCTCCCGGAGGCGACTGAGAACGCCCTTGGCCTTGGAAAGCGTATCTTGAACGGCAGGACTGCGGTCCTCGACTGCTGAAAGCGCACCCGCCAAAGCGTCATCGCGACGGAGGGCCTGAAGATCGAAGCTCAAACCGCTCACATCTGCACACAAGCCAACACATGGATATAAATATCAAACGCCAACGGCAAAACACTGAACAAGAGAACAACAATGATATCCAACCAAGGTACTTGAGAGGGCTTTGGCAATCGAGAAAAGCTGTTCTTCGAACAACTTCTCCCTGGCCGCAATAGAGGCACGGAGGCCCTCTTCATGCTTTTGTGCCTCGTCACGCGCCGCGATTGCCTCATCGTGGCTCTTCACAACCGCGGCAAGCGTCTTCTCCATGGTGGCGGCGTCACGAAGAAGGGCATTGTGTTCAGCTGCAAGACAACACAAAAGGGATTAGCCATCAATCGACTACGGGACAACGATGTAGAAGAATGAGAAGGAAAGGTACTTACTTTCCACCACGCGATATCGCGTATCCAGCATTGCATGCTGGCGACCCATCGCAAGTACTTGGTCCGCCAGATGAGCAGCTTCCTTCACAAGGAGCTGTCACAACAAAGAAAACAACAAAGTTAGCAGATGCCATAAGCACCATCGACTGTAGCACTAGAAGAAGAAATCCTACACTTACATGATCCTCCAATGACTCCGAAGTTTTTTGGTGTGCCGTCATCCGAGCAACCATTCGATGCTCCCCTTCATGCGGAGAGCTGGAAGAGTTGTGCCCGGTGTGGGCCGCCAATGGAGGATAAGGAGCATGCTCAACCTCTTTCTTGGCACCGGAGGTTGCGACTCCAGATTCTTTCAGAAATTGGACATCGCCAGAAGATGACGACGCCTGCTGACTGCACGATAAAATCAACATCAAGAAAAGGCAACTGCAAAGAATAACCAAAAAAGGAAGATTTGAATACTTACCAATCAAAATTATCAAAGTCAAAGGTTGGTTCCCCCGACTCCGACGAGGACTCCTTTGGCAGTCGCATCTTCTTGCGAGAAGAAGGTGCCATGGCACTCACGAGAATGGCAGGGATTGGCGACTCCGCACTAGCGCCTGCACCTTCCGGAGTCAAAGGAGACGACACATCGGAATCCTCGCTACGCGAACGTTTGCGAGTATCCGGACTACCGGACTCAGGGGCTTCCTCCTCCACATCAGATGGGACGATCGACTCTGACTCGTCCTCTTCCAAGGCTTCGCGAGGGATAATCCCCTCAGGAAGAGGGGGCATACAGGGTGACACCGCCCAATCCTGCATACAGACAACAATTTATCGCAAAGATAAGAAATAGCAAAAGAAGCAATCGACAAACTAAGCTACTACGTAGCACAACTTTACCTCAGGAGGAGGGTTAGCAGCATCAAACGGAGGAACAACTGGCTCACTGGGGAGCACATCCTTGACGGTGTACTTGGTGACCAGTCGAACCCTTTTATCCACTTCACTCGCGGACATGCCATCGGCAGACACGCGAGTGACATCGTCAGTGCCAGCCCACTGAAACATGGGGTGGACTCTAGCCTGCAGGGGCTGGACGCGACAACGCAGCCACGTGCGAATGAGGGTGCAGCCTCCCTCCTCTTTGCCTATGCGACTCTCGAGGTCGCAGACGTGCTCGTACAGCACATCTGTCTCTGCGGACTTGCCAGGCATGACTACATTCTTCTAGGAGCGCCTCCTCTTGCACGGCGTCGCAGGATCGAAGGGTGCGAGTCCAAAGTGCTCCCCGTTAGCCTTCTCGTTGTGGATGTAGAACCATTTGTCCCTCCACCCTTGGACGGACACCGTGAGCTTGATGTCGAAATGGGTGGCGGATGGGTCGACGTGGATTCCACAGCCACCTACATCGTAGACTAAAGAGGCAGATGTAGATTGGAGCTTCAATTTGAAGAGGCGCTCGAAGAGGCCGAAGTGCGGCTCGATTCCAAGCCAGCACTCGTAGAGGGTGATGAAGCAAGAGATATGGAGGATAGAGTTCGGGGACAGCTGATGGAGCTGAAGCCCGTAAGAACAAAGGAGGCCCCTAAAGAAAGGATCCAGGGGCAAAGAAAGGTCGCGAATGATGAAAGCCAAGAACATCACTCGAAAACCAGTGGGAGGAGAAGGAATTATCTCACCGCCGGGGATGCGCGCGTCGGCGACTGCGGCGGACTGCACTCCGTCTTGGTGAAGAAGATGGAGATCAGAAGACTTGATGATGGAGGGCCGCCACGCACCATTCTTGACGCGGGTGCCCGCGCCCTTCTTCTTCCCACCAGCGGTGGTGCTGGTACCCACGGCGGCGGAGCCGCCCTTCTTCTTCGCCGCAGCAGCGGTAGCCGAGGAATCAGCCGTAGCACATCCCTTCTTCTTCCCCATTGCGCGACGGCCATGTGATCGAAGAAAATAGCTAGGAAATGCGCAAAGATGGTCCAGCGCCGCAGAGTAAAAGAGAGCAGAGAAAGCAATGGAGCAGCGACAATGGCGATGAGGGCAGAAGATGAGCGAAAAGCAGATGTGAATTTTACCATCGCAAAACGTCACTACTTAACCCCTAGAAGATGCAATCCAACGGCTCAGAAAAACCCTACTGACGCGTGGCAATCATCGGGCTAGACACGTGGAGGAGCGGAAACGCGAACCGTCCCCCCACTGCTCCCATTACGCGCGGAAATCAAGGAGGCGTTGATAGAATAAAGATTACGCACGCCCAGTCAAATCAAAGTCAGGGAGTGGGACCCACTGCTCGTCACATCCCGTCAAACTCGCTCACGCGGGCAACTGAGGTCATGAAATCGTCAGTAGTGACGTCATCAAAGCTACGCAGCAGAAGACTTCGACTACTTTAGTCCTTGCTCGAGTTTTCGACTCCACCAAGCACTCGAGGGCTACTCCCATAGGGAGCGCTGGTCGCGCACCCTACGATTCTTCTTCTTCTTTTGCAGGAACATGGACAATCAAGGTAAACCGAACCACTTGAAACACGGTTCGACTATGGACATGGGTTACTCCCATAGGAAGCGCCGGAAACAAATTCGATTGAAACAAGAAAGCATAAGATGACAAGCAGTCACAAAAGTTCTTTAGTTCCTGCCTGAGTCTTCGACTCAACCAGGCACTCGGGGGCTACTCCCATAGGGAGCGCTGGTCGCGCACCCTATGATTTTTGTACAAAGTACTATGTGTTGATAACATCCACACTCGAAGTTTATGGCGACATCGCCTCATAGTTTTTCCCTACAAAGAGATTGCGTCTCCTGGGTTTCCCGAATCGTCTCCGCGATGATAAAATTCGGATGCCGCGCTTACAGCGTGAAGGTAAGACCTGAATAAGGCCTGGCAACGCATTTGCTACGCACTACCAGAAACATATCCGTGCCTACAGGTACGATGAATATGCCTTGACGGATGCGTCAAGTGCTCACACCCATATAACTGGAATTCAACTCCTATAAGACCTCCGTGGCTTGAGTCAAATTACGCCAGCACTTTTCTAGATTTGAGTCCGGGGACTCGAGTTCGAGTAGATTGCTTTATTTTACCCTAAGGTAGTTAACTGACACCGATACATCAGTTAAATCAGGCACACATATCAACAATCCCTATGACACAAACAAAGCAGTCAAAAGTATACTCATTCATGCACTCGAAAGGTTTCATAAAGTCCCCAGTCGAATCTGCGATTCCACTAGACACTCGGGGGCTACTGACATGGGTATACCCTACAGGTACTCGAGTTTGGTATATACGGCCTGAATACAGCGGAAGCCCACGGTGTCGCCAAGGCCCAAGAGAGGACTCGAGTGGCCTACGGACTCTCGATTGCTTGAAGAACAAGAAGAAGCTAAAGATAGAAAGTTCAAAGGGGAAACCCTAACTTGTAACCGACTCGACCTGCTACCTGAGACCTAGCCTATCTATATAAAGGCTAGGAGGGGCGGCGAGGAGGACACACACAACCCTAGTTTCCACAACCCTCACCAGATCACATTTGCGCACCATTGTAATCTTCGATTCCTTCGATAATTCCACGAGCAGACAAGCAGGAGTAGGGACCTCTACGAGGCATGAACCTGGGTAAATCTTCGAGTCCCCTGTGTGCTTGTTTGCTAGCCGATAGATGTCTCTAGTGCTCCCTCCCTCTCCAAAACCCAAGTCCATAACAATGGGCATTGATGAGTTAAACCCTCGTCAATAATACTTTTTGTGATGATCCCATATCCAAGAATTGGCATGCCGGCAAATTTGGCAATACTTTGAAAGCAAACGAAGAGGAAGTAGTATGAAGAGTATGGCTTGATCAGCTGCTCTCTCGAGAAGGAGCCGATCCGACTATTTTCCTTGCTTAATTTTAGGGTGCTTCATGCTAAATGTATGGAAGTCAATGTAATTTTACCTTTTTAGGTCTTTGATGCAAAATGTACTCCTACCGTCTGTGTAAAATTCGAACCAAAAAGTTAGTGGTAAAATTTAAACGAATTTAAGGTTAGTTGTGAATGAGTATGAACATTCTTGGATTTCAAGCTGAACGACCAAGGTCATGGCCATATCTACATCATATTTATGCTCATGATGATCCTATATCCAAGAATTTTCATGTCGCCAAATTCGGACATATTTTGAAAATCATCGAAGAGGAAGTAGTATGAAGATTATGGTTCGATCAGTTGCTCTCTCGATAAGGAGCCGACCCGACTATTTTCCTTGCTTAATTTTAGGGATCTTCATGATAAATGCATGGACCTAGATGTAATTTTATCTTTTTAGGTCCTTGATGTAAAGTGTACACCCATCGTCTATGTAAAATTCGACACTAAAACTAAGTGATAAAATTTAAGCGTATTTAAGCTTAGTTGTCAATGAGTATGAACATTCTTGAATTTCAAGCCGAACGACCAAGGTCATGGACATATCTACATCATACTTTCTGCTGATGGTTCATGATCCCAAATCCAAGAATTTCCATGCCACCAAATTTGGCCATATTTTGAAAACAAACGAAGAGGAAGTAGTATGAAGAGTATGGCTCGATCAGCTTCTCTCTCAAGAAGGAGCCAAACCTGACTGTTTTCCTTGCTTAATTTTAAGGTGCTTCGTGCTAAATGTATGGACCTCGATGGAATTTCCCCCTTTTTAGGTCCTTGATGTAAAATCTACTCCAACCGTCTGTGCAAAATTTGCACCTAAAAGCAAGTGGTAAAAGTTAAATGTATTTAAAATTATTAGTTGTCAATGAGTATGAACATTCTTGCATTTCAAGCCGAACGACCAAGGTCATGGCCATATCTACATCATACTTTATGCTGATGATGATAACACATACAAGAATTTCATACCGCCAAAGTTGGCCATATTTCGAAAACAAATGAAGAGGAAGTAGTATGAAGAGTATGGCTCGATCAGCTGCTCTCTCGAGGAGCTAAACCCGAATATTTTCCTTGCTTAATTTTAGGGTACAATGTGCTAAATATATGGAACTCGATGTAATTTTCACCTTTTTATGTCCTTGATGTAAAATGTACTCCCATCATTCGTGTAAAATTTGAACCTAAATGTTAGTGGTAAAATTTAAATTAATTTAAGGTTAGTTGTGAATCAGTATGAACATTCTTGGATTTCAAGCCGAATGACCAAGGTCATGGCCATATCTACATCATAGCTTTATGCTGATGATTCATGACCCCATATCCAAGAATTTGCATGGCGCCAAATTTGGCCATATTTTGAAAACAAACAAAGAGGAAGTAGTATGAAGAGTATGGCTCGATCAGCTTCTCTCTTGAGAGTGTGCCAAACCTGACTGATTTTCCTTACTTAATTTTAGGGTGCTTCGTGCTAAATGTATGGACCTCGATGTAATTTTTCCCCTTTTTAGGTCCTTGATGTAAAATATACTCCCATCGTCCGTGTAAAATTTGAACCTAAAAGCAAGTGGTAAAATTTAAATGTACTTAAGCTTATTAGTTGTCAATGAGTATGAACATTCTTGGATTTCAAGCTAGACGACCAAGTTGACAGCCATATCTACATCATACTTTATGCTGATGATCATCTTGTATCCAAGAATTTGCATGCCTCCAAATTTAGCCATATATTTTGAAAACAAACAAAGAGAGAGTAGTATGAAGAGTCTGGCACAATCAGCATCTCTCTCGATAAGGAGCCAGACCCAGCTATTTCCTTGCTTAATGTTAGAGTGCTTCGTGCTAAATGTATGGACCTTGATGTAATTTTCCACTTTTAGGTTCTTGATGTAAAATTTACTCCCACCGTCGGTGTAAAATTTGAATCCAAAAGTAGGTGGTCAAATTTAAATGTATTTAAGCTTAGTTCTCAATGATTATGAACATTCTTGGATTTCAAGCCGAACGACCAAGGTCATGGCCATATATACATCATACTTTATGCTAATGATGATCCCATATCCAAGAATTTGCATGCTGCCAAATTTGGCCATATATTTTGAAAGCAAATGAAGAGAAAGTAGTATAAAGAGTATGACTCGATTAGCTTCTATCTCGAGAAGGAGCCGAATCTGACTATTTTCCTTTCCTAATTTTAGTGAACTTTGTGCTAAATCTATGGACCTTGATGTAATCTTCCCCTTTTTAGGTCCTTGATGCAAAATGTACTCCCATCGTCCGTGTAAAATTTGAACAAAAAGTTAGTGGTAAAATTTAAACGAATTTAATGTTAGTTGTGAATGAGTGTGAACATTCTTGGATTTCAAGCCGAACGACCAAGGTCATGGCCATATCTACATCATACTTTATTCTGATGATTCATGATCCCAATCCAAGAATTTTCATGCTGCCAAATTTGGCCATATTTTGAAAACAAACAAAGAGTAAGTAGTATGAAGAGTATGGCTCGATCAGCTTCTCTCTCGAGAAGGAGCCAAACCAGACTGTTTTCCTTGCATAATTTTAGGGTTCTTCATGTTAAATGTATGGACCTCAATATAATTTTACCCCTTTAGTTCCTTGATGTAAAATGTACTCCCACCGTCCATGTAAAATTCAAACTTAAAATCCAGTGGTAAAATTTAAACGTATTTAAGCTTATTAGTTGTCAATGAGTATGAACATTTTTGCATTTCAAGCCGAACGACCAAGTTCATGGCCATATCTACATCATACTTTATGATGATGATGATCCCATATCCAAGAATTTGCATGCCACCAATTTGGCCATATTTTGAAAACAAACAACGAGGAAGTAGTATGAAGAGTATGGATCAATCAGCTTCTCTCCCGAGAAGGAGCTGAACCCGACTATTTTCCTTGCTTAATTTTAGGGTCCTTCATTATAAATGTATGGACCTCGATGTAATTTGGCCCCTTTTAGGTTCTTGATGTAAAATGTACTCCCACCATCGATGTAAAATTTGAACCTAAAAGTAACTGGTAAAATTTAAATGTATTTAAGCTTAGTTCTCAATGATTATGATAATTCTTCGATTTCAAGCCGAACGACCAAGGTCATAGCCATATCTACATCATACTTTATGCTGATGATGATCCATATCCAAGAACTTGCATGCCGCCAAATTTGGCCATGTATTTTGAAAACAAACAAGGAGAAAGTAGTCTAAACTCTATCACTCGATCAGCTTCTCTCTCGAGAAGGAGCCGAACCCATCTATTTTCCTTGCTTACTTTTAGGTGCTTCATGCTAAATGTATGGACCTCAATGTAATTTTCCCCTTTTTAGGTCCTGGATGTAAATTGTACTTCCATCGTCCATGTAAAATTCTAACCTAAAAGTAGGTGGTAAAGTTTAAACGTATTTAATCGTAGTTGTCAATGAGTATGAATATTCTTGGATTTCAAGACAAACGACCAAGATCATGGCAATATCTACATCATACTTTATGCTGATGATTCATGATACCATATCCAAGAATTTGCATGCCGCCAAATTTGGGACATATTTTGAAAACAAACGACGAGGAAGTAGTATGAAGAGTATGGCTCAATCAGCTTCTCTCTCGAGATGGAGCCAAACCTGACTGTTTTCCTTACTTAATTTTAGGGTGCTTCGTGCTAAATGTATGGACCTTGATATAATTTCCCCTTTTAGGTTCTTGATGTAAAATGTACTCCCACCGTCCTTGTATAAGTCGAACCTAAATGTAAGTTGTAAAATTTAAACGTATTTAAACTTGGTTGTCAATGCATATTAACATCTTGGATTTCAAGCCAAATGACCAAGGTCATGGCCATATCTACATCATACTTTATCTTGATAATGATCCCATATCCAATAAATTTGCATGCGCAAAATTTGGCCATATTTTGAAATCAAACGAAGAGGAAGTAATATGAAGAGTATGGATCAATCAGCTGCTCTCTCGAGAAGGAGCTGAATCCAAATGTTTCACTTGCTTAATTTTAGGATGCTTGTACTCCCACCGTCGTCCGTGTAAAATTCAAACCTAAAAGTAAGCTAGATAGATTGCTCTTAAAAATTTTGAAAAATATTTTGAAGCTAACTAGGAATTCAGTACATTGAAAACCACCGAAAGTTCTAAAAAAATTCAAATTCTTGCTATGCATCTACATCCCTACAAAGTTGAAACGGTTTTCATAACATTCAAATAAAGAATAGAAAGTATAATATTTTTTGTGTGGCGTCCTTTTACGTCTCAAGAAACATGCGTTTTAATAATTATAATAATACAAAGATTAATAATTATTCTTTGGTTTTGATAAGCTTAGTTGTCAATGAGTATGAACATTTTTGGATTTCAAGCTGAATGACCGATTAGGTCATGGACGTCTCTACATCATAGTTCAAGATGATGTTCCCATATTTGGTAGATGGGTGCGTCTTGCCATGGTAAATAATGCTAGGGGTGGGAGTTTCGAACTAGTATTAAGAAAAACATGTTCAAATTTCTGACTGTATCTTTAGGGTCCGTATTGTAAAAGTGTAGGTCCCGGATGTATTTTGGTTTTATTTTTGTACCACTATGTATTTTATAGGGATTTCTATTTTCGTGCCCCTGGTTCGTTAGTTGTACTCAGTTTTCCCCAGCCGCTTAGTTTTTCCTCACGTTCCCCCTCCCTCCATTCTAAAACCCTCGCATGCACTCGGACGGGGGATGTTGTCAGGTCAAAGGCTTGACCGTTACATGCTGACAGGTGGGACCATGTTGGGTGGGTCCTCGAAGCCAATGAATCATGGGGCCGCTATGTGGAGTGATACATTGCAAATGTATCTATAATTTTTGATGTTCCATGCTTGGTTTTATCCACTTTCTTGTGTTTTGTTCCAACTTTGGAGTACTTTTCATATGATTTCTTGGACTAACCTATTAACAAGAGTCACGGTGCCAGCTGCCTGTTTTCTGCTGTTTTTGGTTCCAGGAAAGTCAGAAAATGAATATTCTCGGAATTGGACGGGACAAAAGCCAAAGTGCCTATTTTTCCGGAAGTCATCATATGCCAGAATACGAGATGGAGAAGGGCCAGAGGGTGGCCACACCACCTAGCCGCGCGGCCAGGCTTGGCCCACGCTAGGGGTGGTGTGGCCAGCCCAGGCACCCCCTCGGCCTCTCTTTCCACCTATAAGATGCCCTCGGGACGAAAACCCTAAGTACTCGATCAAAAATCCACAAACGAGTATGTAGCCGCCGTCATCTCCATCCCTAGATCGGGAGGGATCTGAAGCTCTTCCCGGCACCCTGTCGGAGAGGGAAATTCACCCTGGAGGCCTTCTTCATCATCATGCAAGCCTCCGGTGTGATGCGTGAGTAGTTCATCCTTGGACTACGGGTCCATGTAGTAGCTAGATGTCTGGTTCTCTTCCTTTGTGCTTTCATGTTTAGATCTTGTGAGATTCGTTCATGATCAAGATCATCTATTTGTAATTCTGCATGTTGTGTTTGCGGGGATCCGATGGAGATTGAGATGCTATTTCAGATTGATTATTGATTCTATGATGTCTTTGTTATTTGTGATCTTGCATGCTTTCCGTTGTTAGTAGCTATCTTGGCCAAGTAGATGCTAGCAACTCTAAGAGTTAGTATTTATGCTCGATAGTGGGTTCATGCCTCTAGTAATCTAGGGAAGTGACAGAAATCTCTAAGGTACTAGATGTGTTGTTGCTACTAGGGAGAAAACAACAATCCTTTGTTCATAGAACAATCGTATTGTTTACATTACACGCAATTCGTAAAGCAATAATCTGTTGCTTGCAACTTAATACTGAAGGGGGTTCGGATGATAACCTGAAGGTGGATTATTAGTCATAGATGCATTTTGATGGCGGTCTGTGTATAATGTTGTAATGCCCAATCAAGTTCCAAAGGATCCAAGATGATTAGTATATGCATGTATTGCTTTCTCGGTGTTTGTCAATTGCCCCGCTGTAATTTGTTCACCCAGCATGTTATCTATCTTAAGGAGAGCCACCTCCAGTGAACTATGGATCCCGGTCCTTTCTTTTACATACAATCTACAAACTGTTTACTGCTTTGTGTTTACTTTCTGCAAACTATTACTTCCTTCCATTCGATACGTTTAATCCTTTGTTTTCCGCAAAACCGGTGAGATTGACAACCTCATCGCAAGTTGGGGACAAAGTTCTGTGGTTGTGTTGTGCAGGCCTCCACGTTGCTACTAGCACTGGTAGTGCGCCATGCCAAGGCTCAGCTAGCAACACCTTTGGGGTGTTTCCTTGCTCCTACTGGTTCGATTAAACCTTGGTTTCATAACTGAGGGAAACTTGCTGCTGTGCTCATCATACCTTCCACTTGGGGTTCCCAACGAGCTCTACATCAACATTGAGCCATTAGTGCTACAGTAGCTTGTGTTTTAATGGAAGTTTTATTGGTGTTGGAACTGAGCCTAAAGACCTATTATCTTGACTGCACTAATGTTGCTAATAAAGATTGTGTGAAGTTTTGTATGAAGGAAAATTTTCAGGTGTATGGAAGGAATGAGTAATGAGATGAAGAATGGACTAAAGCTCAAGCTTGGGGATGCCACGCGTGTCACCCCAAGAAATATCCAAGAAGTACAAGCGTCAAAGCTTGGGGATGCCCAAGGCATCCCCCTCTTCATCAATAAAATCACAGGTTCCTTCCAAACGCTTCATTTTTATTGTTTCATGCATAGTTGTGTTGTTCTTGGAGCGTCTTCTTTTTCATTTTCGTTTGCTTTTGTTTGCTTAGTTTGCTGAATAAATTGGTTGGACCCCCTCTATCATACATTGGTTTTCAAATAGTTTGGTTTGGATTGGAAAATAGGAGGAAAGTTCATGCTTATGTGGTAAAGAGAGCTTGTTTTTGACTATGGCCTATGCTTTGTCATGCCATGCTTGATATTCTTTTGGCTTTATGCTTAGTATTATTTGCTGTAGCATGACTTGTTATAAACAATTGAGATTGCTTAATGTGCCTTGGATGAATCATGCATTGTTTTAGCATATTAAAGCATACTATAGTGGTAGTGGTATTCTCCTTTGATGCTTTATTTGGGTTGACTTGGCGCATGCTCACACCATGTTATGACTACTCCCTCCGGGTCGGTTTATAGGGCGTCCTTCCAATTGCATGCAGTTTCACCACCAGAGATCGATTAGGCGTAAGGGCATTAATTGGGAATTTAATAGGAGCGTTTTAGTCTGCAATCTTCTCTCATTCCTATTCCATTCCCTTGTGTGAGCCGGTGGGTGATTTAATGTGCATGCAAGTGGGAAGGTGATTTAATATGCATGCATGCACAAAACGGCTCATTTATTGGATGGGAGTAGTACCAAAGCCATTAATCACATAGAATTAGGCGTGTTGAGTCTTGTGGGGCTAACAAACCATGCCAACTTTGCGTCTAGCTGAAGCAAAATCTGAACCAACCAACGTGTGCCTAGGTTAAAGAGAAAAGAGATTGACGCCCTGTAAACCGACCCAGAGGGAGTATCCAAAGTCACCATAGCCTTTATGATCATGTAGTTTTCAGCTTGTAGTATCACTTTATGCTTTGATCAATGATGTTTTGTCGCTCTGCATGATTATGGCCATTATTGCTCTCTTAGTTGGTCGCTCCCAGTCTTTTGCTAGCCTCCACAACCAAGTATGAGTTCCACTCATGCATCCAACTCCCTAAACCAAGTTATTCCAAAGAGTCCACCATACCTACCTATTAGCATATGCTATTCCAAGTATATTCATGTTTTTGTTTACCTTCCAAATTAAACTTGTTATGAGAAAACTAGTGATTAAAGCTCTCACGAACTTGATGGCACACTTTACTTTTCTTGCCCTTAATAAACTTGAACCATTGTGTCGTCTATGTTGTATATGCTTGCACTTATTTGTTGGGGATTAGCAGAACCATGCTATCATGGGGAACGCTTTCAACATTGCACTGGTACTTTGTACCTAGTTGATATCATGCTATTTTGTCTATGGATGTCGTTGGTGTGAAATGAAAGGGGAGCTTGTAAGTCCATGGAGTTATGTATATGTGTTAGAGAAACGCCTGGGCCGCTGGTCTAATCCATGCTGACATGGTGGAAACCTGCAGCGTAACCATAATGAGCTCTCTATGAAGCATTCTTCTTATAAAAAAAGAGTCAGATGTTGAGAAAAAAAAGAGAAAAAGAAAAAAAGATTATGAAAAGAGGAAAGAGAGAAAAAAGCACCATATTCCCATGGTAAATAAGAATATTGATGAGATGCTCGTTGTCTGCTTGCCTTGTCATTTTGATATGGGGATTCCTCCGTATCATCAGGAAAGGGGTACCCCGTTGGCGGTTCTCTATGATACACATGTACTTACGATGACAAGAACTTACCGGTAACTAAACTTGAGTAGCAGGAGGAGCAGCCCTCGTATTCAAGGGACATGAGATTTCTAACTTATACTTCGTCAAGCATATACACCATAGTTTGTTCACTTTAACCTGAATCACTTCACGATGCTTATGATAGGGGCAATCAGAGCTGAAAGCTATAAGTACCATAATTTTTGGAAGCTCTTTATGAGACTTGAATCCCTACTTCCTTCTATGAAGGCCTTTCTTCCACCATTATATTTAGTCTCCACCTTCTACCTTTATGCACCTACTTTGAGAGCATAGTGGCCGTTCTTAGTTCTATGTGCATTGTCCCAAGACTTATTGATTGATGCATACCTTGATATTGCTTGTTTTAAACTATTTGTATCTAGTCACTCTTGTAAACTTTGAAGGTGTCCTATGCATTTATTTTCTACTCTATGAGGGGCAAGCTGAATGCCACTATGCTATGTTTTCTTTATGTGAAACAAGCAAACGTCTTGCAAAGCATTGTTATTCATGAATATTTTGTTTGTGCCTTTTCATGTTGCAACATAGTTTCTTTATCTTATTGCTAGAACTTTGTCTTTCGTGTTATGATTGAAGTACTATGATCCAAGCTTTGAATGTTTTACAAATACTTTGATCAAGTTTATGATGGTCCATGTCACCTCAAAATTTATTCTGTCTTTTTATCACTTACCTACTCGAGGATGAGCAGGAGTTAAGCTTGGGGATGTTGATAGATTGCAAATGTATCTATAATTTTTGATGTTCCATGCTTGGTTTTACCTACTTTCTTGTGTTTTGTCCACACTTCAGAGTACTTTTCATATGATTTCTTGGACTAACCTATTAACAAGAGCAACAGTGCCAGCTACCTGTTTTCTGCTGTTTTTGGTTTCAGGAAGTCAGAAATAGAATATTCTCGGAATTGGACGGGACAAAAGCCAAAGTCATTATTTTACCGGGGGACACTTGGAGCCAGAATACGAGACGGAGAAGGGCCAAAGGGCGGCCACACCACCTGGCCGCGCGGCCAGGCTTGGCCCGCGCCAGGGGGTGGTGTGGCAAGCCCAGACACCCCCTCGGTCTCTCCTTCCGCCTATATATTGCCTCTGATACGGACCCCTAAGTACCTGATCAAAATTCCACAAAAGAGTCTGTAGCCGCCGTCATCTCCATCCCTAGATCCGAAGCTAGCTTTATTGTTCTGGTAAAAACACAAAAGGAATTATAAAACTCCTGAAGGTCCGCTAAAGTAACTTCACTACGCATTTGCTTCCCGAGGATTCGATAACCTAGGTATACTAGGGAAAAAGAAGCTATACTACATTTGTAATCCGGATCGAAGGTATCAACCCTTTTTCTGGAGCCGTTGCCGGGAAAGCAATAGCTACCCTAGTGAGGTTATTAGGAACCTTGTTAGTTTTAATTCTTGTTTTTAATTTTGTTAGTTTGCTTTTAGTCTTTATTTGATAAACCAAAAAATTAGTTAGCCTTTAAATTCTTGCTTTTAATATTATAATTCTTTGTTTAAGAAAACCCAAAAACATAGGAAATATAGATGAAAAGAAGCTTGGGGAGTTTGCTACTCCCAACAATGATTATTTGCGTACTCCTATTACTCAGCCATAAATTTTTGCTAATGACTATGAAATTAGGCCCCATTACTTAAGTTTGGTTCAACAGAATCAATTTGGAGGCTCTGCTATTGAAGACGCATGTATGCACTTGAATACTTTCACTGAAATATGTGATATGATGTGTATTAAAGACGTTGACCCTGATGCGGTCAAATTGCATTTATTTCCTTTCTCTCTAAGAGGGAGAGCAAAAGAATGGTTGCTATCTTTGCCTAGAAATACTATTACATCATGGGTGGGATGTACTTCTTTATTTATGACTAAAATTTTCCCACCTACAAAGACTATGCAACTCAGATCTAATATTACTGGCTTTAGATAGGAAGAGCGTGAGCCACTAGCGCTTGCATGAGAGAGGATGAAAGAATGCTTAAGAAACTGTCCTAGTCATGGGATGGAAGATTGGCTAATCCTCCATTTATTTTATAATGCTCTTAATCCTGTCTCTAAGTCTATGCTTGATACTGCAGCTGGAGGAACATTTATGGATAAACATATTACCAAAGCAAAGCAGCAACTAGACAATATGCAATACAACCATGCTCAATGGCATGTGGAAAGATCAAACACGAAGAAGGTGAACTCTATTTCACCACAAGAAAATGAAGAATTCAATGCTAAGTTGGATGACCTCATGCTAGCCGTAAAAGGTAAGGAAACCCAGGTAAGAGCCACCCCTGAAACAAATATTGAAGAAATAGACTTTGTAGCTCATAATGATTATAACCATGCTTGGAAGAAAAGTTAAAATCCTAACTTTCAGAAACATTATTCTAGTCTTGCAGGTAACTCTAATAATAATATGGAAACTAGTAATGGTAATCTCCAAGAAACACTTAAGTCTTTTATAGAATCACAAAATGAACAAAACAATATTCTTGTTAAAATAATAGAGAACCATGATGCTATGCTTGGTAAATTATCTAACCAAGTTGTTAGTTTAAGAAATGATTTGCAGGCCCTCCAAGAAAGAACGAGGATCATTGAGGCACAGCTAGGTAAGATAACCGAGAGTCAAACTCTCATTCTAGCTAAATTTGCAGGTAAAGTTGAGCCCAATCCTATTGAAGAACTCAAAATGATGAGGATCCAAAAGGAGGAGCCTAAAGAACTTGATTATAGTAATGCTCCTTCACCAAGTTACACCGTTGAAGATCTCGTAAAAGGGATCAATGTCAAGATTCCGGTGAGTGAAGGTAGTGAGGAAGCTATATACCAACACTTTGTTAATCAAGTAGCAATAAAGGTACGTGAACTTGAGGAAGAATACAAGCAAATTGCTGAAAAATTACCTGGTAACTAGATGACATATTTGAGCCTACTATTAAGCTTAAAATTGGAACCAATGAGATAGCTTCACTTTGTGATCTAGGTGCAAGCGTCTCAACAATTCCAAAGAGTCTTTTTAACAATTTAAATCTTGGATCCTTTGAAATCACTAAATTAAAATTGCATCTTGCAGATTCTACCTACAAACAAGCTGTAGGAATTAAGGAGAACACTTTAGTATACATTAAAGGTTATCCCGCTCTCATTGATTTTGTTATTGTTGACATGCCTGAAGATATTGTTGCTCCTATTATTTTAGGCCGTCCTTTCTTAAGAACTATTAAGGCTTTGATTAATCTACATGAAGGGAACGTGAAGCTTCAATTTCCTTCACGGGATCCTTTTGTTATTCATTTCCCCAGGAAGAAGAAAGCCAAGCATGATTGAAAGGAGGCCATCACTTTGAAGGCTAATTAATTTGGAGTGGGTGTTCCACTCATCTGGCCCAAGTAAGTATCATCAAGGTTAACCTATTGACCATAAAAGAGCGCTCCATGGGAGGCAACCCATGTTAAATAAAGGTTTGAGTTAAGTTTTTAGTTTTAGTTTAAGTTTTAGTTTAAGTTTATGTTTAATAAAGAGTGCTAGAAAACTCCATTTGAGGAGAAGAAGTTCGGTAGTACTTGAAATTCTCCTTTATTCATGCTATTGTTGGTCAACAATATTTACTGTCAATTTTCTGTCATAAACAAGGTATATCACTAAGTTACAGGAAAAGAAATAGTTTTCAACGAAACAGAAATTTTTCGATGCACACAGAGAGTTTAACGACCAACTATATGGTGGGAATAAAAATTCCGGCCGTATAGTTCCAGTCGTATATCTTTGCCATCGACAATTTTTCTTTAAAATGTACTGAGAGTTTAACGACCAACTATACGGTGGAAATAAAAATCCGTCCATATAGCTCCGGTCGTATAGATATCAGTGCCTCCATACAATTTGTTTTCGAATGTACTAAGAGTTTAACAACCAACTATATGACAGGAATAAAAAATTTCGGCCGTATAGTTCCGGTCGTATAGATATCGATGCCTTTGTATATTTTATTTTGTAGGGATAGACAGATTAATGACCAACTATACGGCGGGAACATTTTGTTCTGGCTATATAGTTGTGTTCGTATAGCTGCGCCGCCAGGAGGAAATCCTAATATTTTTACAGAAGGCCAACTATACGGCGGGAACGCATTGTTCCGGCCATATAGTTGCGCCCGTATAGTTCCGTCCGACCACAAAATCGCATGGGAAGGTACTTCCAACTCCAAAAACTTCAATCCTTTTTCTAATCTTCTACCTCCAAACTCTCTCAAAACCTCAAGAGATCTTCATCTCTGCTCCATTTTGTTCGATTTCCTCGCACACGAGTGATCTACGGTATGTTTCTCCTTCAATCCTCCAATTATTTTTTGCAAATTCATCTTCGATCTATTGTCATTATCAATCTAGGGTGATACATACTATGAACCAATTGCCATGATTTTCTTGCCTAGATTATTATTTTGAGGAGATTCTTTAATGTGCTATGATGAATAATATGATGTACTTACTGTTGTTGGATCAAAAGGTTTTATTTTTTGCCTTTCTTCAATGTGTAGATGATGAACACAAGGAGCCAAACTCGTGCTCGTGCCATCGCTAGCGCTTCTCGGGCTGCCGCTCAAGAACACATGGGGATACGGTTCAGGGATGAGCCCCATTGTGATCGCTTCAACAGGATCAAGAACCGCGAAGTGAAGACCACCAAGTGGGCTTGTCCCACTATATTGAACCAACTCGGTATTTCTGATGACTTCAATTTACTTTGTGTACAATGATGTGCCTACTTATCGCCGCTTAACCATTGAATTTCTAAGTTCGTTGGAAAGCACTGTTAAACAATGGCAAGGAGAGGATACTATTTCTTTCCGACTTATGAACAGAAACTACACCTTCATATTAGATGAATGGTGCGCATCATGAATAATAACTTTCAGTAGCATCATGAATAAAATTAACAATATAACTATCACATAAAACATTCTTATCATGAGCCACATGCATAAAAGAATTAATACTCCCCTCATAAACATAGTCATTCTTATTAATTATAGTGGGAGCAAATTCAACAAAAATAGCTATCATTATTATTCTCATCACCATAATCATAAAATATAGGAGGCATATTGTAGTCATAATTAATTTTCTCATCAATAGTAGGTGGACTGAAAATATCATATTCATCATTGTACTCATCATATATTGGAGGTTTGGTATCATCATAAGCAATAGAATAGCTATCTTCCAAAGCTCGGGAACTAAAAAGATCATTTTCATAAAAGCTAGCTTCCCCAAGCTTAGACTTTTCCATAGCATTAGCAATAATGGTGTCCAAATAATTCATACTAACAACATTGCTATTAGCATGCAAATAAAGTTCCATAGGTTTTTTCATTTTCTCTTCAAACACTTCATGTCCTAACTCAAGATAAATACTATAAAGCTCTCTAAAAATTTTGTTGTTTTCCATTAAGCCTAACTAGTTAAAACAAGAAACAAAAGACGAAATTGCAGAATCTAAAGGAAATAACTTCAAGCACTCACACTAGAGGATGTGAGTACCTTTTACCTTACCTCCCCGGCAATGGCGCCAGAAAATAGCTTGATGTCTATGCACTTCTATTCTTGTAGACAGTTGTTGGGCCTCCAAGTGCAGAGGTTTGTAGAACAACAGCAAGTTTCCCTTAAGTGGATTACCCAAGGTTTATCGAACTCAGGGAGGAAGTGGTCAAAGGTATCCCTCTTAAGCAACCCTGCAATCAAGATACAAGAAGTCTCTTGTGTCCCCAACACACCCAATACACTTGTCAGGTGTATAGGTGCACTAGTTCGGCAAAGAGATAGTGAAATACAAGTGGTATGGATATAAGACAACGGTGCCAGAAAATACTTTGATGGTGTGGAAGAGACTAAAGGCAAACTGAAATAAAGATGGAAGAAAGCAAACATGTAAAATATCTAGTAGCAAACGGTGTTTCAATGTTTAGAAACAAGGCCTAGGGATCATACTTTCACTAGTGAACACTCTCATATAAATATATTATCTTCATGATACTACCCTGAACTACTCTCCGGTTGGACACTCTAATCCATGGTAGGGCTATAACAACACACCTCAAAGTAAGCATTTCCCATCTAGATAACCCCACACTATCACCTTGAGCTCTAGATGGTTCTAACAAACACCACAATTTCATAGAAACATCCAACTCCAAATATAACTCATAACAAGTATCTGTAATCTCTAGCCTAAGTGCCACCATGGCGTGCACGCTGTCACTTTCACACACATGGGGCGAGCAGAGATCTATTAAAGCACTTGAGTAGCAAGGTAGATGTACTTGATTACAAAGCTCATGATCACAATATGATCCCACATAGAGAGATATGAACACATAGCTACTGGTAGAACCCTTAGCCTCGAGGAAGAACTACTCCCTCATCATCATGGGCATCATCAACAACGATGGAGATGGTGGTGGAGATCGATGGAGATGGCTCCGGGGGCACTTCCCCGTCCCGGCAGGGTGCTGGAACAGAGACTTTCTGTCCCCCGAATCTCCCCTTCGACGGCGGCGGCGCTGTGGAACTTTTCGTGGCTGGAGGCTGTTCGATTTAGGGTTTTTGCATCGGGGGGCATCTTATAGGCGAAGAGGCAAGGTCGGTGGGCGGCCAGGGGGCCCACACCATGCCCTGGTGCGGCCTAGGGCTGCCCGTGCCAAGGGGTGGTGTGGCCACCCTATGGCCCCTCTCCGTCTCGTCTTTTGGCTCCGTGAGTCTTTCGGTGAAATATCGACTTTGGCTTTTCTCCGGTCCAATTCCGAGAATATTGATTTTCTGACTTTCCTGGAACCAAAAACAGCAAAAAACAAGCAACTGGCACTGTGGCATCTTGTTAATAGGTTAGTCCAAGAAAGTGTATAAAAATACTCCAAAGTGTGGACAAAACATAAGAAAGTAAATATAAAACAAGCATGGAACATCAAAAATTATAGATATGTTAGCAACGTATCAACATCCCCAAGCTTAACTCATGCTCGTCCTCGAGTAGGTAAGTGATAAAAAGAAAGAATAATTTTTTAGGTGACATGCACCATCATAAACTTGATAAAAGTATTTGTAATACATTGATAGCTGGGATCATAGTACTTCAACATAGCATGAAAGAAAAAGTTCTAGCAATAAGACAAAGAAACTATGTTGCAACATGAAAAGGCACAAACAAAAGATTCATGAATAACAATGATTTGCAAGACGTTTGTTTGTTTCACATAAAGAAAACATAGCATAGTGGCATTCAACTTGTCCCTCATAGAGTAGCAAATATAAATGCATAGGACGTCTTCAAAGTTCATAAGAGTGACTAGATACAAATAGTTTAAGAACAAACAATATCAAAATTATGCATCAATCAACAAGTCTTAGGACAATGCACATAGAACTAAGAATGGTCACTATGCTCTCAAAGTAGGTGCATAAAGATAGAAGGTGGAGACTCAACATAAAAGTAAAAGAAAGGCCTTCATAGAAGGAAGTAGGGATTCAAGTTTCATAAAGAGCTTCCAAAAATTATGGTACTTATTAGCTTTTAGCTCTCATTGCCCCTATCATAAGCATATTTAGGTGATTAAGGTTAAAGTGACACAACTAAGAGGATATGCTTGACAAGTTATAAGCTAAAATCTCATGCCCCTTACTTACGAAGACCGGACCTCACGCTACTCAACTTCAGTCACAAGTAAGCTCTTGTCATTGTAAGTACATATGTATCATAGAGAACCGCCAACGGGGTACCCCTTGCACATGATACAGGAGCTATCCCATAATCAAAATGATAAGGCAAGCAGACAATGAGCATCTCACTAACCTTTTTGTTTGCTATTTGCATAGGTTTTTATTGAGGATGCTTCATAGAGTGCTCATTATGGTTATGCTGCAAGTTTCCACCATGATTAGGCATGGCTTAGGCTATTGGCCCAGGCGTTTCTCTAACACAAATACAAACTCCATGATCTTACAAGTTCCCCTTTTATTTCACACCGTCGGGATCCATAAGCAAAAGAACATGATATAAACTAGGTACAATGTATAAGTGCAATGTTGAAAGCGTTTCCCATGATACATGGTTCTGCTAACTTCAACTTATAAAGCGCAAGCATATACGCAACAAAGATGGACACAATGGTTCAAGTTTATTAAGTGCAAGAAACTAAAGTGTGCCATCAAGTTCGTGAGAGCTTTAATCACTAATTTTCACATAACAAGTTTAATTCAGAAGGTGGATAAGAACATGAATATACTTGGAATAGCAAATGATAATAGGTAGGTATAGTGGACTCTTTGGAATAACTTGGTTTTTGGAGTTGGATGCATGAGTGGGACTCATACTTGATTACGGAGGCTAGCAAAAGACTGGGAGCGACCAACTAAGAGAGCAATAATGGCCATAATCATGCAGAGCGACAAAACATCATTAATTAAAGCATAAAGTGATATTATAAGTCGAAAACCAAAGGATCATAAAGGCTATGGTGACTTGGGATAGTCATATCATGGTGTGAGCATGCGCCAAGTCAACCCAAATAAAGCATCAAAGGAGAATACCACAATACTATGCTTTAATATGCTAAAACAACGCATGATCCTTCCAAGGCACATTAAGCAATCTCAATTGTTTATAACATGTCATGCTACAAAAAAGAATACTAAGCATAAAGCCAAATCAATATCAAGCATGGCATGACAAAGCATAGGCCACAGTCAAAAACAAGCTCCCTTTACCACTTAGCATGAGCTTTCCTACTCTTTTCCAAACCAAACCAAACTATTTGAGAACTAATGTATGAAAGAGGGGGTCCAGAAAATTTATTCAGCAAACTAAGAAAACCAAGGAAACGAAAAACCAAAACGAAAACGAAAAGGAAGACGCTCCAAGAACAACACAATTGTGCATGAAACAATAAAAATGAAGTGATTGGAAGAAACCTGGGATTTTTATTGATGAAGAAGGGGATGCGGGCATCCGCAAGCTTTGATCCTTGTACTTCTTGGATATTTCTTGGGGTGACATGCGTGGCATCCCCAAGCTTGAGCTTTAGTCCATTCTTCATCTCATTACTCATTCCTACCATACACCTGAAATTTTTCCTTCATACAAAACTTCACACAATCTTTATTAGCAACATTAGTGCACTCAAGATAATAAGTCTTTGGGTTCAGTTTCAACACCAATAAATCTTCCACTAAAACACAATATACTGTAGCACTTCCCTCAAAAAGCTCAATTCCCCAAAAGAACTCAAAAAGGAACCAACAAGAAGCAAATGCAAATAATGGCAGAAACCTATCAAAACAGACCAGCAGGTAAAGATGAATTTTTTCGAAGACCTTCTGTTGCTCAAATAAAAAGCGTTAAACTAACGAAAGTTAGATAACAACCTGGGGCTTAAGCACAAAATTCCACGCCTCAAAAGGACGTATAGAGATTTTACACGAATGTTTACGCTGAAGAACAGAAATTTGTTTCAGGACAGCAACTTTCCCAAGCATTACTTCTCTCTCATTAGAGGTTACTCTTGGCACAAAAAGCAAATAAAAAAGATAAGGAGCGGTTATTACAGAAGTAATAACTTCCAAGACTCATCTAAAACTTTTGGTTTATCTCCCAATAAGTACTTTTCTTTAACGCCTTTAAGTTAGGCATGATAGTTTGAGAAGATGCTCACATAAGAAATATGAATTGAGGTAAAAGAGAGCATCAAGAAGCAAACTCAAAGCACATTTAAGTCTAACCCACTTCCTATGCATAGGAATCTTGTAAAGAAACAACTCATGAAAGCACAAAGCAACAAGCATAGGAAATCAAAACAAGTGTAACTTCAAGACTTTCAACATAAAGAGGGGAAACTTAATATTATTGAGATGCATAAAACCATGTTTCCCTCTCTCATAATAACTTTCAGTAGCATCATGAATAAAATTAACAATATAACTATCAAATAAAACATTATTATCATGAGCCACATGCATAAAAGAATTAATACTCCCCTCATAAACATAGTCATTCTTATTAATTGTAGTGGGAGCAAATTCAACAAAATAGCTATCATTATTATTCTCATCACCATAATCATGAAATATAGGAGGCATATTGTATTCATAATTAATTTTCTCCTCAATAGTAGGTGGACTGAAAATATCATATTCATCATTGTAATCATCATATATTGGAGGTTTGGTATCATCATAAGCAATAGAATAGCTATCTTCCAAATCTGGGGAACTAAAAAGATCATTTTCATAAAAGCTAGCTTCCCCAAGCTTAGACTTTTCTATAGCATTAGCAATAATGGTGTCCAAAGAATTCATACTAACAACATTTCTATTAGCATGCAAATAAAGTTCCATAGGTTTTTTAATTTTCTCTTCAAACACTTCATGTCCTAACTCAAGATAAATACTATAAAGCTCTCTAATTTTGTTGTTGTTTTTCCATTAAGCCTAACTAGTTAAAACAAGAAACAAAAGACAAAATTGCAAAATCTAAAGGAAATAACTTTGAGCACTCACATCGGAGGATGTGAGTACCTTTTACCTTACCTCCCCGGCAACGACGCCAGAAAATAGCTTGATGTCTACGCACTTCTATTCTTGTAGACAGTTGTTGGGCCTCCAAGTGCAGAGGTTTGTAGAACAGCAGCAAGTTTCCCTTAAGTGGATTACCCAAGGTTTATCGAACTCAGGGAGGAAGTGGTCAAAGGTATCCCTCTTAAGCAACCCTGCAATCAAGATACAAGAAGTTTCTTGTGTCCCCAACACACCCAATACACTTGTCAGGTGTATAGGTGCACTAGTTAGGCAAAGAGATAGTGAAATACAAGTGGAATGGATATAAGACAACGGTGCCAGAAAATACTTTGATGGCATGGAAGAGACTAAAGGCAAACTGAAATAAAGATGGAAGCAAGCAAACATGTAAAAGATCTAGTAGCAAACGGTGTTTCAATGTTTAGAAACAAGGCCTAGGGATCATACTTTCACTAGTGAACACTCTCATATAAATATATTATCTTCATGATACTACCCTGAATTACTCTCCGGTTGGACACTCTAATCCACGGTAGGGCTATAACAACACACCTCAAAGTAAGCGTTTCCCATCTAGATAACCCCACACTATCACCTTGAGCTCTAGATGGTTCCAACAAACACCACAATTTCATAGAAACATCTAACTCCAAATATAACTCATAACAAGTATTTGTAATCTCTAGCCTAAGTGCCACCATGGTGTGCACGCTGTCACTTTCACACACGTGGGGCGAGCAGAGATCTATTAAAGCACTTGAGTAGCAATGTAGATCTACTTGATTACAAAGCTCATGATCACAATATGATCACGCATAGAGAGAGATGAACACATAGCTACCGGTAGAACCCTTAGCCTCGAGGAAGAACTACTCCCTCATAATCATGGGAATCAGCAACAACGGTGGAGATGGTGGTGGAGATCGATGGAGATGGCTCTGGGGGCACTTCCCATCCTGGCAGGGTGCCGGAACAGAGACTTTCTATCCCCCGAATCTCCCCTTCGGTGGCGGCGGCGCTGTGGAACTTTCCGTGGCTGGAGGCTGCTCGATTTAGGGTTTTTGCATCGGGAGGCATCTTATAGGCGAAGAGGCAAGGTTGGTGGGAGGGGGCCCACACCATGCCCTGGCGCAGCCTAGGGCTGCCCACGCCAAGGGGTGGTGTGGCCACCCCGTGGCCCCTCTCCGTCTCGTCTTCTGGCTCCATAAGTCTTCCGGTAAAATATCGACTTTGGCTTTTGTCTGGTCCAATTCCGAGAATATTGATTTTCTGACTTTCCTAGAACCAAAAACAGCAGAAAACAGGCAAGTGGCACTATGGCATCTTGTTAATAGGTTAGTCCAAGAAAGTGTATAAAAATATTCCAAATTGTGGACAAAACATAAGAAAGTAAATATAAAACAAGCATGAAACATCAAAAATTATAGATACGTTAGCAACGTATTAGCTACCAGGAGCACCAAGCCTCCCAAAGCCAAACTTCATGGGATGCCAACAACTCCGCTGGCCTACGAACGATCTTCATGGAGGAAACTGCTAGATTTCAGCTATGAGTTGATTAAACACTTGTAGCAGCAATGCTATAGTGGGTAAGATTCTTGGCACTCCTGGGTAGTTGTAATCATGATGGAATCACTCCTCTGGCTATTATGAGAAATCATTATGCAAAAGGAACAAAACCTTAGTGATGCCACGAGTGTCCATCATAGCCCGATAAACTAATTTTTTTTTGGCATGCTCTCAGTTACTTAAAAACTGAAATTCTTGAAGGACAATGAATAGAAAAGTAGTGCTTGAAAAGTCTTGATTTATTGATGTGGGAGAATTGAGATACTCTAGTGTATATGCTTTTCATGACAACTCTCACACTCTTAATTTACATGATTATACTTTATTGTTCAAAGGCAAGCCTATGAGTTGATTACATGACATGGAATAAAGTTTACTCATTTTAATCATCCATGTTGACAATAATTTTGTTGCACTATAAGGATGCATGAAACCGTATGATATGCTTGCCATTACTCTATCCATGCAGAAGTTTTTCAGATTTATGAAGTGGAGGAAACATGAGATTATAATCATGATTAAGATCACCATCTCGTTATTTCAGTTTAAATGTTGAGTTCCTTTTTGATTTTGGTTTTCTTACTCGGGGATGATCAAGTTTAAGCTTGGGGAGGTTGATGGCTCTGAAATATAGCCATCTATGTCCACATTTAAACTGGATATTACTCATACTTTTGATGAAAATATCTCTAAACCCTGCCACTAATGCCTAATATCCAAAGGGGTATGCAATCCTTTCTTTTCTATTTTTCCTGCGCAGATAATGTCGTTTAAACAAGGGAATCACTACATTAAAGTTAAAGATACGAGATTTCCAACAACCAGAAGAAACCAGGATCCGTAAAGCGGAGGCAGATGCTTTAACGACCAACTATATGATCGGAGCAAAATTCCGGTCATATAGCTCCGGTCGTATAGTTGGTGCCGACTCCGTTAGGTCAAACAGAACAACTTTCGTGAAGGGACCCCTATATAAAGAAGCCTCGGGCGACGAGAAAACTCTCTCCGACCTTGCAAAAAGTCTCTGCCATAGATCACCAGCCGCCTCCAAATCTCAAAACCCTTCTCCATATCCATAGCCATATTCCACCACTTGTAATAGTAGATCTCTTCTCCGATTGGCGACATTGTAAGACTATTGCTATCAATCTTATGATTTTCATTAAAATGTTTGTGATTGTTGATCTCACCTCTATGTGTGAGTAATTCTCCTTGGGCTCAGGGCTTCGGCCTAGCCATGTACCAATTGTGCATGTTATTTATCATAGATGGGATCGTGTATTAGTTTGTACGACATGATGATTATTGTATCCTCTCTTGACTCAATCCACGGACTTGTTAGGTACCCAAGACCCTAAGGGTTGAGCCAGGTATAGGGAGTATGAGTAATGACTGATCTGCAGGTTGGGAACCCCAGTGACAGAAGGATAGTACGGCTGTATGTGAGGGATTTGCTTGGGATTATCAGTGACATCACTATGCATATCATTAGTTCTCTTTCTTCTATGGATGAGACTAGTAGGTTATTGCTATAAGCGGTTGCGGAGGCAATAGCAATTATGGATGCACTGTCCACATATAATTTATCTTGCTCTAACAAGTACATGCATACTTTATTTCTATCTTTTATTCCTATCGGATGTTTTGCACAGCTATAGTTGAAACCGAACGCCCTAGGCCCTCTCTCTCCATCATCGACAACAACAAAAAGACGCAGGCTATTGGTCCGGTAAAAACACAAAAGGAATTCTAAAACTTCCAAAGGTCCGTTAAAGTAGCTTCACTACGCATTCGCTTTCCGAGGATTCGATAACCTAGGTCTACTAGGGAAAAAGAAGCTATACTACATCTGTAATCTAGATCGAAGGTATCAATGTCCTGTCAGCCAAACTCACTAGATACCTCCATTGCCTATCTTTACTGTTAGTGTACGTTACCTCAGCCTCCGTTCCTTTTCTAATGCATTTCATCTTCAATTCTTTCACCCTGGCATGCAAAGCCTTAATCAAAGATGGGAGGATGAGATGGCCAGCATATACTGTTGATGCAATTCTTTGACGCAAATCGATCTTTATCATGATCATCTGCCTAATCTTATGAAATATTTGCCACAGCATAAGCCCTTTCAATGACTTGACCTTTGCATTAAAACTCTCTGCAAGGTTACTTGTCACATAGTCTACCTTGCAAATTTCATTGAATTGGCTTCTTGACCGCACCATTCCATGATGTGCATCCAAGTACTCCTTCACCGCAGGTTTTTGTTTATACAACACTTCCAGATGATACAGATGCTTCCTCAAACTACATGTGTATGAAGCTGGCCATAGGTTGTCAGTATAAAATTTACCCTTGAATTTGTTTGTAAAATTCTGCACTAAGTGTCGCATACATTCCCTATGCTCCACTCTAGGGAATACTGCTTCTACAGCTTTCTCCAAAGTTTTGCAAGCATCCGTGTGGATAGTAAGTCCTGGTGGATGACCTATAAGGTCACGCAAATTCTCTAGAAACCAAGTCCAACTTTCCTCTGACTCATCCAATTGTGGCCATCAACTGCACTAGCAGCTACTAGTTGTCCTTTAAATCTGCCATGAAGAGTTGTTGCATCCACGGCCAAATAAGGCATGCAACCATCCAGAATCCCTTGCCAACAAGCTTTGAAACAAACAAAAGCCCTTCTAAAGCACTCCTTCTCCATTGTCTTCCCTCTTATTTTGTACTGAACTGTATGCCTGTGTATCTGTACAACACTATCTGGACTAGCCATCTCCACTTCAGCTTTGAAGCTGTAAAGCAACTGAAAAATTTCATTCCGTGGACCATTGATCCTATCAAGAGCCATTTACATTGCATATAACATCCTCATGTAAGGTACTGTAATATTAAACTTTTCAGAAACTCTTTTATGAGCGATGTTGCACCAAGTGATGGGTTCGCTCTCATCCAATCCATGATTGCATCTACCAACCACCTAGTCTTTGCTAGTTTTGTTTTTTCCTTTGGCTGTCTCCCTTGAGGTGGACAAGAATGTTCGAACCGGTTACCTTTTATCTGAAACATAATGAAAATGTCAGGTATAGTTAACAAATTCTACACAATGATCTAAAATACACAACTGGTTGTAATACCTGAACCAAACTGCTCCTGAGCATAGTGGATGCGTGCATCCTCCACCTACGCCTCTTGTATGGGCACTTCACTATGAACCTTTCTGGCTCACTCTTAATAACAACATAATCATTATTGGTGCGGATGCAATATGTAGTAAAGGCATTACGACAGTCCCGCATCGTTTCAAATACGGTGCCTTCTGAAATCTTAGGATCGTTCCTTTCCCACTCAATTACTGGCAAGTCCTCACCATCGTACTCGGCTAAAACGAGACTGTCATTGTTCTCCTCGTTCTCTTCTTCATCAGTGTCATCAAATCTGGCACAATGGGCCAATTCCTCCGTGTATTGATCCTCTAGTGCCTATTTACTGAATCTATCTACCAATTCAAGAAACATCAACTCATCCTCATCATCTAGTTGAGGCGCTCCCTCGGCAAGCTCTGCTTCGTCCTCCACATCGGTCGCACGAGTGATTTGGCTTACACTCATAGTGCGAACATATGATACTATTGTGGACCTACAAGGAGCGCGGGGGCGCACACTATTAGCAGAGACAACAGAGACACATGATGCCTGACCACCTGATGATGCCTGACCACCAGATGATGCTTTAGCCCTCTTTCCCGCGTGTTCAACTTTAGGTTGCACATGGAGATGAATTCAACCAAAACGTTCGGCAACATTCAAAGAGAAAAGCATTACCAGATCAGCTTCGCTAGTTAGTGGGAGCAATCTTTGCTCGCTAATGTTAAAATATTGCAAATCAACTGAATTTCCATTGCTCTAGGGGAATTTAGAATATATTTTATCTTTCAAATCTATGAGAGTTATGGAGGTTGCAGCCACTACTGGGAAGTAAAATCCAGAGAGATACCGTTCACAACCACGAATTACGCCAGTATCCAGTTTAACCGCTAGTCGAAATGCCAGTGCTGGATCAATCCTTTTCGAAAAGCAAGGCAGTTAGCTGAGCACCGACGATTCATGCTCAATTACTGCCTATAATAAATCCACAAAGGGAAACAATACTTACCCAGATGGAATCCATGCGTTAGATCCCTCCGAGTCCACCCAATCTTCTCTACGCTTGACGGGGAGGACCGGTACACCCGCCGGTGTCGCATACTGTTCCGCGAAAGGGGTAGATCTAGCGGGGGAGGAAGCGGAGCCAGAGTGGGCTCCATGGCTAGGGGGAGGGGGTGGCTCGGGGGCCGAGGATGACATAAGGTAGGAGGGTCTCTCAGGTAGGAAGGCACGATGGTGGGGGAGCGGAGCGGAGGGGCGGTGTGGGAGCTATCCAGGCTTGGAGCAAGAATGGTCAGTACGACGTGTCTCCACGCGGCCCCACCCTTCACCACGTATGCAAGACCCGTCCCAACATGGCCCCACCCGTCAGCATGTAACGGTCGAGGCGACATAACGTAACGCTCAAAGCAGGACCCGCCCCAACGCGGTCCCACCTGTCAACATGTAACGGTCAAGCCTTTGACCTGACGTCACCCCCCCCCCCCCTCCCGTCCGAGTGCATATGAGGGTTTCGGAATGGAGGGAGAGGAAAAGTAAGGAAAAACTAAGCGGCTAGGGAAAACTGAGTACAACTAACAAACTAGGGGCACGAAAATAGAAATCCCTATTTTTTATGCCCACCCTTGGATTTTAATGCGCACCTTCTTGGTACTTCAGGGCAGATTCCTCGCTATAGAGAAAAATAAAAAGTTCCCAGTGACCGGAATTATTTTGTTGTAAAGAAAGTATGAATATTTTGGATCTGAATGCCATAGATCTAATTTTCAGACAAAGAGGACTATTGTGCAAAACTTGAGTAGTTCGTACTTTCACTGAACCAGGGGCACTAGAAAATTAACCCCAAAACTGCCAAAAAACATAGGAAAAAACGAAGAGCAAGAAGAGATTATATGAGAATATACTAAATGGGAGGCAGCACGAGAGCAGCGAAGAAGGAGTTGAAGGCGGTGCGATGTCAGAGTAAAGCTAGTTTGACGGGTTTCTGACACGAGGTACAGGTACCTACTATGGCTTGGAGGGAGATCTTTCCTATCTTTCAAGATCCACCCTACAATATGGGGTCAAAAAGCCAAAAAATAAGTGATTTTAGCCCTTGACGAAGCCTATCCAAATTGTTGGCGATTGTCGGATAACCAAATCGGCAACATACCCTTGAAGGGAGCAAGACTAGACCGGAATACAAATACCAATATAAAAGTTATGAAAGGAATGGAATGACAAATGAATGTGTTTATTCACTCAAATGATGCTCAAGTTAGATGGTTAGTGAACATATTCATTCACATTTCATTTCAGTGACTGCAAGTATTGTTCAATGCTTTGCCATTGGTATTCCAAGGAGATCAATCTTAGCAGATGGGCCCCTATTCTGTGCGAGATCATCATCTCCACCATCTTGTTCTACAGAGCGGTATACCAGATCTATAGCCTTCCTTTCCATGGGACGATAATGTCAAGTGCGGGATTTTGAGTCTAAACCCAGTCTAGTACATGTAGGTTCATCAGGACAACCTCCAGCTATGTTAGTCTCGACAGAAGGTACATCAACGTTGTGGTGGACACCAATGGAAATGCAAGCTGAAGCTATTCTTATACTCCTATCAGGTCCACAGATAAGGGCCAGAAGTTCAAGCTCCGAAATATAGTGTTACAAAATAGATAAGAGGTTATCCCATGTGAACAATTCATAGACAATTCACAGTGCAATTTGAGCATCTTAGATCCTTAAACCTTAGTCCATCCCGATTTTTTATTGGTACAACGAAACTTGCTGGTACTTTTATTTCTGCGAAGAACCTACAAAACATAGCCAAGTCAGACATCTCAATATACTAATTTTACTATAGTCTATATTATATGTGAAGATATCTTCTCTTAGCACTCACTTATCAAACTGTCTACGCACATCTTCCCGCATATCCTTGGAAATGTGAAGTCGACATTCTATAAGGTACATCCATCTATATTGTACTATACCTCTAAGTACTTCCTCGTCAATTACATCAACAGCCAACTACTCCATCGTATCAAAGAAGGATGAGGAATATATTAGCTCAAAAGCTTGCCTAGAATTTCTGCCAAGTCCTTTTTAAGATGTTTTCTAACTCTACATTCCAGACCTTTACTATAGATTTATCTAAAGAACGTACGTACCCAAATATACAAGCACATCGTAAATCCACATGGTCAGAAGATTTAACTATTTCTAGGAGAGGTGGAGTATAAACCAAAGCCAAAAAGAATGTCCAGTGTCTGAATCTAAGAAGCGAAGCGTGGGGATCGCCCAACTGACCGCTGTCCGATGCGTGTCGAGAAGAACGGCGTGAACAATGGTGGCAGACCGGCACTGCTGGTAGAAAGGCGTCGAGAATTTTTTATTTTTGAAAAGGCGTGGAGAAATTCCCGGTCTGGTTTTAATCCAGTGCACCTCCATAAGAACGGTGCAAAATTTAAAGAGACAATGGCTGGTTGCTCGATTAAAGGCGCGCTTGGAAAAGTTTGGGGTCTCGGCAAAAAAAATTGGCGCGCGACGGGGTGTTTATCCCTAGTTGTCAATAATTTTCACAAAAATATCTGTGAATATTTTATCCCTTGTTTTAATTTCCTAGTTGGCGTCTTTGTTTCGAATCAGGCCGAGCCCCCAGCACGTTGGGAATTTAACTATCGAGCTCATGAAATTATCCCATCCGACCCCATTATAGTCCAAAACCTTCCAATTCGGCTCTTTCTTGTTCATTTGGCCGCACACAACCCAATTAGTTTTTGTGAGACCATGGAAAATAGCACACCAACCCTTACCTGGCCCATTTTTCTTCAATTCGGTCTTTTTGGGCATTGTCTCCCACCCCTAAAAAAGCTCATATCCATGTTTTTTAAGTAGAAACTAGTACTACATTATGTATAGCATTTTTTAATTGAGTTGTCAGCAATCACGCGCGCAACACATGGACAACACTTTTTAAGGAGACAAATAAATAAGATATATACGATTGTTAGTATACATTTTTTAACGTTTTATAAAACCATGACATTTTTCTTCGGTAGTGACAAGGCGTGCAGTTTACTTGTACCGAAGTCTCGAGTTTGAAGTTCGAACCCTAGGCTTATTGCTATGTAGATTACCATTTTATTTGTACTAATGTTTCTATACTGAGGTGCTAACATCGTCGACCCACCTGTCTAAAGCCAGCACCCATCAACCTTAACATACAAGAGATCAAGTTTTACGAACGCGTTTAAAAAATACTTGTATATCAATCACACTTAACAAATTATTCAACATATTTGTACAGAGAGGTTGGCATCGGAGACCAAGCGCCAGACCATATACGACTGCAACAAACAACGTTGGCAAGGCCAAAACAATGGATGCGAACGAAAAAGAAAAGTCTAGCAATATAGATGGTTTCTGTACAAAGAGGCTGATATCTAAGATCCAGATACACGTTTGTCTTTGATATCTAAGATCCAGATACACGTTTGTCTTTGATATCTAAGATCCAGATACACGTTTGTCTTTCAAAGAGAGGCTGACATCTGGGACAAGAACGAGAAGGCCATCCCTGATGCAAGTGCGGAGCCTCGACGTTGGAGACCGTGGCAGCCTAAGGCAGCGGTTCGTACGCGATGCGGTCCTTGATCTTCTTCGCAAGATTCTGTCGTCCAGCCTATGCGAGGAGCTGCTCAATGGTGAGGCCCTCGACCTCAAGGTTCCGGCGGCAGCCAACCATAGCGTTGTGGAGGAGCATGGTCTCACGGTGGCATCATCTTTATATTGCGAGGACACACGCCAGCATTCGTAGAGAGAGTTACAGACCATGAAACCAAAAAAATAAGTTGCAAGCATTTGTCTTCATCAGCACAAACACTTAGCACTGCTGCTGTTCCGTTCTGGGACAGCACTCAGAGTGCAACAAGAGTCCACAATATTATACGCAAAACAAATAAACAAGAGCTCCAATATTAGGCAAAACAAATACTGCTCTGTTGTAAGCAGCAGCAGAAGTCATGCACGGCAGAATTACAGAACGCCTCAATTTACAAAATATGAAGTATTGTAACAAGCGGAACTCTGACTTGAAGAACACAACAAGATTAGGCCACAAGTCTAGAACACTCATAGTTCACATCACCGTTGGTTTTTTCCCATCACGGTTAGAAATACATGAAGAGGCAAGACGGTGCCAAAATAAATACATTTCCTCGGAACTGTGCAATCGCTCAAAAATTGGGCAGAGAGTACCATAAAAAATCTCAGCTTGTGTACAAGCCATTCCATGGCTATGCCTAGTATATGATTATTTGTCCTCAATCCACGTGACTCTGTTAACCAAACTGTATAATTTACTGCATGAGCTCAGAAGAGAAGTTGACACAGAATAATACACACCTATCCTAAGTATGATCATTATCATCCCACTGTCCACCCTCGTTTTGCAATCACCTCACGAACACGTGTAGCTACTTCAATAGCATCATTTAAGGGAGGGTAGCTCCAGCTATTTGAAATCTAAAAGGAAAAAAAAGACAGTTGATAAGCCATTCGTGTACATACTTATGAAAGGCTTCCGGCTATATGTAGCTACTCTCAATAGTACTACACGTTATTTTACTGGCTTCTATAATTCTACCAGGATATCTGCAAGAATCTTATGGATGGTGGGATAACATATGCAATATGAATCATATAAATTATAATACCATCATGCCATAGAACTTGCACTAACCATCTAACAGAATTCATGCACAACAAGAATATAGTTCTTATGTATGTATATTCATTTGAGCCTTGTCATAAATACATTAAACGGCCACAGCTATAGTAATTGCTGCTGGAAATCTAATTGATAACAGGAACAAGCAAAAAAAATAAGCGCTAGTGTGCTATCCTAACTGTTTAAATTAATTCACATATAATGGAACTCCATGAGGCAAGTACAAAAAAGGAAACTAACTTCAGTGTTAGGATCATAACTAATAAAATATATGAAACTAAGATAGCTCAAGGGAAAAGGTCCAGGATTTTGTATTAAAAGGTTGAATGATTGGTACTATAACCATGTTTAAGGAAACAAATGTGCTAAGAAAGGATATGTTTTACCAAGTACTCCCTCTGTTCAGAAATATAATACGTTTTAGCTTTGTGAATCGAATGTATCTAGACGTCTTTTAGTGTATAGGTTCGTAGTGGTTCGGAGTGAACCTATATACTAAAAGGCGTCTAGATACATTCATTTCACAAATCTAAAATGTCTTATATTTCTAAACGGAGGGAGTACATGCACATTTTTTATTTAACTGAACTGACAGACTTACATCTTCCAATCCAGTGAAAGGGCGGACAACCCCTCGGTCCCGTAGAGTCTTGTGGAAAGCTGAAAACTTCCATGTACAATGCTCGGTCCCAATAACATAAACAGGCTTCCTGTTAGAATGTAATTGGAAGCTAGTCATGCAACCTTGTAAAGGAGGTTGGTACTTGCCAGAAGACACACAGATAGAAAAAAAAAAGCTTACCCTGTGCTGCAGGCCTCACTTAGCATACTTATTGAGTCTGCTGTTACAACAAATGCATCAGCCCACGCAAGATGCCCCAGGTGTGGGTTAGGTTCTGTACAGAAAAAATTGGATCGTTACAAGTTGAACAACTTGTTAAAGAACATAAAAGCTGAAAAATGTAGGTACTATTTTTCAGAATCTACCTTCCCCATCCCAGATATAGACCTTAGGATGCTCAGCAAACTCTTTATGTATAATATCAGAGACCTGCCAGGAGACAATTAAAAACAACTGTCAGTTCATTGCCTTAGTGTAACAAACGACCAGATTACCAAACAGTCTACCTTTTGTGGTGTTCTCCTAGAGAATGAAATTCTGACACTCCCACAACTGTCTAGCACATTATCCAGTGAAGTTACGAGCTGCCTGGCAAGGTCTACACCATACTTACAATTTCCTGAGCATTAGAAAAAAAATAGATTGTCTTGGATCTGAGCATGAAAATCAATCATTCACACAATACAAAAACTGCAATCAGATAATCACAATAAGAAGAAAAGTATGCTTAAAGGCCAGCATGCATGTCGCAACCACTCCACAAGTTAGAGAGGAAAAAATTCGTCCTAGATAGGGTAGTTCATAATACCTTTTACAAGATGTAAAGAAAGAAAAAGATCGTGGTTGTGCCCATGGTTGACTAATAAACATATCTGATTTACAAGTCCACCCCCACCCCGTAGCTTGTCGGACCTAAGTGTATTTGATGCATAAGTTCCCTATAGGATTTGAGAGGTAGAGAGGTGCAAGCACAACCATAGCCAGACTGTTCCTGGCAGCAACCTATTTACAAAAGCATTTTACAAGCAATGTCAAAGCTGTGGTTCTCATATTAATCTACTATATGATGTCAGGCCATAACTTACAAGCACGTAAATTAACTTGTTAACCAAATAAATGTTGCACTACATTATTAATGTTGCTATGAAAGTATTCAACTAGGTAACTTCTTCGATCTAATTTTTATATTTTATGAAATGAAATCCAGGATAGCATGGTAAAACGGTATATCAGAATCAACTAATCAATATTTTAGAGCAATGTCAAAGGTGTGGTTTTCATTTTACTAAACGCTGTCCAGCCGACTTGTAAGCGCGCAAAAATAACTTGTTATCTAATTGAATATTGCAACATTATTATACATGTAGCAATGGAAGTACGACGCCAGCTGAACAAAGATCTAGCATTTATATTTTGTGAAATGGATAACACGGTAAAGTGAGATATCGGAATCAAAAATCAATATCGCATTAGGAGCTAAAAAACTTGGTGGGGAAAAAATGTAAAAATAGCAACGAAAAGATCGCTTTTGGTTTTGATGAAGGTAAGGTATATTTGTTGTACCCCTTACCAACCAAAACAATCCCATAACTTTATTAATGCAAAAGCTAACTAGTAACATACTTTCCCCTTTCTACAATCACCCAGAGATCAATCTCCCTAGACAAAAAAGCAAGCGCATCAAACATGAGATCCTCAAAATGAAGAGAAGTGCTTCAGTAACTATTTACTAATTTTTGTGTGTATGTCCTCTAACATGGGATTTTCCCTAGATCATTAGAATGCAGCCTTTGAAGTTTGTCTAGTTTTACTTGGCCTCTGACTCAAAACAAGACTAGCATATGCAAACTCACATATAATGGCAAGTGCAATATGAGAGAAAGAATGGGAGGGAGTTACTTGTGGGTCCTCCAATGTTGACAATCAGCAACGGCTTCGGTAAAGGGGCAAGTTCATCATGCCAGGCTATAGCGGCGAGACGTAGAGCAGCAGAATCAGCTTGGTGTAGTGCACCGACAGTAAGCACCTGAACTTCCAAAGTCCAGAATTAAAATGCCACACAGCACACGGTTTTCCATTTATGAGTAACATGAGACACACACCACATTACTCCCAGGTGGTTCTTGTGGAGTAATCCATCTCCGGAACAGGCGTGGAACCTCTTGCTGCCCACTGGCAGTTAAAGCATAGTAATCATGACGAGGAGCGACCACCAAATCAAACCTATCAAGGCGAGACCTGGGGTGCTGTATCTGAAATTCAAAGAACAGTACCAGAATTAGATTAAGATTTGTATTGTAAGAAGTTGGTTTGTGTTTTTGTTCGGTGAAATTGACAAAAATAGTGAGACCCGGAAAAATAGTTTTGAATACCACCTGAATGACAAACACGTTATCTGAAGCTAAATGCCTTATTGAGCTTGAATATGATATGGTGTCCCAGCCACAAGCAACAACTAATGTTGGGCCTTCCCTGGAAGAAAAGTAAATCGTCAATGTGTCATGTTAATAGCTTAACATTGCTTTAGAAACAAGTAGGGCTATCTGGATCTGAGAACTTAAAAACTGAAAAATGCGACCAAAAGAAGCCACAGTTCAGCACGTATGGTTGAGCAAAAATTAATACTCCCTCCGTCCAGGAATAACTGACTTGGGTTTGCCTAGATACGAATGTATCTATACACTAAAACATGTCTAGATACATTCGAATTTAGACAAACCTAAGTCAGTTATTTCTGGACGGAGGGAGTAGTACTCCTAACGAGCCCATAGTTTGCCACTGGCACAAGGCTCAACCTTACAGCCACAAAAAAACATAGAAGATGGCCTGTACAAAAATATTCAACTCCTATTCTTGATTTGTGACAAGAAAAATTAATTGACACATGAATAATATTCCAAGTGTCAGAACAGAAGGTCCCAGTGTTTTCTCCTTGAACCACATTGCACATAATTATATGATTGGAAAATCCATAAAAAGACGTGGGCATTCCATATGTAATGACAACATGTTAAAAAAAATGAAACAGTTACACCAAAACACAAGCAAATTAGGTGCCTTTACTGGAATTCCTGTGTGTTGTAACTTCTAAACACTCATCCTAGCAAAGCCCAATTTAACTAGTTGTCGAAAACTCATGGACTACATATACCATTTTAGCAATTCAACGTGGCCACCGGAGCAAAAACAAAATCCCCAGCATAAGCTATTTCATTTCATACAAATAAAGGGAGAGAGTCAAAGGCATAAAAGGAAACAAGTCATTACTTGTCGAACGTATCACGAGCCGTGCTGACGATCTTCTTGGTATCCACCTCCAGAACAGAAGACAACCCTACATACCCGCCATTCAGGACACGGTATGGCTTCCTCCCCTGAACCACAATCGCGAACCTCGTGTTGCGAAAGAGCTGCCTGAGCACTTGGTCTATTAGCTTGTGCATGGAAATTGGGAGGAAGTGCAGCCACTCGTTGATTCCCCCGCTCGGCCTTGTGACACGCTGCAAGTCAAGCCCGAGACGAATTAATTAACAGGAACTAATTTCGCAACGACCTGACGCCTGAGACGGGGAATCGAAACAGAGCCCGCGGCTCCACAGGAATGGAAATGCGAGGAGAAAACAGTAGGCTGTGGGAGATAGGGGGTGGGGGGTGGGGGGGTTACTGACGTAGAGGGCGAGGTGGTCCGCGAGGCCGAGGGCGCGGACGAGACCGAGGCACTGGCTCTCGGCGCTGGGAGAGCCGCTGGCCATGACGACGGCGCGGCGGACGACGTTTGCGCCGCCGCCGGTGAAGATCTCCGGGGTCTCCATTCCGGTGCCAGGGGGCTCGGGCAGCCGGATCGGCTTCATCGGGCTAGGGTTTGCGACCAGCTCCTACGCCTGGGAGAGGATCTGCAGTTCGATTGGGGTGGAAATGAATTGCAGGCTTGGGGGACAAGGATTCCCGGGAGAATGGAGGCGAGGCTAGAGGCAGGGTTCGTTGCTGGAAGGATGTGGGGTTTCGGGGTTTGGTGGTGTCAAACGGGCCGGAGCAGCGGTTACGTGTTTTCGTGGGATTCTCCGGTTTCAGACTTGGGCATTCTCTGGATGAACTGCCAACTGTGAGTAAAAAAAAAACATTGCGTACATTTTTGTCAGTTTTTTCTTTTGCGAAATTACGTTTTTGTCAGTTTGACTTTGTAATGTTGAACCAAGTAATAACATATAAAACATATCAATATTTATGATACAGTACAAAAATTATATTACTACTACTAGAATGTTCATAAAGAATATTGTTATATTACACGTAGTATTCAATAGTGTACTAGATATTTTTTTTATCCAATCAAACTTTATAGAGTTTGACTTCAACCAAAAGCTATGCACGATGTATATTTAAAAGTAGGTATAGTACGCAAACAAGTGGTTAGACCATGTATACACAAAAGCATATTGAATTGTGTTTGGAACATGTTCGATATACTAGAGAACTCGATTAGGAGATAAAACAATTGGAGATGTATGTGTGATTCATCACTCCCAATGGAGTACATAAAAATTTGTCGAAGCCTGTGCAAATTACAAATCAAAGTGCTTAGGATGCTAATTTTAATTTAACCCGTCTTAAGAACACTCGATTTATGGTGTTGCATCGCTGCTACTCACTCCATTCTTGAAAGCTACTCCTCCGCTCTCCATAGTTGGCAAAAATGATAGATTTAAAGAGGAGAAACTAGGACATTTCTTAATAAAATTCTAACATGTTTAGCTAATCCTAATTAGGGCATTGATTGTGCATTCATGAGCATCATATGTTAAAATGCATGCAAAAAAAACAATGCAAAACCCTAAACCCTAATCCTCCCTTCTCTTTCTGAAATGCATTCAAAAAGGTTTGGTATTTTGAAAAAAAAATACCAAAATTATGGTGCTCAAATGGACTAAGAGGGCTTCACAATATTTCACTAGTTTTATAAAAGCTCTGGTATTTTTGAAATACCCAAAACAGATTTCAAATAAAAATTACAAAGAGAGAAATTAAAACATAAACTAAAAAGGAAAAGGTTTTACAAATAAAATAGAGCCAGACCTGAGCTAGGCCGGCCCATCCCTCCTTTTCCCTCTCTGTCGCCTGCGCGCAGCTCCCCGCGGCCCAGCAAGGCCCAGGCCCACATACCCTTTTGACGTTTTGTTCGTCGTCTTCCCCGTCGCTGGAAAGCAGCTGCCTGTCGTCGGCCTCGCCGTCGATCCCTGCCGCCTGCTCTCCGCCGGAGAGGATAAGACCCGCCGTGTACACCTCTGCCTCGACCCTATCCTCTCGCGCGCGCCTCTCTCTCTCGCTCTCTCTCTCTCTGCGCGCCGAAACCCTAGCTCCGGCCAGAGATCGTTGTCGCCACCGTTCCGCACCTTCTCATGCCCTGCCGACAACGCCAGCGGCTCCGCCTCGTCGCCTTGACCGTCCCCACCAAAGGAATTGGTGCCTCGTGCCTCCAATCGTCGTCAAGATCACCGTCTTCCCCGACTCCGGTCGCCGCCTCCGTCGTCAATCGCTGCCAACTCCGGCCTCCTCGCTCCTATCCGTCGCCAGCGTCGCGCTCCTGGTGAGCCTCTGGTCCTCCTGGACCCCTCCTTTCTCTCCTTCCCGCTCTGCTTGCAGCCCGCATCGTGCGCCACCGTCTGTCGCCGCCAGTCGTCGTCGCAGGTGTCACTCCGGTGACCCTCTCGGAGCGCCGCTGCCACCATAGGGTTTGCCTCGCCGTGCTGGTTCGAATAGGATAGATCCTGCAGCCCCGTACGCCCTCCCTCGCCATCGCCGGCGACCACCTGGCGGTGGCCGTCGCGTGACGTCACGCCGACGCGGCCCTGACGTGGTCGTGGACCCGCTGACCGCCACGGTGGCACCTGACGTGGCCCTAGCCCACAGGTCAGCCTCTGTGGCTAGCCTATGCCCCAATGAGAAAGGTTAGGGTTAGGACGTGGTGACGTCAGCCATGTGTCATGCTGACGCAATAAAGGGTTTAAATTGTTTTAATAATTTTAGAAAAGAGTTTAATCTTATAAATTCAATATCTAATTATTTATAAGTCGGAAAAATATGTATAATATATCAAAATATTTAGAAAATGAGAGCTTTACAATAGACTCATAATCATGCATTGTTTAACAACTTTAATTACAAGTTTAATTAGAAGAATCAGTTGAACCCCGTAGGTGCGTTTGGACCCCTCGGATCCCGCTTAAATTGCCAAGCATGCCTTAGGGTTACATTTCAACTCTACTTAACTTGTCATATCATCATCCTTGCTTGAGCATTGCATCAATGCCATGTGTTGATTGTTTCCCCTTTCTTTCCAGTGTTTGCTTCTTTCCGGTAGAACACGATAACGAGATCGAGATCGAAGACCATGATCAACACCATCGAAGACCGACGAACAATACTTGACCAACTGTAACCAAGTCAAGTACAAGGCTTCCGGAGATCTATATTTGGGTATCAACAAACAAGGCAAGCATAGCCCCACCATTATACAATCCTATGATTTCAAAAGTATTTCATTCTTGCCATGTTGCATACGATTCTACTGTGGTCTTTTATCGATAGATAGAGTATCATATCTGTTGCATTACTCCCTTTGATCTTATATTACCTGATCCACTGCTCCTAGCATAACTAGGTTTGACTTGTGTGCACTGCTAGAGCTATTATCTGTGTCTTGCTTAGCCATGCTTAGCCGTCAGTACTGGTTCATCCAGAAGATGTACCAAATGCAGATAATCTAGTATAATAGGAGAACGAGGTATACTGATAAGGTAAGATTAGTGGTAAAGGTTAAACATGCTAAGGCTTATATGGGAGGCCATGGTGGGATGTGGTTTTTGCAGTCCCATACTCGCCACTACTAGGAACCGAGTTCTTGCCTTTGGAACCGAGACGAGCATACAGCCACACGGGGCCTAGAAAACCTCATGAGTAACTAACTTGCCTAGTAGATTCCATGAGTCACATAGTTCGGCGTTCCATTCGACATATGCATAGAAAATGTTTTCGAAAGAGGAGGTGAAGGAGGTGCATTCATACAGGTAGGTAAGCGTGGCCGGGGTTGGGGAGGCGGTTCCTCCGGGTAAACCAATCTCGCCCACATCTCTAAGGACCGGCTTCGGGATTTGACCCGTTACGGCGGAACCATCCTTAGGGCGTGACTCATGGTCTCGGCAAAATCAAGGTAAAGGTCGTGGTCAACCACCCTCTGTCGGCCTTCTAAGGAAGAGGGCTAATATTTTGGCACTAAGAGTTGGTTGGTACGTGTGGGTAAAGTTGTACATCCCTGCAGGGTTAAATCTTTTCGAAAAGTTGTGTTCACGGTTATGAACGCTTGGTGACCGAATTCTAAGATCATAGAGAACATTAACCTAATCGTAAAACTTGGCAGATCAACGTGTGCTTAAGGATGCTTCCTCTTGGGTATGAGGGGGTGATCCTAGTTGTGAGATGAGGATTACTTTGGTGGATATCAAGATGATGATCAATTCTTCGGAGATGTGGCTCTCTTATCCCCTTTTAAAATATTCTGAGTAGATGAGCTTCTTCTCCCTCTTGTTTTATAAACAAAGATGGCTTTATGCAAAATAACCCCACCAGCCATAAGTCTTGCGGAGTACACCATGTAGTCACCCCTTGCTTTGTTGATACTTTTGTAGCAGAATAAGTGTTCCCCTGAAGACAAGTTTGGTACGACATCGACACCGACGAGTAGCTTGGGCTTCTCGGCCGGCAACCTGGAATCTATGGGCTAGGACGTCATCGTTATGCTTCAGGCCTCTTAGGCCATTTGTTAAGTTTGCTATACTTAATAGCATAATTTGCCTTCTGTTGTTTGATGTTTGTGGTCAATGACCTCTGCTTGTAATATTTTGGTTCTTCGCTCAGTTATGAGCTTGATGTACTAATTTTTGCGTCACAGGGTTACTGTTGTGTTACCGACTTCTCACCGGATGTCCTCGAGCTCTAGGTTAAACTTATGTCAGGCTAAGGTCTGGACTTGTTTAACCCTAATCCCGGGGGTGTCACATAACCAGATTGGGTGGGATTAGGGTTTGACCCAGAACTCTGTCGCTTTCGCAGACGAAGTGGATCTAGAAATTTCTTCTGCCCTTATCATCACCGTTGGGGTGGGTTGGGCAGGTTCAGCGAAACCGAGGTAAACATCGATCTCGCCGAAAGGCATGATGGTGTAGGTGGTCACAGGTTCCCTAGCCGGAATCCAAGTCTCATCGAGAACGACAAGAGGGACATCGCTGGCATAGAGGACCCGGCCGACGGTGGTTGTTTCGCCGATTCTGATTCGCATAGATTCCGCTCGGAACAAAGATCCAAAACTCACCTGCCCCACAGTGGACGCCAACTGTCGTCATATTGGAGACATGCATGCCGAGAGGGGGTCCTCAAGGCGTGTGGAGAAAGAGGGTGTGAGGCGATGGTGTTCCGGGATGGTGAGCACACAAGCTTTACCCAGGTTTGAATCTGCCGGCTTTGGACAAATCCTACTCCTGCTAGCAATCTAGTAATACAGTAGAGCCGGAAGTGCAAATTACAAGAGTGGTTCGCCTGTGCGAGTTGAGGTTGTAGATTGTGGTGTTACCCTAAAGGCTGATCCCTAGAACGGCTTATATAGATATCCGACCCAGGGTTACAGGAGAGACCTATCTGGCTACGACACAGAGTCGGTTACAAAGTACATCTTGGACTATAGGTAACTACACAAGCCTAAGTGGTAAGTCTTCTGGGCCTTCCCGTAGCCAGATGGACCTCCGTCTTCTCTCCCTGACTAGGCCGCCCGTGAAGCAAAGCTCTAACCCGAAGTGGGCCACCCTGGTCAGCAAGTCACAGTGGGTATACCCAGAAAGTATATTCCCAACAACGCCCCGCCGCCACCTTCCCTGGGGGCGCACGCGGGCTTTGCCGACGTCCCCTCCAGTGGTGACGATGCGGGGTAGAGGAGAGAGGGAGCTAGGGGAGGGCAACGCAGGGGACGGGAAACAATTAGTAATCGCTAGGTGTAGTGACATAGAACTTCTAGCGCACCAATATGGTACACATGGTGAAGCATAAAAACACAAATGCTCCTAAAGGAAGCATCCACTAGTGGAAAAAGGGCCTTTGGTTTGGGCCATTTGTCTCGGCCGTGTCTGGGGCCGGGACTAATGGGCCGAACCGGACGGCCAGAATCCCCGAAATCACTTGTCCCGGCCCGTAAGAGACCTTTAGTCCTGGTTTGAGATACAAACCGGGACTAAAGGGTCTGGTGCCTGCCGCGCGGCCCTGTCACACCCATTAGTCCCGGTTTGTATCTCAAACCAGGACCAATGGGCTAGCCCTATATATATGGCACATGCTCTCCTCTATTTTTTCATGGGGGAAGGTGTGGCAAAGTTTGTGCTAGGTTTTTTCTCTTATGCACTAGAGGTGCTCGATGAAATGCATGTGAGAGCGATGCCACTTGAGTTCACACAAGACAAACATGATATGAGGTGCCCGAGCCACACTTAAGGTTTATCCTCTTTGTTTCGAAGTGTCCTAAAAGGTTAGCAACTATTTTCTCGTTTAGACCTCACGGTACTAATTTGAGCACCATTTGATATATATGGTTGTATGATGCAGATGAGCCATCCATGGATGTACGGTGACATAGGTATGACTACTCGGATGCTTATGATTTGCTACCCTATACGGGGTAAAAGGCTTCCAGCCCATGAAGATTTCAGACGATAGCCCAAGGAAGCAACCGACAAAGACTTTGATTATATTAGGAAAGAGTCTCTATACCGACAATGTGTTGGTATTGTAATCACGCGTATGTGAAACCTATCCGCATATAGCTTTGAGACCCGACCTATTATATATAGGACAGGAGAAGCCCAAGCGAGGGTACCGAAATCTCTTAGTCAACTTGTAATAGTGTGATTTCCCAATATTTAGGCGACTTTGACTCCATTGTTTTCCTGACATCCGACGAAATCCCCAGCGTTCTCTTTTCCGTGAAACCCTAAGTCCTTCATCATGGACATTGTCGAGGTTACCCCTCATCAATTGGCGTCGTCTGCGGGAACCCTGAACGCTGGAACCATGGATTCGTCAGACCGCTCCCCACCAAGCATCAACCCGACAAAAGAAGATCCACGCCCGCCCACCCCTGTATTGGTACCCGCATATTTCAACAGCGGATCCGATCTAATCATCGGAAGCTTCCACTTCCGAATAAAATACCCGCAAGAATCGCACCCTTATGCCTTGATCACATCAGAACTGTCGGCGGAAAACCTACGCCTACGACGGTACCAACATCTTCCGTCGGGTCCTCCATGGACGCTAGAGCACAGATTAAAGCAGGCAAGGAAAATGAGCAAATCGAGACGGATCTGGGGGACCTTGATGGTCTCTATGGCAATCTCTCCCTCGGATCAGATCCACATCTAACCCCACCACACGAAGCAAGCCCGGCCAATTCAGAACCCGAAGAAAGTAGCGAAAACATCGACTTCGAAAAAAGGATGGCAAAGATCTACCCAGAACTACAATCTTAGAATATTACCAGTACACCCTTTGGGGCAGAAGACAGCGTCATCGGCCGACGCATAACATGCCTCCAAGTGTGCATGGTCAACGGGAACACCTCAACACCAGGCGACTCTAACGGTAACCATATCCTCGACCCCAATGATATTTTATCAGATGACAATGCAGGAAATCTTGATCTATCGTTCATGTCGATCGACCAAGCAGGAAACATCAAGGCAAAAGAGCCCAGGCAGCTGATGAGTGCATATTTGCATCATGTTTTACATTATTATTTTGCATTGTAGATGTAGGATCTTGGTATTTTACGGCGCTCGCGCGCACATTTTATGTCTGTTTTTGCCAGGATCAGGACAGATGATGGATCCAATGGATACAATTATTGGAAAAGTTGTACTGTGGAGAAAAGGAGTCAAAAACAACGTAAATCGCTTGTTTGGGAAATATTAATAATACCAAAAGAAAACCAGAAGCGAACAAGGGAGACAGAGAGCCCAACGACCAACTATACGACTGGAGAAACTTTTCCGGCCGTATAGCTCTGGTCGTATAGTTGGCGCCGCCTCCGCCTCATCAAATAGTTTCACCCCGTGTAATTGGTTCGAGGAGACGACATACAGAACACCCATAAATCGTAGAAACCTCACCTCCGGAAGGAATCTGGAGGGGGAACTCATCCACAAGGGATCCATCTTCGCCCTGCGCAGATCCGGGAGGCTAAGGCATCGATCTTCATCATCCACTATTGCATCACCACCATATCCATCCATCCCAACTACATCTTGTATAGATCTTGTTGTAATTCCTATACTCATTGTGGATTTATACAAGTACTATTCATCTATGATTGTTTCCATTACCATTGCCATGATGTTGATTGCCTCCATGTATGAGTAGATCATTAGTTCTTGGGGAGATGGAGAACCCCTAGTATGAGATTGAAATAAGATAAAGTCTATTATGATATTCATCACTGTGACCATGTGTTAGATTCTCTACATCTTGATGTTGAGAGAAGTCGACTGATACGTTGCTAACATATCCATAACTTTTGATGTTACATGCTTGGTTTTATCTACTTTCTTATGTTTTGTTCCAACTTTGGAGTATTTTTCATACACTTTCTTGGACTAACCTATTAACAAGATGCCACAGTGCCAGCTGCCTGTTTTCTGCTATTTTTGGTTCTAGGAAGTCAGAAAATGAATATTCTCGAAATTGGATGGGACAAAAGCCAAAGTCAGTTTTTCACTACGGGACACAAGGAGCTAGAACACGAGACGGAGAGGGGACAGGGGGCCGCCACACCACCTGGCTACGCGGCCCAGCCTGGCCCGCGCCAGGGGGTGGTCTGGCCACCTCCGGCACCCTCTCGGCCTCCCCTTCCGACTATAAGATGCCTCCGATATAGAAACCCTAAGTACCCGATCAAAATTCCACGAAAGAGTCTGTAGCCACCATCATCTCCATCCCTAGATCGGGAGGGATCTGAAGCTCTTCCCGACACCCTGCCGGAGAGGGGAATTCACCCTGGAGGCCTTCTTCATCACCATGCAAGACTCTGGTGTGATGCATGAGTAGTTCATCTCTGGACTACGGGTCCATGTAGTAGCTAGATGGCTGGTTCTCCTCCTTTGTGCTATCATGTTTAGACCTTGTGAGCTCCATTCATGATCAAGATCATCTATTTGTAATCCTACATGTTGTGTTTGCGGGGATCCGATGGATATTGATATGCTATTTTAGATTGATTATTGATTCTATCATGTCTTTGTTATTTGTGATCTTGCATGCTTTCCGTTGTTAGTAGCTATCTTGGCCAAGTAGATGCTAGCAACTCCAAGAGTTAGTATTTATGCTCGATAGTGGTTTCATGCCTCTAGTAATCTGGGGAAGTGACAGAAATCTCTAAGGTACTAGATGTGTTGTTGCTACTAGGGAGAAAACAACAATCCTTTGTTCATAGAACAATCGTATTGTCTACTTTACACGCAATGCATAATGCAATTATATGTTGCTTGCAACTTAATACCAGAGGGGGTTCGGATGATAACCTGAAGGTGGATTATTAGTCATAGATGTAGTTGGATGGCGGTCTATGTATTATGTTGTAATGCCCAATCAAATCTCAGAGGAGTCAAGATGATTAGTATAGGCATGTATTGCTTTCTCGGTGTTTGTCAATTGCCCCGCTGTAATTTGTTCACCCAACATGTCATCTATCTTAAGGAGAGCCACCACTAGTGAACTATGGACCCCGGTCCTTTCTTTTACTATCAATCTACAATCAATTGTTTACTGCTTTGTGTTTACTTTCTGCAAACTATTACTTTCTTCCACTCGATACGTTTAATCCTTTGTTTTCAGCAAAACCGGTGAGATTGACAACCTCATCGCAAGTTGGGGGCAAAGTTTTGTGGTTGTGTTGTGCAGGTATCCACGTTGCTGCTGACACCGATAGTGCGCCCTGCCAATGTCCAGCTAGCAACACCTGGGGGTGTTTCCTTGCTCCTACTGGATTGATAACATTGGTTTCATAACTGAGGGAAAACTTGTTGCTGTGCTCATCATACCTTCCTCTTGGGGTTCCCCAACAGGCTCGATATATTTTGGGCTAAGCAACTGATTTTCTAGCGCCGTTGCCGGGGAGTCAAGGACATCTTCACAAGGGGAGTCCCTCATAACCAATCTCTTTACTTTGTTTTTTTGTTTTGCTTAGTTTATTTCTGCTTTGTTTGCTTGTTTCTTTATAAAAACACAAAAAAATTAGTTGTACTAGTTTGCTTTCTTTATTAAAAACAAAAAAAAATTATTATTAGTTCCTATCTTAAGTTGCCATTATGTCTAGCATTGCTCCAGTCACTATGTCACCTCAGGAAATGATTTTCACTTTCAAACAAGGAATTGAAGAGAGTTTCAAAGAAGCTTGGTCTAGAATCTCTGATTTACATGAAAAAATTGAACCTAAAATGACTCAAAGCTTGTTTCTTAGCAGTTTTTACTTTGGAACTGCTCTATGCTATAGATATACTTTGCATGCTAAGTGGGAAAGAGAAGACGAAATTGCTAGAAACATTAGTGTTTCTACTATCACTACCACTAGTGTTGAGGCTAGTATAGCTCTACTACTTTAGTTGATAATTATGATTTTGATCTTGATGGTTGCAACATCTCTGAAGTTATTAAGTTCCTACAAAAGCTTGCTAAAAGTCCTAATGCTAGTGCTATGAATATGGCCTTTACAAAACACATTACTGATGCTCTCATAAAAATTAAAGAAGAAAAGATGAAACATAAATCTTCAATTCCTATAAAACAAGAAGATGGTTGGGAACCCATCATTAATACGAAAGTTAATGATTTTGATTTCAAAGCTTTATGTGACCTTGATAGTAGTGTTTCTATTATGCCTAGAAGGATTTATGATATGCTTGATTTGCCACCATTGGAAGATTGTTATTTGAATGTCCCACTTGATGATAATGCTAAAAAGAAACTCATGGGGAGTATTAATGATGTTCTTATTATGGTTAACAATGCCTATGTCTCCGTCGATTTCTATGTTTTGGATGTTGAATGCAATGCTTCTTGTCCTATTACTTTGAGAAGACCTTTTCTTAGAACTGTTGGTGCCATTATTGATATGAAAGAAGGCACCATTAAATATCAACTCCCGCTCAAGAAAGGTATAGAACACTTCCCTAAGAAGGGAGATAAGATTTATTTTGCCTCTCCTATGAACACTTCCATAACATATTAAAGGGAGATAAGATTTATTTTGCCTAAGAAAGGTATAAACACGATTACTAAGAAGGGAGATACGATTTATTTTGCCTCTCCTATGAACACTTACATAACATATTAAAGCTCCAAAGGAGGGTTTAGTCAAGTATGATCCACCACCCAAACCAGAAAAGAAAAGAGAAGATGAAGCAACACTTGCCTCTGTGGAACCAATTTATGAAGTATCTTTCCCTAACACTACACAAAAGCATATTTTTGAATATGAATAGGTTAAAGCAGTACAGGAAAAGAAGGAAGATGAAAGCATGCCAAGAGTCACGGAACACCTGAAAGAAAACAAAGATGAAGAGGTAACCAAGGAAGCAATTATGGCTATGTACTCACACTGTAACATAGTTGAACTTGATGTAGAAACTTCCATATTGGTTGAAGGTAAAATAAAGGTAAAAGATGTGGGTAAGCCTATTCTTCCCTACATATTTAAAGAAACCTCTTATTACGGTTTATGTGATCTTGGCACCGAAGTTAATGTTATATCTTATGATTTTTTACTTAGAAATAAAAGAAGAAATAGAACCGGCTACAATTGAAAATACTGATATGAAAATTATGTTAGCCAATAAGAACCTTAGAATCCCAATGGGAGTAGTTGACAATGCAACTATCACAATTGGCAACAAAAACTTTCCTATCGATTTTGTAGTTGTTGATATGCCAGCTGACACTCTTTTCCCAATCATATTTGGAAGGAACTTTTTGGGTGATATAGGTGCCTATGGTAATTTCAAGAAGGAGATTGTGTATCTTAAACTTGGGGGAACAGAAAATAAATTCCATTTTTCCAAATTTAAAGACAGGCCTCCACAAATACAAGAAGAAGAGGAAGAGAGAACTATTGAGAAAATAGCGGCTCTTTTCTTTGGTAATCAAGAAGAAGAAATAAATGAGGATCCAAATTATGAAGAAATAGTTATGGAGGACAAGTCCCTAGAAGAACTAGAAGATGACTTAGATTCACTTCACATTTTGGGACCTCCAACTGACGAGGCTTTTGAAGAGCCAGAAAAGCGAGGGGATGAGGAATTACCACCCCCAGAGTTGAAGAATCTACCAGATAATCTCAAATACAGGTTCCTAGATGATACAAATAAATTTCCTGTTATTATTAGTGCTAAACTTTCAGGAAAAGAAGAAGAAGAACTTATGGAGATACATAAGGATCATCGCCAAGCCTTTGGGTACTCAATGGATGACTTGAAGGGCATTAGTCCCATGAGAGCCATCCATCGAATATTCATGGAAGAAGGTGCTAAACCCGTTGCAGAATTTAATAGAAGATTAAAGCCTGAAATGAAAGAAGTGGTAAGAAAAGAAATTGTAAGCCTATTGGACGTATGTATAATTTATCCTATTAAAGAGAGTGATTGGGTAAGTCATGTTCACTGTGTCCCTAAGAAGGGTGGTTTAACTGTTGTTCCTAATGAAAATAATGAATTAATACCTACTAGAACTATTGTTGGGCACCGGATGTGCATAGACTTCAGGAAATTAAAGTAAGAAACTAGGAAAGATCATTATCCACTACCGTTCATAGATCAAACTTTAGAAAGGTTAGCAAACCATACTCATTTTTGTTACTTGGATGGATACTCAAGTTTCTCTCAAATAGTTATTCATCTAGATGCCGAACTTAAAACAACTTTCATAAGTCCTTACAGTTTACGTGCTTACTGACGTATTCCTTTTGGTCTATGTAATGCTCCAGCTACTTTTCAATGATGTATGAATGCTATTTTTGTGGATTTTATAGAACTTATAATGGAAGTATTTATGGATGACTTTTCTGTCTATGGAACTTCATTTACTAGTTGCTTGGATAATATCAAGAGAGTTTTGCAGCATTGTGAAGAAACTAATCTTGTTCTAAACTGGGAGAAGTGTCACTTTATGCTCAAAGAAGGTATAGTCCTCGGACACAAGGTATGAGGTAAGGGAATTGAAGTTGATAGAGCTAAGGTTGAAGCGATAGAGAGAATGCCGCAACCTAGGGATATTAAAGGTATAAGAAGTTTTCTTGGTCATGTGGGTTTTTACAGAAGGTTCATTAGAAATTTACCTGGGATATCTAAGCCTTTGACTAACCTCTTGCAAAAGGGAATGAGATTTAATTTTGATGATAAGTGTCTTGAAGCCTTTGATAAACTGAAAAATGCTTTAACTCGAGCTCCCACCATTAAACCACCTATCTAGGATACAACCTTTGACTTAATATGTGGAGCTAGCGATGATGTTGTAGGAGTAACCCTTGGACAACATATTGGTCGTAGATTTAATATTATACATCATGCTAGTAGAACTCTCATGGTGCTCAAAAGAATTACCCTAAGGAAGAAAAGGAACTTTTTGCTGTATTTTTCTCCCGCGATAAATTTCGTTCTTATATAGTTGATGCAAAGGTGAGAGCTCACACGGATCGTTATGGCTTAAAAGAACTCCTTGAAAGGAAAGATCATAAGCCAAGGCTGATCCGTTGGATTCTTTCACTTCAAGAATTTGAGTTGCAGATTATGCACGGGCAAGAAATAAAAATGTTAGATGCAGTGTCCATGTTTGCCCAGGAAGACACCAATCTTATTGAGAGGAACTTTAGTCCTAGTGATTTTCGTTTATGGGAATTATTTAATGAACTAAACTCAATTCCTCCAAAAGAGAAGGAGTCCTTGTTGTGGGAGGAACTTTCCATCCCCGATTAAGCAAATGGTAAGTGCAAGGTAAGTGTTCTTATCCAAATAAGTGATTTTGTTTTCACAAATGTTACTCCTAAAAATTCTGCCTTTGAAATCCTTGTGTTTTCTGAAGTTTTAGAGGGGTTTGACCAACTATACGGGCGGAGCTATACGACCGGAGAGGGAGCTCCCGCCGTATAGTTGATCGTTAAACTCTCTGTATCATTCTCGTGAAATTGTTTTTGATATCTAAGCCTATACGATCGCAACTATACGACTGGAGCAAAAATTCCGGCCGTATAGTTAGTCGTTGAACTCTCAGATAGTTTTGCTTTTTGGTGTCTGTATCTATATGGTCACAACTATACGACCGAAGCAAAAATTCTGGCCGTATAGTTGGTCGTTAAACTCCCAGACACTTCTGATTTTCGGTGTGTGCATCTATACGGTCGCAACTATATGACCGAAGCAAAAATTCTGGCTGTATAGTTGGTCGTTAAACTCTCAGACACTTTTCATTCGATCTTTCTTTTATATTCAGCTAAAAAAACATTAGTGTCGGTTCCGAGTCGTGATTTAATCGACCTGGACTCAAGATATTTGGAAATATCTGCCCAGAACCAACTATACGACCGGAGATATACGGGTCGCGCCTATATAATTGGTCGTTACGCGGCTGGACAGTTCCAAATTCGTGATTTCTTTCCCTGTTTCGTTTGGATTCTTTTCTTGGACAACAATTTGGTGTTTCTCACGAGTTTTACCGACCTCTGACCCCCTTATATATTGTCATTGTCTCTCTCTCTAATCGCAATCTACAAGAACAAATCTAGCAATACGGTGTCCTGTTCTAGGCTATGAAAACCCATGGGGCTCATCGCTCCTTCCAGGGACCGATCTAGCAACCCGTCCGTGGAGGACGATGAAGAGGAGATGGAGAGGTTTAACCCGAGGTACAAGGAGTATGTTGAGCCAAGCTACTTCAACAACGATTCTGAAGATGACGTGGTTGATGTCTACATCCACCGAGACGTATATGATCCACCTGAGATCAATTAGGCGGCGATGAAGAAAGCTCAACAAGAGAGATAAGATCGCAAGCCACATGGAAAAGGGCGTGTGGAGACGGTCAAGTTCATCACCATAGATCCAAGGCTGCACAAGTGTAAGGAATTATCTAATTTTGGTGCATGTGCTAGCAAAGAAGGGGAGGTTCTACTCTCGAAGCCAACCATTGGCGCTCGTATGAAGGTTAAGCCTCAAGAAGAGTGGAGGCACGGTTTCCACTTCCCCGATCCATCAATTATGGATGAGGAAGAAGAAGCTGTCCGCAGGACTAAGGATCACGTGCGGGCACTAGAGATATATTAGAAGTAGGAGCTACTCCATCGCGTCAAAGTCCGTCACCGTCTCAATGAGATGGAGAAGAGGGAAGACCTCCTTCCATTGGTGACCAAGCTCGCAGATAGAGTGGTCACTCTGCAATCAGATCTGTGTAGGTGCTACAGCCGCATAACTACTCTGGAGGAGACCAACAAGAAGCTCTGCACCGCGGTGTTACGTTCCATGGCGCCACAGTGACCTACAAAAATAATGGTATCAAATAATCGCAAGGGATTATTTGATCCCGCCTGGCTTGATTCCAAGCTTGGGGAGATCTTTAAGACCTTGTAATCTATCCTATAAGTTCTTTTTTGCATTAGTTCAAACTAGAAATAAAGTTTGCATCATTAGAATTCCATTCAGGAATAGTCGATCCCTTTTATGAAATTCTGAGTTTATTATTATATATGGAGCAATATTGAGTTTGTGTTTGCTTTAATGATAGATGAATGGCTTGAATATGATTTTACTTGCACTTGATGATAGCAATAGGAGTCTTCCAAACCATTGGTATTGATGGAGCACATAAAGATAATTTGGTCAATATGATGTAAGTCTACGGTTTGATTCACAAAGAAAAATTATCTATACAATTTAGCTAAAATAGAAACCTTGAACAAAGGAAAATTAAAGTGATATCCAAATAGAGTGAGAACAAGTCGAGTTAGAATATCCAAGTCATAAGAATGCTTCATATACAGTTGGAATTTGATAATTGAGATTGTTGAGATTTGAATTCCTACATAAGGTGGAATATATGGCTAGCTCCTTTGTACATCACTTAAAACAAAAGTGTGAGCATATATGCAAAAGAAAAGAAAAGGAAAGAAGAAAAAGAGCTAATGTGCAAAGAGCAAATAGGCATATACCACTGTATTGCAGTATGACAAAGTGACACTTTTTAAGGTGTGAAGCCTTCTAATACTATTCAGATGGTTCGAGTAAAGTACTATTCATGAACTTATTCCCCTGTATCGTATATAATAAACACATACTGCAATTGCCTCATTTATTTTATCGACCCAGCTTCATGAATATGAGGATCATATCCATTAAGCTAAAAACTTGCTCGGCATGAGCAAGAGTATAATCTTGGGGAAGTTGATGAGTGTATATTTGCATCATGTTTTACATTATTATTTTGCATTGTAGATGTAGGATCTTCGTATTTTACGGCGCTCGTGCGCACATTTTATGTCTGTTTTCACCAGGACCAGGATAGATGATGGATCCAATGGATACAATTATTGGAGCAGCTGTACTACGGAGAAAAGGAGTCAAAAACAACGTAAATCGCTTATTTGGGAAATATTAATAATAGCAGAAGAAAACCAGAAGCGAACAAGGGAGGTAGAGAGCCCAACGACCAACTATACGACCGAAGCAACTTTTATAGTTGGCGCCACCTCTGCCTCGTCAAATAGTTTCACCCCGTGCAATTGGTTCGAGGAGACGACATACGAAACACCCAGAAATCGCAAAAACCTCACCTCTGAAAGGGATCTGGAGGGGGAAATCATCCACGAGGGATCCATCTTTGCCCTGCGCAGATCCGGGAGGTTAAGGCATCGATCTTCATCATCCACTAATGCATCACCACCATCTCCATCCATCCCAACTACATCTTGTCTAGATCTTGTTCTAATTCCTATACTCGTTGTGGATTTATACAAGTAGTATTCATTTATGATTGTTTCCATTACCATTGCCATGATGTTGATTGCCTCCATGTCTGAGTAGATCATTAGTTCTTGGGGAGATGGAGAAACCCTAGTATAAGATTGGAATAAGATAAAGTTTATTATGATATTCATCGTTGTGACCACGTGTTAGATTCTCTACATCTTGATGTTAAGATAAGTCGACCTCTCAATATTTGCCTCTTGTGGGGACTTGATGGAGGGAACTACTTGTTGGTAGACGAAGGAGTGCTAGCACTTACAGTGACTATAAAGATGTTGGCACCCCTTACGTATCAACTTGGGAAACCGAGGAAAATCACGGAACACTATCCATGCCATGATATACGTCCTACAGGATTACATCCCTTAATAGCGCATTAATTTGATTGATGTCGATTGCTGACTGTTGTGGTTATGAGGATGATGTGAGCAGCGGTTGCTGCCTATTCATCCAAATACGGAGTTTCTCCCACACATACACAGTTGAGAATGTTCATGATGATAATATTTATCTTAAATCTTTACAATACTAGTGGTGTATCTGCTACTCCCTCAGAACGCCTTTTCCCTACTGCAGTTCCAATCTCTCTTACATACGCGATACTTACTTTCTGTATTAAGTTATTTTGGTTTACTTTATTATTGCTCTTATACCCAAAACCCCCAAACACCTTTTTACACAATACTCGCTCTTTATCTTGTCACTTAGAACTTTATCTAGCATTTCTATCGCAATATTTATTTCAAGAATCATTAGACTTCAGACTTCTGCCCCCTGTGGGATTGATATCTTTATTTCGAAACTAGCTACAAACGATTTGTGCACTTGCAATCATCAGCAACCATTGTGGCCGCGCAAACATACCTGCTCACAACTCAGCCCGCACCCAACGATCCCCGTGCGGCCCTCCACCGCTCTGCCCTGATGAACCTTGGCATGGTGGGAGCCTCTCTCACAGAAGTAGAGCAAGGAACCAAAAGGCAGCCCGATAGATCCCCACGCTGTCGCAGCAACCCTCGGCAAGTGGGATACACCCGACAATCTCGATCTCCACACCAGGCACATCTCGTAGGGCTCGAGCCACGAAGCAACACAAGGGATGACAGCACGCAACACAGAAGTGATGGATCAAGAGATGAAAATCATAGCTGACGATACCATGATTTATACAACAAAGACGATTACGAGCTATGCGGGGCCAGTTGTTTCACTCAGTGGATTTGCAAAACCTCAGTACCCAAGGACTTCAAACTTTCGCACGACCGCCACAAGTACGATGGACTCTAGGAACCCGAAGCATGGTTAGCAGATTATTTGGCCACTGTCTAATTACAAGGAGGCTCTACAACTACCGAAATGCAAAGCTTACAAGTACATCTCACCGGCGCCGCAAGATCATGGCTCAGACAGTTACCCGAAGATTCCATCGGTAGCTGTAACAACTTGGAAGATAAGTTCATTCGGCAGTTCCAATCTACGTTAAAACAACCTACATCCTTGGAGCAGTTGCGGGCATGCAAACAAAATTCTCGGGAATCAATAAGAGCATTCATCCAATGATGGAATATCATAAAAAACTCAGCTGAGTCCATATCTGATGAAAGGGCCATCGATGCCTTCAACGACGACCTCTGTCGCCGAGAATTCATAGAAGAACTGAGACGGGTTAAACCCAAAACAATCTCATAATTAATGGAAATAGCAAATCGTAGAAGACACATTGCATAATAAGCGTACGCGATCACCCGAAGAAGACAGGGATAAGCACGACAATTGTAGAAGAAGAAGGAACAATGATGGAAACACGAGACCAAGTTACGTCGCAGCCGGTTTCTCGGGTGAAGGTAACAACAAAAGCAACGACTACAACAGCGGACACCGCCATAACAGGGACGACGTCAGAGGGAGCTAGTCAGCATAGCGGTACCAGCCAAGAGCTCGAGACCCACCCATGTCCGCAATGCAAATGCTAGAAGGACCCTATAATATGCATTTTTACGTCAACTCAGTGGGCAGACGACAATATAATCATCTCATGCAAGACTGCCGAACATTCTTGAAGATACAGGAGCTATGTAATGCAAAAGCAACTGAAGCGGCAAACCGAGGATACGCATCTATGCCTGGCACATTAGCCATCGACGCACCACTAATACATTGCAAATGTATCTATAAATTTTGATGTTCCATGCTTAGTTTTATCCACTTTCTTGTGTTTTGTCCACACTTTGGAGTACTTTTCATATGATTTCTTGGACTAACCTATTAACAAGAGCCACAGTGTCAGCTGCCTATTTTCTGCTGCTTTTGGTTCCAGGAAAGTCAGAAAATGAATATTCTCGGAATTGGACGGGACAAAAGCCAAAGTGCCTATTTTTCCGGAAGTCATCGGATGCTAGAATACGAGACGGAGAGGGGCCAGAGGCCGGCCACACCACCTGGCCGTGCGGCCAGGCTTGGCCCGCGCCAGGGGGTGGTGTGGTGGCCCCTGGCACCCCCTCGGCCTCTCCTTCTGCCTATAAGATGCCCTCGGGACGAAAACCCTAAGTGCCCGATCAAAAATCCACGAACGAGTCTGTAGCCGTCGTCATCTCCATCTCTAGATCGGGAGGGATCTGAAGCTCTTCCCGGCACCCTGCCGGAGAGGGGAATTCACCCTGGAGGCCTTCTTCATCACCATGCAAGCCTCCAGTGTGATGCGTGAGTAGTTCATCCTTGGACTACGGATCCATGTAGTAGCTAGATGGCTGGTTCTCCTCCTTTGTGCTTTCATGTTTAGATCTTGTGAGCTCTGTTCATGATCAAGATCATCTATTTTTAATTCTGCATGTTGTGTTTGCAAGGATCCGATGGATATTGAGATGCTATTTCAGATTGATTATTGATTCTATCATGTCTTTGTTATTTGTGATCTTGCATGCTTTCCGTTGTTAGTAGCTATCTTGGCCAAGTAGATGCTAGCAACTCCAAGAGTTAGTATTTATGGTCGATAGTGGGTTCATGCCTCTGGTAATCTGGGGAAGTGACATAAATCTCTAAGGTACTATATGTGTTGTTTCTACTAGGGAGAAAACAACAATCCTTTGTTTACTTTACACGCAATTCGTAAAGCAATAATCTGTTGCTTGCAACTTAATACTGGAGGGGGTTCGGATGATAACCTGAAGGTGGATTATTAGTCATAGATCCAGTTGGATGGCGGTCTATGTATAATGTTGTAATGCCCAATCAAGTCTCAAAGGAGTCAAGATGATTAGTATATGCATGTATTGCTTTCTCGATGTTTGTCAATTGCCCCGCTTAATTTGTTCACCCAGCATGTTATCTATCTAAGGAGAGCCACCTCTAGTGAACTATGGATCCTGGTCCTTGTCTTTTACATACAATCTATAAAATGTTTACTACTTTGTGTTTACTTTCTACAAACTATTACTCCTTTCCATTCAATACGTTTAATCCTTTGTTTTTCGCAAAACACCGTGAGATTGACAACCTCATCGCAAGTTGGGGACAAAGTTCAGTGGTTGTGTTGTGCAGGTCTCCATGTTGCTGCTGGCACCGGTAGTGCGCCCTGTCATCGTTCATATAGCTACACCTTTGGGGTGTTTCCTTGCTCCTACTGGTTCGATTAAACCTTGATTTCATACTGAGGGGAAACTTGCTGCTGTGCTCATCATACCTTCCTCTTGGGGTTCCCAACGAGCTCTACATCAACCACGCTCCAGCATTTTTTTGGCGCCATACACAGAGCCATCAAGCATTTTTCTGGCGCCGTTGCCGGGGAGTCAAGGATATCTTCACAAGGGGAGTCCCTCATAACCAATCTCTTTACTTTGTTATTTTTGTTTTGCTTAGTTTTCTTTTTGCTTTGTTTGCTTGTTTCTTATTCAAAAACACACAAAAATGAAGTCTCCCTTAGTGGTTGCCTCCTCCTTAGCTCACCATGTAGATCCCTACTTTCACCCTAAAAGACCTTTCAATTGGTAGTGGTTCCATAATTGGGAAAGATAATATTGAAGAATTCTTTAATCATGTTAGTAAGCATGAAGATACTGAGGATAGATCCCTTGAAGAACTTGCTCCAAACTATGAGATTGCTACAGCTTCTTTAATCCACATGTTAGAAGCTAGGTTTGTTAACCTCAACCCCTTAATGCAAGTAATGTTTCTTAAGCTTAAAGAAATTGAGGACCCTGAAAAGAGGGATTTTATTCTAGAAACTTTGTTTAAGGAGTTCTATGATGTTGCCAAGGAAGCCATGAAAGTATTTGAACATTTCAATATGCTAGGCTCGTGTGTAGATGTTGTTGGTACACGAGAAAAGATGAACAAAACCGAACCTAATGGGGAGGAACCTAAGATGCCAATACCCTTTAAACTAGTAGCAATACATGATGCCATAGAAAAGAATCTTGATTGGATTGTTCCTGCAAACCCTTTTGATGAGAATAGTGAACCTAAGAGCATTTAGAGAGGATCCTCTAGAACTTATTTGGATGATATACCTTGCCTTGTTGAAAATATTTCTGGTATTGATCTTAATGCTTCTTCATTTGAGAACACTTGATTCTTTTTCTTGCTTCTTATGCCTAACTTAAAGGCGTTAAAGAAAAGTACTTATTGGGAGATAACCCAAAAGTTTTAGATGAGTCTTGGAAGTTATTACCTCTGTAATAACCTCTCGTTATCCTTTTTATTTGCTTTTTGTGCCAAGAGTAACCTCTAATGAGAGAGAGGTAATGATTGGGAAAGTTGCTGTCCCGAAACAGATTTTTGTGCTTCACCATAAAAATTCGTGTAAAATCTCTGGCCGTCTTTTTGAGGCGTGAATTTTTGTGATTCTGCACCAGGTTGTTATATAACTTTAGTTAGTTCAACACGTTTTGATTTGAGCAACAGAAGTTCTTCGAAAAAATTCGTCTTTACCTGCTGGTCTGTTTTGACAGATTTCTACCATTTTCTGCATTTGCTTCTTGTTGGTTCGTTTCTAAGTTCTTTTGGGGAATTGAGCTCTTTGAGGGAAGTGCTTCAATATCTAGTGTTATAATGGGAGTTTATTTGGTGTTAGAACTGAACCTTAAGACTTACTTATCTTGAGTGCACTAATGTTGCTAATAAAGATCGTGTGAAATTTTGTATGAAGGAAAATTTTCAGGTGTATGGAAGGAATGAGTAATGAGATGAAGGATGGACTAAAGCTCAAGCTTGGGGATGCCATGCGTGTCACTCCCAAGAAATATCCAAGAAGTACAAGCATCAAAGCTTGGGGATGCCTTGGGCATCCCCTTCTTCATCAATAAAAATCCCAGGTTTCTTCCAAACGCTTCGTTTTTATTGTTTCATGCACAATTGTGTTGTTCTTCGAGCGTCTTCTTTTTCATTTTCATTTTGGTTTTTCGTTTGCTTGGTTTTCTTAGTTTTCTGAATAAATTGGTTGGAACCCCTCTTTCATACATTGGTTTGCAAATAGTTTGGTTTGGTTTGGAAAAGAGTAGGAAAGTTCATACTTATGTGGTAAAAGGAGCTCGTTTTTTACTGTGGCCTATGCTTTGTCATGCCATGCTTGATATTGTTTTGGATTTATGCTTAGTATTCTTTGCTGTATCATGACTTGTTATAAACAATTGAGATTGCTTAATGTGCCTTGGATGAATCATGTGTTGTTTTAGCATATTAAAGCATAGTATAGTGGTATTCTCCTTTGATGCTTTATTTGGGTTGACTTGGCGCATGCTCACACGATGTTGTGACTATATCAAGTCACCATAGCCTTTATGATCCTTTAGTTTTCAACTTGTAGTATCACTTTATGCTTTGATCAATGATGTTTTGTCGCGCTGCATGATTATGACCATTATTGCTCTCTTAGTTTGTCGCTCCCAGTCTTTTGCTAGCCTCCACAACCAAGTATGAGTTCCACTCATGCATCCAACTCCCTAAACCAAGTTATTCCAAAGAGTCCACCATACCTACCTACTAGCTTATGCTATTCCAAGTATATTCTTGTTTTTGTCTACCTTCCAAATTAAACTTGTTATGAGAAAACTAGTGATTAAAGCTCTCATGAACTTGATGTCACACTTTAATTTTTTGCATCTAATAAACTTGAACCATTGGGTCCTTCTTTGTTGTGTATATGCTTGCGCTTTATAAGTTGAAATTAGCAGAACCATGTTTCATGGGGAACACTTTCAACATTGCACTTGTACTTTGTACCCCGTTAATATCATGTTCTTTTACTTACGGATCCCGGCGGTGTGAAATAAAAGTGGAACTTGTAAGATCATGGAATTTGTATGTGTGTTAGTGAAACGCCTGGGCCGCTAGCCTAAGCCATGCCTAATCATGGTGGAAACTTGCAGCATCACCATAATGAGCACTCTATGAAGCATCCTCAATAAAAACATATGCAAATAGCAAACAAAAAGATCGCTGAGATGCTCATTGTCTGCTTGCCTTGTCATTTTTATTATGGGAAAGCTCCCGTATCATGTGCAAGGGGTACCCCGTTGGTGGTTCTTTATGATACACATGTACTTACAATGACAAGAGCTTACTCGTGACTAAAGTTGAGTAGCATGAGGTTCGGTTTTCGTAAGTAAGGGGCTTGATATTTCGGTTTATAACTTGTCAAGCATATCCTCTTAGTTGTGTCACTTTAACCTTAATCACCTTCAAGATGCTTATGATTGGGGCAATGAGAGCTGAAAGCTATAAGTACCATAATTTTTGGAAGCTCTTTATGAGACTTAAATCCCTACTTCCTTTTACAAAAAGGCCTTTCTTCCACCATTATATTGAGTCTCCACTTTCTATCTTTATGCACCTACTTTGAGAGCATAGTGGCCATTCTTAGTTCTATGTGCATTGTCCCAAGACTAGTTGATTGATGCATAATTTGATATTGCTTGTTTTAAACTATTTGTATCTAGTCACTCTTATGAACTTTGAAGGTGTCCTATGCATTTATATTTTCTACTCTATTGAGGGACAAGCTGAATGCCTTTATGCTATGTTTTCTTTATGTGAAACAAACAAACGTCTTGCAAAGCATTGTAATTCATGAGTCTTTTGTTTGTGCCTTTTCATGTTGCATCATAGTTTCTTTGTCTTATTGCTAGAACTTTGTCTTTCATGCTATGATTGAAGTACTATGATCCCAGCTTTGAATGTTTTACAAATACATTGATCAAGTTTTTGATGGTGCATGTCACCTCAAAAATTATTCTTTCTTTTTATCACTTACCTACTCGAGGACGAGCAGGAGTTAAGCTTGGGGATGTTGATATATTGCAAATGTATCTATAATTTTTGATGTTCCATGCATGGTTTTATCCACTTTCTTGTGTTTTGTCCACACTTTGGAGTACTTTTCATATGATTTCTTGGACTAACCTATTAACAAGACCATAGTGCCAGCTGTCTGTTTTCTGCTGTTTTTGGTTCCAGGAAAGTCAGAAAAATGAATATTCTCGGAATTGGACGAGACAAAAGCCAAAGTGCCTATTTTTCCGGAAGTCATCAGATGCCAGAATACGAGACGGAGAGGGGCCAGAGGCCGGCCACACCACCTGGCCGTGCGGCCAGGCTTGGCCCGCGCCAGGGGGTGGTGTGGTGGCCCCTGGCACCCCTCGGCCTCTCCTTCCGCTTATAAGATGCCCTCGGGACGAAAACCCTAAGTGCCCGATCAAAAATCCACGAAAGAGTCTATAGCCGCCATCATCTCCATCCCTTGATCAGGAGGGATCTGAAGTTCTTCCTGGCACCCTGCCAAAGAGGAGAATTCACCCTGGAGGCCTTCTTCATCACCATGTAAGCCTCTGGTGTGATGCATGGGTAGTTCATCCTTGGACTAAGGATCCATGTAGTAGCTAGATGGCTGGTTCTCCTCCTTTGTGCTTTCATGTTTAGATCTTGTGAGCTCTGTTCATGATCAAGATCATCTATTTGTAATTCTGCATGTTGTGTTTGCGGGGATCCGATGGATATTGAGATGTTATTTCAGATTGATTATTGATTCTATCATGTCTTTGTTATTTGTGATCTTGCATGCTTTCCGTTGTTAGTAGCTATCTTGGCCAAGTAGATGCTAGCAACTCCAAGAGTTAGTATTTATGCTCGATAGTGGGTTCATGCCTCTGGTAATCTGGGGAAGTGACAGAAATCTCTAAGGTACTAGATGTGTTGTTGCCACTAGGGAGAAAACAACAATCCTTTGTTCATATAACAATCGTATTATTTACTTTACACGCAATTCATAAAGCAATAATCTGTTACTTGCAACTTAATACTGGAGGGGGTTCGGATGATAACCCTAAGGTGGATTATTAGTCATATATGCAGTTGGATGGCGGTCTATGTATAATGTTGTAATGCCCAAAGATGATTAGTATAGGCATGTATTGCTTTCTTGATGTTTGTCAATTGCCCCACTGTAATTTGTTCACCCAACATGTTATCTATCTAAGGAGAGCCACCTCTAGTGAACTATGGATCCCGGTCCTTGTATTTTGCATACAATCTATAAACTGTTTACTGCTTTGTGTTTACTTTCTGCAAACTATTACTTCTTTCCATTCGATACGTTTAATCCTTTGTTTTCCGCAAAACACGGTGATATTGACAACCTCATCGCAAGTTGGGGATAGAGTTCTGTGGTTGTGTTGTGCAGGTCTCCACGTTGCTGCTGGTACCGGTAGTGCGCCCTGCCATCGTTCAGCTAGCTACACCTTTGGGGTGTTTCCTTTCTCCTACTGGTTCGATTAAACCTTGGTTTCATACTGAGGGAAACTTGCTGCTGTGCTCATCATACCTTTCTCTTGGGGTTCCCAACGAGCTCTACATCAACCACGCTCCAGCATTTTTGTGGCGCCATACACAGAGCCATCAACCACCACCACCATCACCAGCAGTGTTACCACAAAACACAACTGATCAAAAACAATGAATACCCTAGGCCAAAGGGGCAATGTCCATGATTCAGAAAGGGCACCCATCCAACAGAACCCAGAAGCTCATCACACGACAAATCAATATGGCGGAAACAACAACATTAACCACACTCGAATATCTCCACTGGTCAGAGCAAGAAATCACATTCAACAGAGCTAATCACCCGCTCCAGATCCCACGACCGGGTCACTCAGCCGTGATAGTCGAAGCACAAATTGGCGGGTTCGATATGAGCAAGGTCTTCGTGGACGCAGGAAGCGGAATAAATCTGATCTACGCAAAAACCCTAAGAACAATGGGCTACCCCCTAGACAATCTCGTGCCATCAGAAATATCTTTCCACGGAATAGTACCAGGTACAGCTAAAATTCCTTTAGGAAAAGTATTTCTTGACGTTGTTTTTGGTTCCAAAGTAAATTTCAAGCGAGAAAAACTCGAATTCAAAGTCATGGACTGGCCATCACAATATCATGCGATCCTGGGACGACTAGCTTTCGCATGGTTCATGGCAGTTCCGCATTATGCGTACCTGATCATGAAAATGCCAGCACCAAAAGGAATTATCACGGTAAAAGGAAGCTTCACACGTGCCAACAATTGTGATCGGGAGTTCAACAAAATTTCTGAATCTTTCGGGATGGCAACAAAGTTCGAACAACTCAAAATTTCAGCAATTGCAGAACTGCTGGAAGTAGCGCGTGTCAATCCCGATCAGGCTTTTGACACGACAAAGCGCACCAAAGAAGTGCAGATCCACCCCGTCGACCCGACGAAAACAACATTTGTGGCTTCCAATCTTGGTCCCGCATAGGAATGCGTGCTCATTGAGTTCCTCCGTGAGCAATGGGAGATCTTCACATGGCTACCTTCTAACATGCCGGGAATTCCCATGGAACTCGCTAAGCATGCATTAAATTTGGATCCAAAGGCGAAGCTAGTAAGACAACCGCTTCGTCGCTTCGTAGAACCAAAGCATAAAGCCATTGGGAAGGAGCTCCATCGCCTCACTGACGCCAACTTTATCAAAGAACTAACAAAAGCAGAGTGGGTCGCCAACCTAGTATGCGTTCCAAAGAAAAATACTACAGAACTTCGGATGTGCATCGACTTTACTACACTGAACAAACATTGTCCAAAAGATCACTTCCCATTGCCGCGAATCGACTAAATAATCGATGCAACCGCAGGATGTGAACGTATTTCTTTCTTGGATGCTTACTCAGGATACCACCAGATTAGGATGAAGGAGGAAGATCAAGATAAAACGGTGTTTATCACGCCCTATGGTGTATTCTGCTACACAACAATGCCATTTGGCCTCAAGAACGCCGGAGCAACATATCAGAGGATGATGCATAAATGTTTGGGAAGCCAAATAGGCACAAATGTACAAGTATATATCGATGACGTTATAGTTACAACAAGACAAGGATCTGCACTCATCAAGGACCTCGAAGAAATTTTCGCAAATCTCGACAAGTTTAGCATTAAACTGAACCTGAAAAAATGTTTCTTTGGAATCCTGATAGGGAAACTCCTCGGATATTTGGTATCAGCAAGAGGAATCGAGGCTAATCCTGAGAAAATATAAGCAATTTTAACAATGAAAAAGCAAACAAATCTACGTGGCGTACAACAGCTAGCGGGGCGAGTAGCGGCACTCAGTCGTTTATTAGGAGAAAAGGCGTTGCCATTTTACGCCCTAATGAGGAAATCAGAGAAATCCAAATGGATGGAAGAAGCTCAGCACGCCTTTGAAGATCTTAAAAGGACACTTTCGACATCTCCTATCATCGTGTCGCCAAAAGAGAAAGAGCCTTTACTGCGTTATATCACTGCCACAAATCAGGTGGTCAGCACGGGGCTTGGTCGGGGAGCGACCCGAAGAAGGGAAAACCAATGGTGTACAGAGGCCAGTCTATTTCTTGAGCGAGGTCTTATCGCCATCCAAACAAAGGTACCCACATTACCAAAACTAGCATATGGGGTATTTATGATAGCACAAAAATTACGCCATTATTTTTTGGAACATCCTCAACAATCCATAAGCAACTAGGCATGTCTCTCTATGGGGCATCGAATTATCCCCTCGAGACATCACGTATGAGAAGCGCAAGGCAATCAAGTCACAAGTTTTGCCAGATTTCATCACCGAATGGACAGAGTTGCAATGTGCGGTCCACCTGACCTTTCTAGTGCATGGACAATGTACTTCGATGGATCAAAAAGAATGGAAGGAGCAGGGGCAGGAGTCATACTAGTATCACCACAAGGCGACAAAATGTGCTATATACTTCGGATGAGCTTTGCAAACGCATCCAATAACGAAGCTGAATATGAGGCCTTGTTGCACGGCATGCGAATGGCCAAAGCTTGCGGTGCAACTCGCCTCAAAATATTTGGAGATTCCAATATTGTGGCACATCAAGCAATGAACAAGTGCGACGCCTTCAGCGATAATATGATTGCTTACCACGATCTATATGGCGTTATGAAAGCTTAATTTGATGGATGTGAAGTATCGCACATAGGAAGAGCAAGCAATGAAGAAGCCGACAATCTAGCAAACATTGGATCCTTGTGCTTACTAGTGCCACCTGGGGTTTTTTGGGAAGAAATAACAGAGCGATTGATCAAAGCAAAAAGAGTCTCCAAGGTTGTAGCACCAAAAATGGGAAAAAAGGAACACCCGCAAAAAGACTCGGGGCTCCATCGTCAACCAATTATATAGAAGAGGCCATCGAAGAAGAAGAACAGGAAATTGGAGAGGTCGTGCTAATTGAACCTACCTGGATGAAGTCATATATATCATATATGACTCAGGAGAACTACCCGAAGATGTGATAGAAGCCCGGCGAATCACCTGAAGATCGAAGGCCTTCAGAATAATCAAAGGGGACCTGTATAAGAGAAGTACTTCGGGTGTGTTGCAGCGCTGCGTGACACCCGAAGAAGGAAAAACCATACTCAAAGATATACATGTAGGAGTTTGTGGTCATCATGCTAGTACTCGAGCAATTTCTGCCAAAGCATTCATGGCAGGATTTTACTGGCTCCCTGCAGTTCAAGATGCAAAAGATATTGTCAAAACATGTGAAGCATGTCAACGGTTCACAACAAATCCTAGAGCACATGCCACTGAGTTAAATCCTATACCTATGTCTTGGCCCTTCGCTCAGTGGGGACTCGATATGGTGAGAAAACTTCATAAATCATCGCCAGGAGGACACGTGTTTCCGCTAGTAGCAGTCGACAAATTTACTAAATGGATCGAAGAAATTCCTATCACCACCCAAGACGGAACTTTGGCTGTGAATTTCATTAAATCCATAGTATTTTGGTTCGGCATACTGAACAACATCATCACAGGCAATGGGACAAACTTCACTTCCAATGAGTTCAAGGAGTACTGCTAGGAGATGGGTATCAAAGTAAGCTACGCCTCGGTAGCTCACCCGCAAACAAAGGACAAGTAGAAAAAGCCAATGGACTAGTTACTGCTGGACTCAAGAAAATACTACTAGCGCCACTTGACAGAGCAAAATGAGCATGGGTTGATGAATTACCATATGTCTTATGGACTTTACGTACAACCCCAAATAATTCGACACAAGAGACACCTTTCTTTCTAGTCCACGGCGCATAAGCCGTGCTTCTTGTTGAGGTGTCACATGAATCCCCAAGAGTAGCTGCATACGATCCAGAGGAATCAAGAGAAGCACTCGAAGTTGATGTGGATGCACTTGATGAAGCTTGAGATGAAGCCCTACAAAGAGCAACTATGTACCAGCAAAACTTGCGCAATTACCACAGCCGACGATTGCGGCCTAGGTTCTTCATAGTAGGGGACCTAGTTCTTCGCCTCAAGCAAGATGACCACCGAAAGTTAGAATCGCCATGGGAAGGACCATACGTCATCACAGAAGTTATTCCCGGAGGAGCATATCAATTACAAGACAAGAAGACATGAGTCAATTACTCCAATCCATGGAATATAGTGTAGCTATGACGCTTTTACGCATAAGATTACTTACAATATGATAAGATTTTCGGTTCGGCTTCTTAAGCCAGAATATCAGGGCCAACGACTAGGTGCTATCCGCCCAAAAAATAATGTATCATCGGTTTTTCGCCTTTGTATATAGAGAGATAAGTTTTTCGTACCTTAAGCTCTTTATTATTTATATCTATTAAAAAAGATCTATGTTTTCCATCAAGCTAACAACAACTATGAGCCTATGTCTAGATATAGGCATTCGAACATAGCCTCGGGGGATACTCCCATAGGGAGCGCTGGCGCGCACCCGATAGAAATCCAATTGTGTATGATTAAAACAAAAATATTCACGATACCTATGAGTTTTACATCAATGTATCCTCAAAAAGGTATCCTTAAAGAGATTGCTCCCTGGGAGCAGGTATAAAGTATTAAAACTATTTGATAAAAGTCAGAAATATTGGCAGCCCAGCAGGCCAACCGGCAAAAAAAACCAAAATCTCGGATCACACTCAAACGCGACAAAAAATTGAATGACATGTTCAGGAACATGAAGGTAAGACTCCAGGATTCATCCTGTGTGGCCTGGTTAATCGCATAAGAATACGCTCTACCAGTAAAATATCCGTATCAATGATACGATATAAAATCCCGTCGGACCCGTTGGGCACCCGATAAAATGAAACTGATATTTAGTATTCGATAAGACCTCAGCGGCCTGAACTGAATTATGCCAGTAGTAAATTTTGAGTTCAGGCCTGGGGACTTGAATTTGATGTAGAACAACCTTGTTTTTGCCAGGAGCAATTAACAGATTCCCGATCCATCGGAAGAATCAGACTCGTTATACCAAATCCCTATGAAAAATAAGAATAAAAAAATAAACATAAAGGAAAGAAGGAAAAATAAACTTTGAGACTCAACCTGAAACTGCGGTTCAAGTAGAGTCTCGGGGGCTACTGACATAGGTATGATTACTTGGATTCTTATGATTCGCTACCCTATACTGGGTAAAAGGCTTCCGACCCATGAAGATTTTAGATGATAGCCTAAGGAAGCAACCGACAAAGAGTTTGATTATATTAGGAAAGAGTCTCTGAACCGACAATGTGTTGGTATTGTAATCACGCGTATGTAAAACCTATCCGCATACAGCTTTGAGACCCAGCCTATTATATATAGGACGGGAGAAGCCCAAGAGAGGGTACCGAAATCTCTTAGACAACTTGTAATAGTGTGATTTCCCAATATTCAAGCGACTTTGATTCCATTGTTTTCCTGACATCCGACGAAATCCCCGGCGTTCTCTTTTCCGCAAAACCCTAAGTCCTTCATCATGGACATTGCTGAGGTTACCCCTCATCATACGGTGACCAACGCTCTGACGCTTACAAAGAAGGCGTGTGTTCTTTTTGCCTTGTGGCCGGGGCGAACAAGCGACGAGATGGTTTTATGTGTTGTCCATGTGTTGAATGTCGGAATGAGCAGGCTCACACTTCCTCAAGAGTCATTTAGAGCCACCTGCTTCAGTCTGGTTTCATGTCCGTCTATAATGTTTGGACCAAGCACGGAGAAAGAGGGGTTATGATGGAAGACAACGATGAAGAAGAGAACAATGATGACAACTACCGATCTATGTTCCCTGAATACGCTGATACCGCAATGGAAGACAATGAAGAAGAAGGGGGTAAAGAACAAGAACCAGATGAGCCCGCTGATGATTTTGGTCAGGTCATTTCTGATTCAAAGCGAGACTACGACACAGAAAAGGAGAGGTTGCAGTTTGAGAATATTTTACAGTACCACAATAAATTATTGTACCCAACTTGTGAAGATGGCTAGAAGAAGCTGGGTAGCACACTAGAATTGCTGAAGTGGAAGGAAGAGACCGGTTTGACTGACTCGGGATTTGAAAAGTTGCTGATAATAATGAAGAAGCTGCTTCCAAGAAAAAATGAATTGCCCTCCAGTACGTACGAAGCAAAGAGGCTTGTCTGCCCTCTAGTATTAGACGTGCAGAAGATACATGCATGCCCTAATGACTACATCCTCTACCGCGGTGAGAAGTACGAGGATATGGATAAATGCCCGGTATGCACTGCATTGCGGTATAAGATCAGAAAAGATGACACTGGTGATGTTGAGGGCGACCCACCCAGGAAGAGGGTTCCTGCCAAGGTGATGTGGTATGCTCCTATAATACCATGGTTGAAATGTTTATTTAGAAACAAAGAGCATGCCAAGTTGTTGCGATGGCACATGGAAGACCGTAAGAAAGATGGGAAGTGGAGGCACCCTGCGGTCAGTAGTGGAGAAAAATCGAGAGAGACTTCCCGGAGTTTACTGGTGACGCAAGGAACTTATGGTTTGGTCTAAGTACCGATGGCATGAATCCTTTTGGGGAGCAGAACTACAGTCACAGCACCTAGCCCGTGACTTTATGTATCTACAACCTTCCTCCTTGGTTGTGCATGAAGCAGAAGTTCATTATGATGCCAGTGCTCATCCAAGGCCCAAATCAACCCGGCAATGACATTAATGTGTACCTAAGGCCATTATTTGATGAACTTTTATAGTTGTGGGCCAAACCAAGTGTATGTGTATGGGAAGAACACAAACAACAGGAATTTGACCTACAAGCATTGTTGTTCATAACCATCAATGATTGTCCTGCTCTTAGTAACATTTCACAATAGACGAACAAAGGATATAATGCATGCACGCACTGTTTAGATGAGACTGAAAGTATATATCTGGATAAATGTAGGAAGAATGTGTACCAGTACAATCGTCGTTTTCTTCCGCCCAGTCATCCCTTAAGGAAGAAAGGCAAGCATTTCAATGGCAAGGTAGAAACCCTGACGAAGCTTGTCCCCCATACTGATGTTGATGTATTTGGTATGGTCAAGGATTTGGATGTAATGTTTGGAAAGGGTCCTAGAGGACAACCTGTTCCGAAAGACGCCGACGAACACGCACCCATGTGGAAGAAGAAATCTATATTTTGGGAGATACCCTATTAGAAAGTGCATGAGTTCCACTCTACAATCAGCGTGATGCACCCGACGAAGAATCTTTGCGCGAATATTCTAGGCTTCTTGGGCTTGTATGGGAAGTCAAAAGATAACCAGGCAGCACGGGAGGACCAACAACATCATAAAGGAAAAGACGGTAAGCATCCGGGATAGTTTCAAGGGCTTGCCAGCTACACTCTTACCAAAGAAGAGAAGGAAATCTTTTTTGAAGTCCTTTTCAGTATCAAGGTCCCATCTGGCTTCTCGTCGAATATAAATGGAATAGTAAATATGAAAGAGAAAAAAATTCAAAATCTAAAGTCTCATGACTGCCACGTGCTTATGACACAATTGCTTCCGGTTGCATTGAGGGGAATTCTAGTAGGAAATGTTCAAGTAGCCATTGTGAAGGTCTGTGCATTCCTCAATGCAATTTCTCAGAAGGTAATCGATCAAGATGAAATGGATCGTATGGGCACCTAGAGGGGGGGGGGTGAATAGGTGCTACTTCAAATTTTAATGCTTTTTCAATTTTAGGCTTGACACAAAAGGTAAATTCTCTAGATAACTATTTAGGAGAATTTGCCTATATACAAACCTATCTACTAGCGAGTAAGAGGCGAGTGGAAGGAGGAACAAGTGAACCGTAGTGAAGCACGCAGAGACACATGATTTGTTTTATTGTAGTTCCTTCCTTGTTAAGGGAAGTACATCTGCGTTGGAGGGGTGGGCAGTACTAAGACCACCACGCGACAATAGGCCTCACCCTGTTCTCCGACGGATCCCGCCACCAAAGACCTGATCCACCTTTCCACTATAGGAACCCTTCGAGGTGGGTACCGGCGCCTTTACACAACTAGCAGGGCACAACTCCACAACCAAATTGGAGGCTCCCGTAATGACAACAAGCTACCACAAGAACAAGTTATCAATAACAAAATACAAGATCTACATATTAGCAAGAATACTAGATCGGGGATTTCTCCAAATGAATGGAGAGGAGTTGATGCGCTTGATTCGTGATGGTGATGAAGATTGTCTCCTCCTTCAATTCCCCCAAAGATCGAAGCCTTCGAGTGGTTGAAGTGGGAGATCTAGTGAGAGAGCTCTTGCAAAGGGTCTGATCAATTTCGAGTGAATCAAGAGATCTGCTCGATGGGGAAGAAGGGGCTATTATACCCCTGCACCCACTGAGACGTTGGAGCCATTTGGGGCCGGATTATCTGGCCCAAGTGAGGGCCGGATTATCTGGCCCAAGTGAGGGCCAGATTATCTGGCCTGGGGAAAACTCCGCCCCAGACTCGGATTATCCGGCAAATAATCCGCGGATTATCCGGCAAATAATCCGCCCCCACACAAAGCGTCGTGCCTTGGCTCCCTTTGGTCATCTTCTGGGGGCCAGATTATCCGGCCAGGGAAGGAAAAACCGCCCTAGACTCAGATTTTCTGGGGAAAATCCCCCCTCACAGAGCGACGCGCCTTGGATCCCTTTGGTTATCTTCTAGGGACCGGATTATCCGGCCCTATGCGAGGGCCGGATTATCTGGCCAGGGAAGAAAAACCGCCCCTGTTCGGATTTTCCGGGAGAAAATCCGAACCCGCATAGAGCGACACGCCTTGGCTGTCTTTGATCAATTGGGGTAGGCCAGATTATCCGGCCCCTGATGGGGGCGGATTATCCGCCCTCCCAAACACAGAAACACTTCCTGCACACTTGACACACATGAGAAAAGTCCATAGTATTGTTATCTAACACACAAAATATAGGGAACCATTAAATGTTCTTTCAATCTCCCCCTTTTTGGTGTTAGATGACAATACTTGGATTTGCAGGATAGATCACAAGAACACAAGATTTAATACATGAAAAAGACTCCCCCTCAAGGTATGCATACAAAAAGAATTTGATTACAAAAACACACAAGAGGGTATAAGTCTATTTCATTGGAACAAGAGTGAAACGCTCATACCACCGTTAGGGAGAAAGATGTGTCCTCAACGAATAATGAGAATATCCAATAATAGCCATAGTGAGCACCTCCCTTGAAATAGATATCCAATGGTCATAATAATATCCAATAATATACTTGACTCCATATGAATGATCCACAGCCACACAGACATAGTCTCATACAGACAAAAACAAACCAAGCCAAATTAAAGTTCAATGCTAAATGGGCACAAGCGGAAAAGAATGACGAATAGAAAAAGTGCAAAAGCTTGTGCCCGACCCATGCAAATCCCTGGAGACCTAATAGAACTACTTCTCCCCCTTTGGCATCGAAACGCCAAAAAGGAAGAAGAGCGATGCTAACGCCCCAAGGGATCACTCGTAGTCATCGTCCGCATTCTCATCCTCGTCCTCGGCCTCATCCTCATCCTCAAGCTCCTCGGTGTCATCATCCGCATCATCAGCAGTGTCTGTGGAAGGGAATAGGTGGCGCTCCAGCTCTCCATAGTTAAGCCTAGAAGAAGAGTTCCACCGAGCATACGGCGTGGGAGGACTAGGAGCAGGGGGATCGCCAGACGCACCAGACACATGGTGAAGGATGAGCTGCTGAGAGTGAGCCAACTCATGGCGCTGCTTATAAGCCTCGTACTAGCCCTTGCGAGTATCCACTCCCATGCAAAGAATGCTCCGTTGGAATCAGTTCAACTTCTTGATCTCACGAGCAATGGGAGTCATAGGGGGCATGCGAGAACTAGCACGAGCATCCCTCTTGAGACCCTCAGGAGCAGAAGAGGGGTGAGAGGTCTTCCGAACCTTGGTGTAGATCTTCTTTGCCTTGTGCACAACGTCAATGTTGAATTCTTCAGAGGGGAGCAGGTGCTTGATGAGCATCATAATGTAGGGAGCATACGGAATGGATAGTCTGTTGATCATAGCATCAGTCAATTCATGGTAGATGAAGTCCATCACATCTAGCTTGTACCGCACGGACTCATCCTCGCACGAGGCAACCTCATGAGAGAAAGAAAGAAGTTGGACAAGGTGACCACGGATGCTGTCATTGTTGCCTCCACTCGGGGTGGTAGAGTCATGGAAGAGGCCTACCAAGGCAGCATAGATCGGAGCAAGACCAGCAAGGGTGCCCACAATACAATTGTGCATCGTGCACGGAGAGAGAACTGCATGTTTATTGGGCTTCAGTGGAGTGATGATGCGGTGGCCACTAGCCCGATCCCTGCTATGGAAAGAGTAACCAAGCACCTCAACAAACACTCGGAAATCATCAGTCATAGGCCTATCATGAGTCATCCACTTCATAGTGCGAAACTCATCACCATAGATAACCAACGTGGAAAAGAACTGCTTCACAACTTCATAATCATAGGAGCACTAGAGAGACATGAGATGGTGTAGCCCCATCTGCTCGGCCACATACATGGCATCAACAAGGTGGAGCTTCTCCAAAGCCTCAGCAAGAATCAGCGGGTGCATAGGCCTAATATTCAGCCTGGCATACACATCTTCATATATTCCTTTATGTTCAGCACACCAAAAGCGAGAATCACCCAGCTCAGAATCACGGGGCATCTCAGCAAATAGATCACGGTGACGAATAGAGGAAAAAGTGACGGGGTCCATAGTCTTGTAGTTGATCTTGGGCTCTTTGCCCTTCCTCTTGGACACACCCCTCCTATCTCTCTTTGCCTGTTCAGCCATGCGCTTCTCCTCGTTCTTTCTTCTCCCCAGCTCAGCCTCGTCCACTAAGTTACCCTCACCGTCGTCCCGGAAGTATTTACCGCGAGGACGGCGCTTGTAGGTCTTGGGAGCACTGGAACCACCTGTGAAGTGAACAAGGGCGATAGCAAGGGGATAAGCATACACACAAGTCCAAGAGAGAGCGTAGAAAAGGTAGGCAAAAGTTCATAGCCCAAACCTACTACAATGCACACAACAAGGCAAAACTGAACCAGATTTTATTCTGTCAGGCCGGATTATCCGGCCTGGCCAGGGGCGGATAATCCGTCCCTAGCAGAAATTTTCATGAACGCCTAGATTGAGTGCAAAGGAGTAGATCGGGCCTAGAAACTGGAAGACTACGATTTCTACGCGAAAAAACATCCTTCGAGACAACGTTCCATCCAACAAACAACACATCTATCCAAAGATGGGGAGACAGGGGGTTACCCTCACTCATTGGAGGAAGAACGCGGAGGAAAAGGTACCCGAAGGCGTGGAGAAGAAGATCCGGGGAGGCCCGAAAAATCCGGTGGCCGGAGAGCCTCCGGGGAGGGTGGGGGACGGCACGCGGCGGCTGGGGAGAGGGAGAGGGTTGGGGGAGAAGAGCTGCTCATTATGAGCCCTTCCCCCGACCCCTGCCCTTAAGAACGAAATCTGCTAGGGCCGGATTATCCGGCCTAAAATCTGAACTTCTGTTACACACAGAATCAGGCCCGCGCATCCCCAAACAACACCCCCACAAGGTGTACAAGGGACTTGTGTGCAAGAATAGATGGCTTAGGGGTAGGAAAGGCTTAGGATTAAGAGAGCCAAACTGAGATGGTACTACACACTCAAATTTGCAAGAATCAAAGCAACTAAAAGCCAAAGTTGAGTGTGATTCCCATAAAAACATGAGAGGAGCTAAAACCGATCAAGACGATCCAAATAAATCCAACTCTTCTCATGGAAGAGGGCGGTGGCCGAAGCCACCTTGTTGGAGTGTATGGTATGACACCGCGAAGATATATCTTGGGTTCATGACCAATACTCATCACTAAGCTCACATATCACAAAGTGATATTAAGAGAAATGATTTGACTTGCTTTCTGCATTATGAGGGGAGGGTTAGCCCAATCAATTAGGACCGCACTCCCCCTATTTCCATGCCCACATCTAGACCAAAAAAGACTGAGATGTACGAGTGAGTGCATGGGTAATCAAGACAAGCTCCTTAAATCAATGATATTTAGCTCATTCCTCAAGTAGCGAAACCTTGCTTCATCAAGTGGCTTCGTGAAAATATCAGCAAGTTGGTTCTTCGTGCTCACAAAGGATAGATCAATATCGCCTCGAGCAACATGGTCCCAAATAAAATGATTCCGAATCTCAATATGCTTTGTCCTTGTGTGTTGTACCGGATTATACGCAATTTTGATTGTACTTTCATTATTGCATAAAAGAGGCACTTTGTCACAATTGACACCGTATTCCTTTAAAGTTTGCCTCATCCATAATAACTGAGTGTAGGCACTAGCAGCAGCAACATATTCAGCTTTGGTGGTGGAGAGAGAGATACAATTCTGATTTTTAGACTACCAACACACTAGAGATCTTCCCAAGAACTGACAAGCGCCAGAAGTGGATTTCCGATCATCCTTATCTCCAGCCCAATCTGAATCAGTATAACCACATAGAGAGAAATTGGAGACCTTGGGATACCATAGACCAAAGTTATGGGAATGAACCAAATATCGAAAGATCCTCTTGACCGCCACTAAGTGACTTTCTTTAGGAGCTGCTTGATACCTTGCACACACCCCCACACTCAACACAATATCGGGTCTAGATGCGCAGAGGTAAATAAGAGAGCCAATCATGGACCAGTATACCTTTTGGTCCACATCTTTACCGTGGGGGTTAAGTTCAGGGTGACATTTTGTTTGCATTGGAGTGGCGACACCATTAAGATCTGTCATCTTGAATCTCTTGAGCATGTCTTGGATGTATTTAGCTTGATTGATGAAGGTTCCTTCTCTAAGTTGCTTGATCTTGAATCCAAGAAAGAACCGTAGTTCCCCCATCATAGACATCTCAAACCTGTCAGTCATAAGCTTTGTAAATTCATCACTAAAAGCTTTATTAGTAGAACCAAAGATGATGTTGTCTACATATAGTTGGCATACGAAGAGCTCCCCCTTAACCTTCTTAGTAAAAAGAGTTGGATCGATTTGCCCAACTTCGAAGTCACGGTCTAGCAACATCTCTTTAAGGTGCTCATATCACGCATGTGGGGCTTGTTTAAGGCCATAGAGTGCCTTATCGAGTTTGTAGACATGGTTCGGGAAGTTAAGATCCTCAAATCCCGGGGGTTGCTTTACATATACCAACTCATGTAGAGTACCAATAAGAAAATCACTCTTAACGTCCATTTGCTGCAATTTAAAGTTATTATGAGCAGCATAAGCAAGAAGGATACAGATGGACTCAAGACGGGCCACAGGAGCGTAGGTTTCGCCGAAGTCAATGCCCTCAACTTGGGAATAGCCTTGTGCCACTAATCGCGCCTTGTTCCTCATAACAATGCCATGCTCATCTTGCTTGTTTTCAAATATCCATTTAGTGCCGATAACATTGCAGCACTCCTTGGGCTTCTCCACAAGTTTCCAGACCTTGTTGCGCTCAAAGTTATTTAATTCTTCATGCATAGCAACAACCCAGTCCAGGTCTTCAAGAGCTTCAAATACTTTCTTGGGTTCCAACATTGAGATGTGAGCTTGATGCTCACCAAAGCTTGCCAATTCCCTTCTTGTGGAAACCCTTCATCGAAGATCACCTACAAATTTATCAAGAGTATGGCCCCTTAACTCAAGGTTCCGATCAGCACGAGCCTTGTGACAAAGTTCAATAAGCTTGTTGTCTCTTGGTGGAATAGTTTCATCACTTGAGTCTTCGTTGGAATCATTTGCTTGACCTTGATTAGAATTCTGATTATCAATAGTAGGAGGTGACGAGGCATGCCCTTGAGGTGGGTCAGCAGCCGTAACAGGAGGCTGCTGAACATCTGGTGATTCAGGGCCAGATAATTCGGCCAATGGTGAGGCCGGATAATCCGGCCTGGGAGAACTTAGAGCAATTTCATCGGGCTGCCTAGAACTTGCTTGAATTGGCTCAGGGCCGGATAATCTAGGGTCAGCCGGAAAATCCGGCCTGGAGCTTGCAGCGGTTTCTTCAATATGATGAGCAGTCTGGTCGTCAAGGGAAAGGTGGCCGGATAATCTGGTGTCGACTGAATAATCTGGCCTGGAGCATCCAGGAACATGTTGACCTTCAGCAATTGGTGGAGTTGGTGTAGAAGTTACTCCCGTGGTTGTAGCATGTTGAGTATGTGTAGATGAGGGATCTTCATGAGTAGAGCATTTTCCTTCCCGATCTCCCACAAGGAGTTCCTCAATGGGGCGGAAAAATCCCACGCCCATTCTTCTTATGGCATCTTGGGGTATTTCAACATCTGCATCACAAACATCAACTTGCCCCGCACGGGAGCCGTCATTTTTTTCGAACACCACACTATAAGATTCTACAACAGTTCCGGAGAGCTTATTGTAGACTCTATAAGTGTGGGATTCGGCACCATAACCAACAAAAATACCTTCTAAAGCCTTAGACTCAAATTTAGATAAACAAACTCCCTTGATGAGAAAGAAACACTTACACCCGAATACACGAAAGTATGAGATGTTTGGCTAGTTACCGGTAAGTATTTCATACAGAGTCTTGTCCAAGATTTTACGGAGGTATAACCGGTTGGATGAATGACAAGCGGTAGAGATAGCTTCAGCCCAGAAGTTATATGGAGACTTGAATTCGGCTAGCATTGACCTTGCCATATCCATAAGAGTCCGGTTCTTCCTCTCGGCAACACCATTTTGTTGTGGTGTGTACGCAGAGGAATATTGATGTCTTATCCCCTCTTCACTTAGGAACTCATTTAAGGTGTAGTTCTTGAACTCGGAGCCATTATCACTTATTATTGCCAGAATAGGGACATTGTGTTGACGTTGAACCTCGTTGGCGAAGTCGATGACCGTTTGTTGAGTCTCGCTCTTCAACTTGAAGAAATAGACCCAAGTGTATCTTGAGTAGTCATCAACGATCACAAGGCAGTACTTCTTTCCATCGAGGCTTGCATGAGATGGAGGTCCAAAGAGGTCCACATGAAGGAGCTCCAAGATCCTTTTTGATGAAATAATATTCTTCCTTCGATGAGGAGAGTCATGCATTTTCCCTTCAACACAAGCCCTGCAAACACGATCTTTGGCAAATGAGACATTGTCTTTTAGTCCAAGGATGTGGCCACCCTTGTGGAGACTTTGCAAAGTTCTCATATTGACATGGGCTAGTCGGCGATGCCATAAGCAACCTGCGTCAGCCTTTCTGAAAAGACACATCGGGCCTGTAGTGGTTTTCCCCAAAAAGTCCACCATGTACAGGTCATTTTCGACATATCCCACGAAAGCGACTTTTAGAGACTTGCTCCACAAGAGAACCACCAAATCAGCATCAATAAAAACTGCAAAGCCCATCTTACCAAGGGCGCGAACTGAAAGTAAATTGTAACCAAGGGTCTCAACAAGCATGACGTCCACGAGAGAGATATCGTGAGCCACCACAACTTTGCTGAGACCCAATACCTCAGATTTTGACTTGTCACCATAGGAGACGGTTATATGATCATGATTTGGCCGCATCTCTATGATGATCTCCTTGCTTCCGGTCATGTGACTCGTGCATCCGCTATCGAGTACCCATTTAGACCCACCGGAAGCATAGCCCTGCAAGAAAGTTACTTCTTGGTTTTAGGTACCCATTTTTCAATGGGTCCTTTCATGTTAGTGACAAGGGTCTTGGGAACCCAAATAGAACAAGGTGTGTAACAATCATAAGGACCTACATAACTAGCATAAACATCACCATATTGATCGCAATATAACTCAAAGTTAGGATTATTAGCCCCTGCTAAACCAACATAATTAGACTTGTCATTGGTGGTGGTGTTAGTCTTTGGTTGAGTAGTCTTGCTCTTCTTCTTCTTGTTGTTGTTCTTCTTGTTCTTTGTCTTGGTAATATAACCAAGACCCTCTTTTCCATTGTTTATCGTTTGCTTGCTCAGTACCTCATCTAAAACTTCTTTACCTTTGTGTTGAGATCCTTTTGCAAGTTCTTCTTTACCATAAGATGATGTGGAGGTGTGGGGCACATCATCCTTCCTCAATTGAGTTTGGAGCTGGTCACGAGACTCACTTAGAGTAGAGTGTTCACTCTCCAATGCCTTGTGGGCAAAGTCAAGTTTCTCAAACTTCTCCGAGAGTCTGGCATGAGCAGCCCCAAATTCAATATTTTCCTTTTTTAGTTTCTTTACCTTGGCAAGAGCATTGTCACATTCCTTGATGAGCTGAGCCACAACTTCTTCATGTGACTCCTCAATGGATTCGAGTCTCTCTTCCAAAGATACTCGAGCTTCCTCTTCTTCTTCCAAGGCATTCTTCAAAGAAGCTATCTCTAAGGCAGCTTCTCTTTCAATTCTGCCCTTTTCTTCAAGAAGATCTTCGGCTTGGGCAAGTTGACTCATAAGAGCATCAAAATGAAGTTTGTGCTCACCTTGCAAGTTAGTGAAAAATTTGTCCAAAGCAATAACCCCTTCTTTCATTTTAAGACTAGTATGATCATCCATATCCATATTTATGTTAGTCTTAGGAAATGAAGAGCTAGAAGTTGATACCTCGGACCCTCTTGCCATAAGGCAAGTGATGTTGTTGTTGATGATGTTCTCGTTAGGCGAGTCGAAGAGAGATGATGGAGTCGATGTGGTGGCTATAGCAGCCACCTCGCGAGAACTATCTTCATCCTCTTCATCTTCACTTGCAGAGGAGTATTCTTCTTGTGCCACCAAGACGATCTTGGGTTGCTTCTTGTAAGGGCCATTCTTTTTGATAAATGGCTTCTTCTTAGGTGCCTTGGATTTTTGTTTAAGGATGAGTCTGCCACCATTGTCTTCTCTATTTTGATATGGACACTCGGCCACAAAGTGCAACCTATCTCCACAATTGTAGCATGTCTTAGTTTTGGGCCACTTTCTCTTCTTCCACTTGACCCATTCTTGTGCTCGAGTTCCGACTTGGCCTTGGCAGGATCCTTCCAAAAGTTCCTTGCGTAAAACGCCATGTACTCACCATGAGCACGTTTGACTTCATCGGGGCAGTCCATGGAGGCACTCTCGAAAGCTCTTTTGTCCTCATCTTGCTGAACAACATTAGCCTTTAGAGTGACATTGACCCCTTTTTGCATTCCGATAGCACGGGCATGGGCATCTTCAGCGTTCTTTGTAGCAACTTTGAATGATGCCCTTTCTTGCATGACTTTATTGGATGTCATTTGATGGTAGTTGTGTCTACCTTGCAAGCTCTTCAAGTCCGTTGGCTCAAAAGGCATTAGAGCACTCACATATTTTCTTTTTATCCAAGCATCATCAATGTGAGTGGCTCCATGCTTTCTAAATGTTGTTGCGATGCCCTTGAGTCTTCTATACATCTCTTCATGGTTTTCACCATCCAACATGTAGAATCCTTCAGCTTCATTACTAAGGGCATCATACCTATTCCTTCTCATGCTTTCATTCCCAATAAAGAGATCGGTGAGGGCATCCCAAGCTTATTTAGCTGTGTTGAGATGTTCAATGTGGGGCATGTCCTTGGGGCCCACACCGAGATGTATCATGTGGAGAGTCGTAGCATTCAATTGGTTGTTCACAACTTCTCTTCTTGTCAGGTTGGTATGATCTCCAATATGAAGACCCTCTTCAATAATCCTCCAAAGTTCAATAGAAGAGCTGCAAACATGAGACTTCATTAGGAATTTCCATTGATTAAATGAGGATGCAGTAAGCTTGGGTGGATCACCCCTATTGTTTATATGAGGATGAGGGATAGGTGGGTCGGGGGAATATACGTGACGAACCTCACTATATTCCTCCTTACCACTTCCCTTCTTGGAGGTGGAACCATTATGTTTTTCACCTACCACTTCATCTTCCTTGGATCCGGTGTTAACCTTATTCTTGGATGATGGAGTGGCGGCATCAGAGGAGGATGGAGATGGGGCTATGGAAGATGTGAGGCGAGCAATCATTTGATTCATCTCCTCCATCTTGGTCTCAAAGGATTTCAACAAGGTTGTTTCCAACGTCTTGAGGTCACCCATTGTGACCTTATCCACAACCTCATTCCCATTCTCCTTGGTACCCATACTTCTCTTAGGCGGTTAAGCCCGAATAAAGAGTCGGGGCTCTGATACCAATTGAAATGGATCATATGGGCACCTAGAGGGGGGGGGTGAATAGGTGCTACACCAATTTTTAATGCCTTTTCAATTTTAGGCTTGACACAAAAGGTAAGTTCTCTAGATAACTATTTAGGAGAATTTCCCTATATGCAAACCTATCTACTAGCGAGTAAGAGGTGAGTGGAAAGAGGAACAAGTGAACCGTAGTGAAGCACGCGGATACACAGGATTTGTTTTACCGCAGTTCCTTCCTTGTTAAGGGAAGTACATCTGTGTTGGACGGGTGGGCGGTACTAAGACCACCACGCCACAATAGGCCTGATCCACCTTTCCACTATAGGAACCCTTCGAGGTGGGTACCGACGCCTTTACACAACTAGCGGGGCACAACTCCACAACCAAATTGGAGGCTCCCGTAATGACAACAAGCTGCCACAAGAACAAGTTATCATTAACAAAATACAAGACTTAGATATTAGCAAATACTAGATCGGGGATTTCTCCAAATGAATGGAGAGGAGTTGATGCGCTTGATTCGTGATGGCGATGAAGATTGTCTCCTCCTTCAATTCCCCCAAAGATCGAAGCCTTCGGGTGGTTGAAGTGGGATATCTAGTGAGAGAGCTCTTGCAAAGGGTCTGATCAATTTCGAGTGAATCAAGAGATCTGCTCAATGGGGAAGAAGGGGCTTTTATACCCCCTGCACCCACTGAGCCGTTGGAGCCATTTGGGGCCGGATTATCTAGCCTGGGGAAAACTCCGCCCTAGACTCGGATTATCCGGAAAATAATCCGCCCCCACACAGAGCGTCGCGCCTTGGCTCCCTTTGGTCATCTTCTGGGGGCCGGATTATCTGGCCCCATGCGAGGGCCGGATTATCTGGCTAAGGAAGGAAAAACCACCCTAGACTCGGATTTTCCGGGAGAAAATCCGCCACCTCACAGAGCGACACGCCTTGGCTCCCTTTGGTCATCTTCTGGGGACCGGATTATCCGGCCCCATGCGAGGGCCGGATTATCCGGCCAGGGAAGAAAAACCGACCCTGTTCGGATTTTCCGAGAGAAAATCTGAACCCTCACACAGCGATGCGCCTTGGCTGTCTTTGATCAATTGGGGTAGGCCGGATTATCCGGCCCCTGATGGGGGCGGATTATCCGGCCCCCAAACACAGAAACACTTCCTGCACACTTGACACGCATGAGAAAAGTGCATAGTATTGTTATCTAACACACAAAATATAGGGAACCATTAAATGTTCTTTCACAAGAAAGTCTATCAGGGTTACAAATTGATGTGGTCCAATATCTGGTCAGCTTCGAGTTATTGTTCATGCCATCCTTCTTCAATATTATGACGCACCTCCTAGTTCACCTAGTCGAACAGATTAGAATTCTCGGTCCTGTGTTTCTACACAATATGTTCCCCTTCGAGAGGTTCATGGGAGTCTTAAAGAAATATGTTCATAACCGTGTGATACATTGCAAATGTATCTATAATTTTTGATGTTCCATGCTTGGTTTTATCTACTTTCTTATGTTTTCTCCACACTTTGGAGTACTTTTCATATGATTTCTTGGACTAACCTATTAATAAGAGCCAAAGTGCCAGTTGCCTGTTTTCTGCTATTTTTGGTTCCAGAAAGTCAGAAAATGAATATTCTCTGAATTGGACGGGACAAAAGCCAATATGCCTATTTTACCGGAAGACTCACGGATCAAGAAGACGAGACGGAGAGGGGCCACAGGGTGGACACACCACCCCATGGCGCGGGTCCCCCTAGGCCGCGCCAGGGCATGGTGTGGGCCCCCTGGGTGGCCACCGACCTTGCCCCTTCGCCTATATATTCCTCCCGATGCAAAAACCCTAAATCATCAAGCCTCCAGCCACGAAAAGTTCCGCAGCGCCGCCGCCACCGAAAAGGAGATTCGGGGGAAAAAAGTCTCTGTTCCGGCACCCTGCCGGGACGGGGAAGTGCCCTCGGAGCCATCTCCGTCTATCTCCACCACCATCTACATCACCGTTGCTGATTCCCATGATGAGGAGGGAGTAGTTCTCTCTCGAGGCTAAGGGTTCTATCAGTAGCTATGTGTTCATCTCTCTCTATGCATGATCTTATTAAGATCATGAGCTTGTAATCTATAGATTTACCTTGCTACTCAAGTGCTTTAATGAATCTCTGCTCTCCCCATGTGTGTGAAAGTGACTGTGCTGACCATGGTGGCACTTAGGCTAGAGATTACAAATACTTGTTATGAGTTATATTTAGAGTTGGATGTTTCTATGAAATTGTGGTGTTTGTTGGACTCATCTAGTACTCAAGGTGACAGTGTGGGGTTATCTAGATGGGAACGATGAACTTTGAGGTGTGCTATTATAGCCCAACCATGGATTAGAGTGTCCAATCAGAGTGTAGTTAAGCGTAGTATCATAAAGAGAATAAATTTATATGAGAGTGTTCACTAGTGAAAGTATGATCCCTAGGCCTTGTTTCTAAGCATTGATACACCGTTTGCAATTAGATCTGTTACATGTTTGCTTGCTTCCATCTTTATTTCAGTTTGCCTTTAGTCCTTTCCACGCCATCAAGTTATTTTCTAGCACCGTTACCACTTATAATTATCCATACCACTTGTATTTCACTATCTCTTCACCGAACTAGTGCACCTATACACCTGACAAGTGTATTGGGTGTGTTGGGGACACAAGAGACTTCTTGTATCTTGATTGTAGGGTTGTTTGAGAGGGAATACCTTTGACCACTTCCTCCCTGAGTTCGATAAACCTTGGGTGATCCACTTAAGGGAAAACTTGCTGCTGTTCTACAAACCTCTGCACTTGGAGGCCCAACAAATGTCTACACAATTCTACCACGGTGGCTCCGTATATTGAGAAACACAAGAATATTCTATCCTCCGAAAACCCGGGGAAGCCTGACTCCTTGATTAAAGGGGAACACGAGAAGAATTTCGGCAGTTGGTTGCAGACACATCTCATGAATAACACCACTGTTGGAAATCATTTGTACTCGTTGGCCAGGTTACCATCTTTGACTATATGTACTTTCCAAGGGTACGAGATAAATGGGAATACACTTTACATGATCTACCAAGACAAAAAGAGCACCAACCAAAACAGTGGTGTCCGCTTTGATGCAACAGATGACAATGGGCAGAAGGACACATATTATGGGTACATAGAGGAGATATGGGAACTTAACTATGGACGTACTTTTAAGGTCCCTTTGTTTCGGTGCAAATGGGTTAAGCTGACAGGAGGCGGGCTACATGTAGACCAAAAGTACGACATGACAACAATGGATCTCAACAATCTTGTGTACATGGATGAACCATTCGTCCTAGCCAATGATGTGGCTCAGGTTTTCTATGTAAAGGACATGTCTACCAAACCGAGAAAAAGGAAAGATAAACAAAAGAATACAGAATACGATGAGCCAAAGCGCCACATAGTTCTTTCAGGGAAAAGAAACATCATGGGAGTGGATGACAAGACATGCATGTTAGAAGATTACAATAAGTTTCATGAAATTCCGCCATTTAAAGTTAAAACTGACCCAAGCATCCTGTTAAATGATGAAGATTCTCCATGGCTACAGTGTAGAATAAAACCACAACACTAGATGTTGGTGATGTCTAATAATATATTAAACCTTTTATGTAATAAATCTATGCAACATTGTTCTGAAGATAGAGGATGAGCCAAGTTTGGTATTTCTCCTTGCAACTATGTCACATAATATCTTTAGTCCCGGTTGAAGAAACCAACCATGACTTGAGGGGTTGCGGCAGGCTGGAGCCGGCTCGAGCATATTTAGTCCCGGTTGAAGAAACCAACCGGGACTTAAGGGGTGAGTGTTGACACTATGACAGGGGCGAGTGTCGACATTATGTCGTTAGTGTCGACACTATGTTATGCTGCTTAATCTATAATTAGGCATCCCTGTGAAGTTATCAACTACAAACAGGATGGTGTGAAAGAGCGGGGACAATACTACGACCAGTTTGAGGGAGATGCCGGCGGAGCCTAGTCCTCCGGCATCTCCATCAAACTGGCCATAGATGTACTCCCTAATATCTGAAACACGATGGTGTGCGAGAGCAGGGACAACACTACGGCCAACTTCAGGGAGATGCCTTAGGATCCAGTCCTCAGGCATCTCTCTGAAGCTGGCCATAGAGGCACTCCCTAATATGTGAAATTAGTTATGAACTACAAGATGGTGTGGGAGAGCAGGGACAACACTACAACCAGCTTTAGGGAGATGCCTAAGGATCCAGTCCTCGGGCATCTCTCTGAAGATGGCCATAGAGGCACTCCCTAATATGTGAAATTAGTTAGCTCCCCAGCACAAGAGTAGAACAACATCTTCATAGTTTGGGAAAGTTGTAGAGAGACCAACACTAGTAGGAAACGATATATTAGTCCCGGTTTCCTAACTAGGACTACGGAATTGGGACTAAAGGCCCCCTTTAGTCCCGCCGGTGCAGCCACAAACTAGGACTAACACTCAAGACATTTATTATTATTGAAAAACTGAGACTAAGGAATCGGGACTAAAGGCCACCCTTTAGTCATACTCATGTCTAGACCTATAGTACACAGCTTCAAGGTCATCTTCATCTTCGTCATCATCGTCATCGCGTCGTTAGGCGCACGCGGCTAGATCCTAAGCCCAGCCAGGGCATATTCTAGGGGTACCTGCCACTCCGGCCTCGGATTCACGACGCGCGAGGGAGGGGCTCCTGGATAATGATGCCGTGCAGCCCGCGGCCTTCACCATCCCCACCCTTCTTGTGGCTCTTTGGAGGGTCCAAGTGCGGGCACCGCAGGCGAGGATGATCTCCCTGGGCGATGTAGCGCATCACATCGACGATAGTCCAGTTTTCCCACCACAGGCGGCGACCAGCCTCCTTGTGGTTCAACAGGGGCGGGCCATCACCCTCGTACCTGGCGGCTCCCTTTCCTGCCGGTTAGCGAAGAAGGCATTCCAGGTATCATAGTTGTCGGGCTCCCGATGGGGATCCATCCACTGCTCCGGCGTGAGCTCGAGGTAGAAGTGGTTCATGTTGGCCGCCTGGCGAGCGGAACCTTGAGGCACAGGAGGGACATGAACTCCTCCAGCGCTCAGCATCCAGTCAGCGGGCATCCGGAAGCCTGGCGGGCATGGGTAGCTAGAGGCCCACAGCGCCTCAGTCTCCTTGAGGGTCAAAATGGCCCAGTATGCGGTGTCCAATCTTGTGAGAGGGGGAAGATGTGGATGTGTGGATGGCCATGGCGGACGGCCTAGATATAGAGGGAAAAGGCGGGAAAATATGGCTGGAAGTGGAGGGAAATGGTGGGAAAGCATGACATGTGCCTTGACGGCTATGAGAAGGGCGGGAAATATCTTAAGTCCTAGTTATTGGCTCCAACCAGGATTAAAGGCCCCCAAAATATCTTAAGTCCCGGTTATTGGCTCCAACCGGGACTAAAGGCCCCCGAAATATCTTAAGTCCGTGCTACTAGTTTTAATAGTTAGACCCTAGGACCCTAAACCCGAACCCTAAACCTAAACCCTAAACTCGAAACCCAAACCCTAAACCTAAACCCGAAACCCAAAACCCTGGCCCTAAACCCGAAACCCTATCCCTAAACCAAAACCCTAAACCCTTAAACCCTAAACCCGAAACCCTGACCCTAAACCCGAACCCTAAACCTAAACCCTAACCCTAAACCCTTAAACCCTAAACTCGAAACCCTAACCCTAAAATTGAAACCCAAAACCCTAACCCAAAATCTAAATCCTAACCCTAAACCTAAACCCGAAACCGTAACCCTAAACCTAAACCTAAACCCGACACCCGAAACCCTAACCCTAACCCTAACCTGAACCCTAACCCTAAACCGGAACCCTAAACCCGAAACTTGAACCCTGACCCTAACCCTGAACCCTAACCCTAAACCCTAAACCCGAAACCCTGGCCCTAACCCTAAACCCTAACCCTAAACCTAAACCTAAACCCTAACCCTAAACCCTTAAACCCTAAACCCGAAACCCAAACCCAAAATCTAAACCCTAACCCTAAACCAGAACCCTCCCCCAAAATCCCCATCATTTTTAATAATATTGATATACTAGTTTATTTAATTGTATGCAATAAGGCACGAAACAAAGATTTCAGTCAATTTTTTTAAAAAGGGACCTTTAGTCCCGGGTCGTGTCATGATCCGGGACTAAAGGGGTCCGGTTGGCGCGCCCCTGTGGGCTAGTGCCAAAAACCTTTAGTCCCGGGCCATGGCACGCTCCGGGACTAAAGGTCATACATTTAGTCCCGGTCCGTGGCACGAGCAGGGACTAAAGGGTCTTTAGTCCCGGCTCGTGCCACGGACTGGAACTAAAGGTCCTTCCTTTATTAGGTACACCTTTGCTCCCCAAAATCCCCATCTCCACTACTGCAGTAGGGAAGCGCGCGCGAGGATGACGACACGATGCCGGCAGGCTGCACGGAATTTTCTCCGGCCGTCCGCACCGCTGCCATCACCGACGAACGCCGCCACATCACCGCCTCTCTAGCCACCGCACGCGTCCATCCCCGCCAGCCAGGTATACCTCCCTTTCCCCCGCCATCTCCCATCACCGACGAACGCCGCCGCGCTCCGTCCCCGCCGGCCACTACGCACAGGCAAGCCAGGGTGGCGCCCCCGGCCATGCCACCTCTCTGTCCCCACCAGCCACTACACGGCCACGTCGCCTTTCCGGCACTGTGCTGTCCGCCGCTGACGAGGGGTAACCTCGGTAATGTCCATGGTGAAGGACTTAGGGTTTCACGGATAAGAGAACGCTGGTGATTTCGTTGGATGTTAGGAAAATAATGGAGTCAAAGTCGCCTAAATATCGAGTAATCGCGCTATTACAAGTTGCCTGGGAGATTTTCTGGTACCCTCACTTGGGATTCTCCCATCCTATATATAATAGGCCGGGTCTCAAAGCCGTATGCGGATAGGTTTTACATACGCGTGATTACAATACCAACACATTGTCGGGTTTAGAGATTCTTTCCTAATACAATCAAAATCTTTGTCGGTTGCTTCCTTGGGCTTATCATCTGAAATCTTCATGGGCCATAATCCTTTTACCCAGCATAGGGCAGCAAATCATAAGCATCCGAGTAATCTTACCTATGCCAGTAGCCCCCGAGACTCTACTTGAACTATAGTTTCAGGTTGAGTCTCAAAGTTTCACTTTTCTTCTTTTCCTTTGTTTTTATCACTTTTTATGTTTTATAGGGATTTGGTACAACGAGTGTGATGCTTCCGACGGATTGGGAATCAGTTAATTGCTCCTGGGAAAAACAAGGTTGTCCTACATCAAATTCAAGTCCCCAGGCCTAAACTCAGAATTTACTACTGGCGTAATTCAGTTCGGGCCATTGAGGTCTTATCAAATACTGGATCCCAATTTTATTTTATTGGGTACCCAACGCGTTTGTCGGGATTTTTCATTGTATCGTCGATACGGATATTTTAGTGGCAAAGCGCATTCTTGTGCGATTACCAGGCCACACAGGACGAATCCTGGGGTCTTACCTTCATGTTTCTAAACATGGTATTCGGATTTTTTTCACGTTTGGGTGCGATCCGATATTTTTTGGTTTTCTGGCGGTTGGCTTACCGAGCTGCCAATTTTTCTAACTTTTATGAGATAGTTTTAATGCTTTATGCCGGCTCCTGATGGGAGTAATCTTTTTGGAGATACCTATTGAGGACACATCAATGTAAAACTCATAGGTATTTTTCAATCATGAACAATCTTGTTTTAATCATACATAATTGGATTTCTATCGGGTGCGCGCTAGCGCTCCCGATGGAAGTAGCCCCTGAGGCTATGTTTGGATGCCTGTATCTGGACATGGGCTCATAATTGATGTTATCTTGATGGAAAACATAGATCTTTGAACGAACATAATCAATAAAGAACTTAAGGTACGAAAAACTTATCTTTTGTACATAAGGCGAAAAACCGATGATACATTATTTTTGGCGGATGGCGCCTAGCCGTTGGCCTGCATATTCTAGCTTAAGAAGCCGAACCGTAAATCTTATCGTATTGCAAGTAATCTTATGCGTAAAACCATCGTAGCTACGCTACGTTCCATGGATTGGAGTATTTGACTCATGTCTTCTTGTCTTGTAGTCGGTATGCTCTTTTGGGGATAACATCTGTGACAATGTATGATCCTTCCCATGGCGATTCTAGTTTTGGTGTCCATCTTGCTTGAGGCGAAGAACTAGGTCCCCTACTACAAAGGACCTAGGCCGCAATCGTCGGCTGTCATAGTTGCGCAAGTTTTGTTGGTACATAGTTGCTCTTTGTAGGGCTTCATCTCGAGCTTCATCAAGTGGATCCACATCATCTTCAAGTGATTCTCTTGATTCCTCTTCATCATATGCAGCTACTCTTGGGGATTCATGTCACACCTCAATAGGAAGCATGGCTTCTACACCGTGGACCAGAAAGAAAGGTGTCTCTTGTGTTGAATTATTTGGAGTTGTATGTAAACTCCATAAAACAGATGGTAATTCATCAACCCATGATCCTTTTGCTCTGTCAGTTGGTGCTAGTAGTATTTTCTTGAGTCCAGTAGTAACTAGTCCATTGCCTTTTTCTACTTGTCCATTTGTTTGCGGGTGAGGTCCCGAGGCGTAGCTTACCTTGATACCCATCTCCTGGTAGTACTCCTTGAACTCATTGGAAGTGAAGTTAGTCTCATTATCTATGATGATGTTGTTCGGTACGCCGAACCGAAATATGATGGATTTAATGAAATTCATAGCCGAAGTTCCGTCTAGAGTGGTGACAGACATTGCTTCTATCCATTTAGTAAATCTGTCGACTGTTACTAGAAGAAAGACCTGTCCTCCTGGTGATGATTTGTGAAGTTTTCCCACCATGTCGAGTCCCCACTGAGCAAAAGGCCAAGCTAGAGGTATAGGATTTAACTCAGTAGCGGGTGCTCCAGGCCTTGTGGCGAATAGTTGGCATGCTTCACATGTTCTGATGAGATCTTTTGCGTCTTGAACTGTAGTCATCTAGTAAAACCCCCGCCCTGAATGCTTTGGCAGCAATTGCTCGGCTACTAGCAATGGTGACCAAAAACTCCTTCATGTATATCTTTGAGTATGATTTTTTCCTTCTTCGGGTGTTACGCAACGCTGTAACACACCCGAAATAATTCTCTTATATAGCTCCCCTTTGATTATTCTGAAGGCCTTTGATCTTCGAGTGATTCGTCGGGCTTCTATCACATCTTCGGGTAGCTCGCCCTTAGTCATGTATGCTACATACGACTGCATCCATGTAGGCTCAATTAGCATGACCTCTATGATTTCCTGTTCTTTTTCTTTGATGGCCTCTTCTATATTCTTGGTCGTTGATGGAGCCCCCGAGTCTTTTTGCAGGTGTCTCTTTTTTCTTGTTTTTGGTGCTACAACCTCAGAGACTCTTTTTTGCTTTGATCAATTGCTCCGTTATTTATTCCCAAAAAACCCCAGGTGGTACTGGTAAGCACAAGGATCCAATGTTTGCTAGGTTTTCGGTTTCTTCATTGCTTGCTCTTCCTATGTGCGATACTTCGCATCCATCAAATTGGGCTTCCATAACACCATATAGATCGTGGTAAGCAATCATATTATCGCTGACGGCGTCGCACTTGTACATTGCTTGCTGTGCCACAAGATTGGAATCTCCAAAGATTTTGAGGCGAGTTGCACCGCAAGCTTTGGCCATTCGCATGCCGTGTAATAAGGCCTCGTATGTAGCTTCGTTATTGGATGCGTTTGCAAAGCTCATCCGAAGTATATAGCACATTTTGTCGCCTTGTGGTGATACTAGTATGACTCCTGCTCCTGCTCCTTCCGTTCTTTTTGATCCATCAAAGTACATTATCCAGGCACCAGAAAGGTCAGGTGGACCCACATATTGCAACTCTGTCCATTCTGTGATGAAATCTGGCAAAACTTGTTACTTGATTGCTTTGCGCTTCTCATACATGATGTCTCGAGGGGATAATTCGATGCCCCATAGAGAGACACACCCAGTTGCTTCTGGATTGTTGAGGATGTTTGACAAAGGTGCTTCATTGACCACTATGATCGGATGTTCCAAAAAATAATGGCGTATTTTTCGTGCTGTCATAAATACCCCATATGCTAGTTTTTGGTAATGTGGATACCTTTGTTTGGATGGCGATAATACCTCGCTCAGGAAGTAGACTGGCCTCTACACACCATGGGTTTTCCCTTCTTTGGGTCACTCCACGACGAAGACCGTGCTGACCACCTAATTTGTAGCAGCGATATAAAGCAGTAAGGGCTCTTTCTCTTTTGGTGACACGACGACAGGAGATGTCAAAAGTGTCCTTTTAAGATCTTCGAAGGTACGCTGAGCTTCTTCCGTCCATTCGAATTTCTCTGATTTCCTCATGAGGGCGTACAATGGCAATGCTTTTTCTCCCAACCTTGCAATGAAATGATTGAGTGCCGCTACTTGCCCTACCAGCTGTTGTACGCCACGTAGATTTGTTGGCTTCTTCATTGTTAGGATTTCTTGTATTTTTTGGGATTAGCCTCGATTGCTCTTGCTGATATCAAATATCCGAGGAGTTGCCCTGCCGGGACTCCAAAGGAACATTTCTTCGGGTTTAGCTTGATGCTAAACTTGTCGATTTTTGAATGTTTCTTTGAGGTCCTTAATGAGTGTGGATCCTTGTCTTGTTGTAACTATAACGTCATTGATGTATACTTGTATGTTTGTGCCTATTTGGATTCCCATACATTTCTGCATCATCCGCTGATATGTTGCTCCGGCGTTCTTGAGGCCAAAGGGCATTGTTGTGTAGCAGAATACACCATAAGGCGTGGTAAACGCCGTTTTCTCCTGATCATCTTCCTTCATCCTAATCTAGTGGTATCCTGAGTAAGCATCCAAGAAAGAAAGACGTTCGCATCCCGCGGTTGCATCGATTATTTGGTCGATTCGTGGTAATGGAAAGTGATCTTTTGGACAATGTTTGTTCAGTGCAGTAAAGTCGATGCACATCCAAAGTTCTGTAGTATTTTTCTTTGGAACGCATACTAGGTTTGCGACCCACTATGCTTTTGTTAGTTCTTTGATAAAGTTGGCGTCAGTGAGGCGATGGAGCTCCTTCCCAATGGATTTACGCTTTGGTTCTACGAAGCGACGAAGCGGTTGTTTTACTGGCTTCGCCTTTGGATCCAAATTTAATGCATGCTCAGCGAGTTCCCTGGGAATTCCCGGCATATCAGAAGGTAGCCATGCGAAGATCTCCCAGTGCTCACGGAGGAACTTGATAAGCGTGCTTTCCTATGCGGGACCAAGATTGGAGGCCACAAATTTTGTTTTTGTCGGGTGTACGGGGTGGATCTGCACTTCTTTTGTGTCCTTTGCCATGTCAAAAGCCCGATCGGGATTGACACGCGCTACTTTTAGTGGTTCTTCAATTGCCGAAGTTATGAGTTATTCGAACTCCGTTGCCATCCTGAAAGATTCAGAAATTTTGTTGAACTCTCGATCGCAATTGTCGACACGTGCGAAGCTTCCTTTTACCGTGATAATTCCCTGTGGTGCTGGCATTTTCATGACTAGGTACGCATAATGCGGCACTGCCATAAACCGTGCAAAAGTTGGTCGTCCCAGGATCGCATGATATTGTGATGGCCAGTCCATGACTTTGAATTCAAGTTTTTTCTCGCCTGAAATTTACTTTGGAGCCAAAAACAGCATAAAGAAATACTTTTCCTAAAGGAATTTCGGCTTTACCTGGTACTATTCCATGGAAGGATGTTTCTGTTGCTGCGAGGTTGTCTAGGGGATAACCCATTGTTCTTAACGTTTTTGCGTAGATCAGATTTATGTTGCTTCCCGCGTCCATCAAGACCTTGCTCATATCAAACCCGCCAATTTGTACTTCGACTATCAAGGCTGAGTGACCCGGTTGTGGGACCCAAAGTGGGTGATCGGCTCTACTGAATGTGATTTCTTGCTCTGACCAGTGAAGATATTCGGGTGTGGTTGATGTTGTTGTTTCCGCCATATTGATTTGCCTTGTGATGAGCTTCTGGGTTTATTGGATGGACACCCTTTCTGAATCATGGACATTGCTCCTTTTGACCTAGGGTATTCATTGTTTTGATTAGTTGCGTTTTGTGGTAACACTGCTGGTGATGGTGGTGATGGTGGTGGTGCGTCGATGGCTAATGTGCCAGGCGTAGATGTGTATCCTTGGTTTTCCACTTCGGTTGCTTTTGCATTACATAGCTCCTACATCTTCAAGAATGTTCGACAATCCTTCATGAGGTGGTTAGATTGTTGTCTGCCTGCTGAGTCGACATAAAAATGCATATTACAGGGTCCTTCCAACATTTGCATCGCGAACATCTGTGGGTCTCGTGCTCTTGGCTGATACCGCTGAGTTGAATGGCTTCCTCCAACGTTGTCCCTGTTCTGTCGGTATCCGCCATTGTAGTCGTTGCTTCTGTTGTTACCTTCACCCGAGAAACCAGCTGCGACGTAACTTGGTCCCGTGTTTCCATCGTTGTTCCTTCTTCTTCTATCATTGCTACGTTTATCCGTGTCTTCTTCGGGTGATCGCGTATGCTTGTTATGCGGCACGTCTTCTCCATCAGCCCATCGATTTTCTATTTCCATTAATTGTGATATTGTTTTGGGTTTAACCCATCCCAATTCTTCTATGAATTCTCGGCGACGAAGGCCGTCGTTGAAGGCATTGATGGCCCTTTCGTCAGATATGGACTCTACTGAGTTTTTGATGATATTCCATCGTTGGATGAATGCTCTTATTGATTCCCTAGATTTTGGTTTGCATGCTCGCAACTCCTCCAAGGATGCTGGTCGTTTAAACATGGATTGGAAGTGCCAGATGAACTTATCTTCTAGGTCATTCTAGCTGCCGATGGAATCTTCGGGTAGCTTTCTGTGCCATGATCTTGCGGCACCGGTAAGGTGTAATTGTAAGCTTTGCACTGCGGTGGCTGTGGAACCACCTTGTAACTTGACAGTGGCCAAATAATCTACTAACCATGCTTCGGGTTCCTGGAGTCCATCGTACTTGTGGAGGTCATGTAGAAGTTTGAAGTCCTTGGGTACTGAGGTTTTGCGAATCTACTGAGTGAAATAGCTAGCCCCGCATAGCTCGTAATTGTCTTTGTTGTATCCATCGTGATATCGTCGGCTGTGGTTTTTGTCTCTTTCTCCATCATTCCTGTGTTGCCTGTTTTCGTTTCTTGTGTTGCTTCGCGGCTCGGGTCCTACGAGATGCGCCTGGTGTGGCGATCGAGATCGTCGGGTGTGTCCCACTTGCCGAGAATTGCTGTGACGGCGTGGGGATCTATCGGGCTGTCGCGTGGTTTCTTGGAATGCTTCTACGAGGGAGGCTCCCACCATGCCAAGGTTCATCAGGGCGGAGCGGTGGAGGGCCGCATGGGGATCGTTGGGTGCGACCTGAGTTGTGAGCAGATATGTTTGCGCAACCACAATGGCTGCCTGGGCCGTTTTTGCCTTGATGTTTCCTGCTTGGTCAATCGAGATGAACGATAGATCGAGATCATGAATGAGTCCGCTTTTTTCTGCTTTAGGTATATTCTGCAGTCGAGATGTTCCCCTTCTTAGCGGTGCTCCTCCTGTTATGCTCCCTGATCCTCGGGTAGAGCTTAACTATGCCCGTCGTAAGCTGGATTCGTCGGCTAATCTCTTTATTTCACCAAGTTGCCTTTGCATCCTGAGTAGGTCTCTCTTCTTGTGATGGAGCAGATATTGATATGCTAATAGATCCTCGTGTGAGGTGTCCGCTATCATCGGGACTACTCCCGAAATTTCTTCTCTTGCTTTTTGCCATGCCGCTGCTGGTAGCCGAAGAGTTCACCTTTCTCCTTCATGTGGCTCACCGCCTCTTCCTTGGACTATGTGGTTATCCACCGTTTCACCTCCGTTTCCATGGTCCCCTTCATTGTTGTGATTTCCTGCATTGTCATGTGATAAAATACCATTGGGGTCGAGGATAGGGTTACCATTAGAGTCATGTGGTGTTGAGGTGTTCCCGTTGAACATGCACACTTGATGGCGTGTTATGCGTTGGCTGGTGACGTTGTCTTCTGCTCCAAAGGATATGCTGGTAATATTCTGAGATTGTAGTTCTTGGTAAATCTTGGCCATCCTTATTCTGAAGTCGATGTTTTTGCTGCTTTCTTCGGGTTTTGAACTAGCTGGGCTTGCTCTTCGTGTGGTGGGGTTAGTTGTGGATCTGATCCGAAGGACAGATTGTCGTAAAGACCATCAAGGTCCCCCAGATCCGTCTCGATTTGCTTGCTTTCTTCGCCTACTTCGATCTGTGCTGTGGCGTCCATGGAGGATCCAACAGATGACGCTGGTACTGCCATAGGCGTAGGTTTTTTCACAGATGGTTCTGATGTGATCAGAGCCGAAGGGTGCAATTCTTATGGGCCTTCTACTTGGAAGTGGAAGCTTCCAATGATTAGATCGGATTCCCTGTCGAAATTGGCGGGTACCAATATAGGGGTGGGCGGGCATGGATCTCCTTTTGTCGGGTTGATGTTTGGTAGAGAGAGGTCTATCGAATCCATGCTTCCAGCATTCAGGTTTCCCACAGACGGCGCCAATTGATGAGGGGTAACCTCGGCAATGTCCACGGTGAAGGACTTAGGGTTTCGCGGACAAGAGAACGCTGGGGATTTCGTCGGATGTCAGGAAAACAATGAAGTCAAAGTCGCCTGAATATTGAGTAATCGTCCTATTACAAGTTGCCTAGGAGATTTTCTGGTACGCTCGCTTGGGCTTCTCCCGTCCTATATATAATTGGCCGGGTGTCAAAGCCGTATGCAGATAGGTTTTACATACGCGTGATTACAATACCAACACATTATCGGTTTCAGAGATTCTTTCCTAATACAATCAAAATCTTTGTTGGTTGCTTCCTTGGGCTTATCATCTGAAATGTTCATGGGCCGTAATCCTTTTACCCAGCATAGGGCAGCAAATCATAAGCATCCGAGTAATCGTACCTATGTCAGCCTCCATCCGAACGCCGCCGTGCCACCGCCTCCATCCGTCGTCGCTGGCCACTACGCGCGGGTGAGCCTAGCCGGGCGGCGACCCCCCTATTTTTTATATATGTATAATTGATTAATATGTGTATATTTTTATATATATATGTTATTAATATGTGTATATAGTATATATGGATCAGTATAGTATATACTATTATTTATGTGTATATATATGTGTATAGTATGTATGGAGTATATAGTATATACTATTATTTATGTGTGTATATATGTGTACTATAGTATATATGGAGTATATTATATATGTTATTAATATGTGTATATAGTATATATGGAGTATAGTATATACTATTATTAATATGTGTGTATATAGTTAGGGTTAGGGTGGTGGTGCTTGCGAGCCCCCAGACTTAGGGTTAGGGTGGTGGTGCTCGCGGGCCCCCGGACTTAGGGTTAGGGTGGTACTGCTCGTAGGCCCCGAACTTAGGTTTAGGGTGGTAGTGCTCGTGGGCGACCAGTGTTAGGGTTAGGGTGGTGGTGCTCGCGGACCCCTGGACTTAAGGTTAGGGTGGTGGTGCTCGCGGGCCCCCGAACTTAGGGTTAGGGTGGTACTGCTCGCGGGCGACCGGTGTTAGGGTTAGGGGTGGTGCTCGCGGGCGCCCGGACTTACGGTTAGGGTGGTACTGCTCACGAGCGACCGGTGTTAGGGTTAGGGTGGTGGTGCTCGTGGGGCCCCAGACTTAGGGTTAGGGTGGTGGTGCTCGCGGGCCCCCGGACTTAGGGTTAGGTTGGTACTGCTCGCGGGCGACCGGTGTTAGGGTTAGGGTGGTGGTGCTCACGGGCCCCCGGACTTAGGGTTAGGGTGGTGGTGCTCGCGGGCCCCTAGGCTTAGGGTTAGGGTGGACTCTCATGAAGATGGCCGAACTATTCAAGAACTGGAAGAAATCATTATGGCAAAAGTATCAGAAGATGAAGACTCCTCCTAAATTCGAAGCCTATCTAACGAAGCAGCAGGCTAACTGGGATGCCTTTGTGAAGTACAAGGAGTCATAAGATGCTAAGGAAAAGTCAGAAAAAATAAGTTAAATGTCGTGAAGAAGAAATATCACCATCACCTGGGGCCAGGGGCTACGCGACTGCCATGCCAAAGTGGGATGCTAAAGAGAATGAGTTGCTTGCTAAAGGGATCACTCCAGAACCAATACGCGAAGAATGCGATTTGAGGGCAAGAAATTGGTTCGTTGGGCATGGGAGTGAGTATGACGAAAATACAGGGGACCTTATTTGCAGTGACGGGATTAGGATAGTCCGGGAGACATGGCAGAGAGTGGTGAAGGAAATTAAAGAGGGGACAAACAAAGTTCTGTCCCGATAGAGAGAAATACTTGCTTACAAAGGTCCTCAGGAATGACGAACGCGGAGGACAAGTATGAGGCCTTGGCCCTAGTTATACATGGGAGATGGGGTTTCCCAAAGACAGAGATACTTATAGGAGCCGAGAGAGAGAGAGCAAAGAGGCGACGGCAGGAGGAGGAGGGAGACACGTTCAATGAGTTGCTAGGAACACTTTAAAAGCATCAGCAATAGATTGACAAACTTCAAGGAGTAGCGCGCCTGCAAGATCCTGCACTCGATATTATCACCGTCTCATCTCAGCGGAGAAGCATCGTGGCTGAATCGGAGGTCCCGTCTGTACTCGATGCACAGATGGTAGATGTGGTCTCGGCTACCCCGTGGATGGAATCAAGGAGCAGACATCTTGTGAGATCCTTCAGAAGGTGAAGAACCTATCCATCGAGATGGCGGTCGGATGTGCTTTACCTTGTCCACCTGACGCACGCTGGCATGGCCTTGAGTTCCAGCTGGCTATGCTAAAGTTGGGGTGGATGAAATCGCAACGGGGTGGGACTCAATGGATCTTGACATCCCTGGACCTGAAGGTGAGAGGACACTCTGAGAAGTATTGGGTGGTATCATTCTATGGGAAAAGAACAACATCAAGCTTCTAGGCTCATCGCCAAGGCCAACACCGCCTCCGAGTCGTTGCATGTTACCTTCACCTCCATCACCTCCAAGAATCCCACCCCATGACTACAACCACCACAGCGCGAGTCCATCTCGATCTCCGCAGCAGGGTCAGCCGTCTTCGCCGCCTGCTAAGGACAATAAGCGGAAGCGTGGTCCGTCGATGAGTACTAATGACGCAGCAACCCAAAACGACAAATGTTGCCCCTCCCAAGAGTACCTCATAAGAATCTTCCCATCAAACCTTACGATTGTACTGAAGAGGAAAGCACGGCGATTGCAAAGGCCGAACGTGTTGCGCAGCTTCAAAAGAAGAAACCTGAGCCCGCTCCGGTATACACCGAGAAGCAAAAGGCATATGCACTTGGTTTTCTAAACACAAAATCACAATATGACTTGCACCATAAGCCAGATGACTATCTACGCACACTTCAAAAGGAAGTGAAGAAGAGAAAATCAAGTAGAAGTGCAAGCGGGAGTAAATCATCAAGTCAAAGTGCAACCGCGAAAATAAAGGACATCCCCCAGCTCGGGAAACAGGCCAAACAATTGATCCCACCCCTAGGGTGGGATCCTACGACATTCCCCAGCAGGATATGGAAGAAGCTGTGAAGCTTGCGTCCACTATGAATGTGACTGTCGAGGAATTTCTAGGTTCCTAGGACGACAAGTTACCCAAGGGTGATGTAGTCCCTACATATGTCCCAGGGATGCCTCTGGTCAGCGATGAGCAGTTCCAACAACTACCAACACAAATGCGGAGTTTACATAAATGGTACTTGAAAGCCACAAAGGAGGACAAAATAATGATCATGGTGAAAGTCCCACATGACTACTACTTTTGAGCCGACGAGGTCCATGTTGAGTTTCCAGAACTCTTCCAGTTATAGAATTTCGACGCCCTTGAAAAAAGTCTCATGAGTTGCTATTGTCTGTAAGTTGTTGAATTCATTGTCTACATATAAGTTGTTCAGTTTTTCAGTTGTTCAGTTCATTGCATGTAATTATCCTCATAATATGTTGTACTCTATTATTATGCAGAATGAAGATCCAGGAACGTAGAAGAAGGTCACTCTTTAGTGTTGGATTCATTGACACAGATAAAATACATGTAAAGACGCTAAGGTTTCTAACGGAGCAAAATTTTCATGACCACATACTGTTCCCTTACAATTTCAAGTGAGGGTCTTACACTCTATTGTACACATTCACTTTTTCTTACTCGATGTTAAGTGTAATTGATGAGTTACTGATGTACATATAAACGTGTGCAGTTACCACAAGATCATGCTAAACATTCAACTTGATAAGAGAAGAGTTGAAGTCATGAACCCATTAAAGAGACCACTGAAACATTTTAGGGATATGCGGGACATGCTCCAGAGGTAATTTTCGCGCTACATCGGTCTCTTTCGTTGATTTCCTGACATATCACGTAATAAATAACTTATTCATTTTCTTTACCGGGCAGGGTTTGGAACCAGCTCAAGAGTGCGGTTACGGGCGACTTTAGTAAGAAGCTGATGTTTAAGCCGGTCTTGGTAAGTAGTCCGCGCATCTCTTTACTTCTAATTTCAATACAATTATGATGCTAGATTATTATTCTGATTGAATTCTATTCTCGTAAAGTGCGCGAGACAGCCACACAGGATGCATATATGTGGATTCTACGTTTGCGAGTTCATTCGCACGTTTAGCACTGAGTACAAAGATTATAGAGTCGATGTAAGCAATACATTCACAACATTATTTCATTACCATCACTTTTTGTTATCATGCATGATTGATATTCATATTGATATCCTTTTCTTATATAGTTCGAGAGAATGCGGGATCAGCTCCTACCAGAGCAACGCGTACTAGGAATTGCTGAAGAACTGGCAGGATTCTTGATGAACGAGATGATAGATGACGCCGAATAATTTAGTGTGAATAGGCGCTAACGATGATCCATGACCATGTAATTGAATAGACGGGCTCTAGTCCCGGTTATTGTGATGTCCATGTAACTATCATGTATATATATATGTATGCTCGATCCTAAGACAAATTATCTTACATATATGCACGAACGTGTACGATATGTGGTCATGTAGAAAACTATTTTGAAATTAAAAAGAAATAAATAAAATTGATACAAAATGAATTCTCTGTGGCGGTAGAGAAACTGCCTAAAATGCTGCCGCGGCAGAGAACTATTAGTTCCGATTTGTAATAGGAACCGGGACCAATGGGGAAGGTACCTAACGCGCAGGGTTGGCCATGTGGACGCCCATTGGTCCCGGCTGGTAAGCAGACCGGGACTAGTGGGTGGGCCTTTAGTCCCACCTCTCCAGTCCCGATTCCAGAACCGGGACTAAAGCCCCTTATGGGACTAAAGGCCCGTTCTCCCTGGTGATTGTCAAAGAATGAAGTCATAAGGAGAATAGCAACCGTTGGTAGGGGGCTATAGCGGAGCTTCAAACGGACGATTGTACCATCAGCGACTAATAGAACCGATCGCTGATCTAAGGGCTTGTATTTGACTTGGAGGAGATCGGATGGTTATTGTTGTTCTAATTAACTTTCCTCTAGAATTAACTCGAAAAGTGTCTCCAATTAGGAGAGTATACACCTAATATTTGAGGAAATTCTATCATCTCTCATGTAGAAAAATTTCAACTATCTCTTTTTTAAAACAAGGCAAAAGATTTGCCGTTTTTATTGATTAAGCGAAAGAGAATTGCTGGTTAATTAGCGGAAAACCGGCACCCTCGCCAACCGTAATGACCGCCGTCACGAGGGAACACACAACCACCTTGGCTACCAACACAGGTGAAACCCACATCGGCCTATACCAAACAGATGACTCTTCATGCAGAGATTGGCAGCTTTGATTCTGAAGACGATCTCTTGAAGAGGAGACATGCAAGACTCGTGTCGACGAAGATCTTCACGACCGGACCGTTGCTTACAGGTCACCGTCGCCAATCTCCACCCGAGGCAGCAACTCCAACTTCATAGCAGAGAAGTCCAGTAGAAAGACAAGTCGGACACTCTAGAAGGGAACCAGACTAACAAGATCTTACCGCGATCAAACCATCACACACCATCATCGTCATTGCCTTGTCCAGGTACTCCCTCCGTTCAGAAATATAAGAAGTTTTAGATTTGTGAATCGATCGTATCTAGATGGCATTAATGTATAGTTTCGTATAGGTTCGGAGTGAATATGTATACTAAAACGCGTCTAGATACATTCATTTCACAAAACTAAAGTGTCTGAGGGAGTAGTTCCCACAAGAAAGAGTTTCTGATCCGTAATACAGTAAGTTTGTTTAGACCGTTGTGAATTCGCCTTGAAGTTGTTGTTTCAAACTTCCAACAAAACAGAACTGCTCAAAGATGTGAAAATAGATGGCGTTTCACCACACAAGAACACAAAGTACTTTGTAACATTCAAGATAGGAATGCATTATTTATTTAGAGTCGAAATCAAAAAGCGAAATGTAAATGGTATATCACCCATGCATAATATTGGAAACATGACAAATACATAAACATGTGAAAATATGAAATACATAACCAGTGTCTTAATTATTTAATTATCAGCTAATCCGACACCGAGAGTAGCATCGCACACATCATTTCAATGAGTAGTATAGTAGTACGTAGTTTCCACACGTGCATTAGTGTAGAGTAATGCGAGGTCGACCTCCATGGCAACGTGGCGTAATAGCTCACACATCGGACCAGGTGACCTTGAACTCCCCGATGGACTCCCTGAGCCCCAGCGCCTTCCACACGGCCGGCGACGCGTCGACGTCGTTGTTCGGGCACGGCGGTTCGAAGTTGTGCTCCTCGTCGCAGCCGTTGACGGAGTCGCACTCGTCGACGACCTTGGCCAGCACGGAGCGCCCGTTCCCGTTGATGCGGATCATCTTGTTGCACCTGCGCGTGCCGTCGAGGCGCAGCCACCCCGTGGAGAGCGCCACCACCATCTCGCTGTCCGGGTGGAATTTGTTGTCGCAGAAGGACTTGCCGCCGCCGTCTCCCCCCTCCGCGAAGCTGTTCAGCGTCAGGACCGCCGGCGTCTTGGCCGACACCGGGGGCGAGCACCTGAACTGCGGGTAGCGGTGGCCGGTGACGCAGCAGTCGGATCCGTGCGACCTGTTGCACTTGTGAGACTTGCCCTGCAGGAAGCCGCTGATGTGGCAGCTGCCGCCGGATCCGCCTGCTGCGGAGACGCCATGGATGTGGAGGTGGAGTGACATGACCTGCAAGAGAGCAAACACGGCCAGAAGTTTCGTGTTAGCCATGCCTGTCAACCTTCCTTCTTGTGCACGTGCAAGGATATGCTGATCGATCTGCTCCTTTATATAGAGCCCGAGGATCTGCTCCTTCGTGTTAGCCATGTTTGATTTCACCGAGCATGTTAATATAGTCCCGTTTCTTCGGTTTTGCACACCCCCCAGCTGGTAGGTTGGTGTTAGTCGTGTAACTTTGGGCGATTAAAACGTCGTGCTTCCACGACAACTTTGTCTACGCGCGCGGTAATTCTTTTTAAATGGTATTCTATTTTGTTCATCATTAAACAACTGCTGCTTCTTTGTTGTGTTGAAAGGAATCTTGGCACGGAGTATTCGTGTTACCCAGTAATCGAGGAGCAGACATTTCACAACATCCGAGTGAGTGAGATTCCAAGGTATATGCAGTTCACCCGCCAAAAAAAAGGTATATGCAGTTCACTAGTAGCTGAGAATCCTAGTTGAGAGCCGTGAGGAAGAGGGTCTTTTCTTCTCACGCCGCCAGCCGCCCTCCTCCCAGATCCGACCTTCCGGTCCCTCTCCTCCTCTCCGTCCGACGTGGGACCTTCCGGTCCCTCTCCTCCTCTCCGTCCGACGGCCACGCCGGCGGATAGAGCGGGGACATGTCTTCTTCATCGTTTGCTTTCTTATAAGTCTATTTCTCTTGGTTTTGTCTCCCTAGCGGCATCGGCGAGGTGGAGACGACGATGTCGTGTTGGAATAAGGTCTCTCCGGCCTCTCCCTACCTCGTGGGCGTCCGATTCAGAGTCAATGAAGGGCCCCTGAGGGTTAGCGTCGCCAGACTGTTGATTCTCTTCGGATCTTGATAATTATTGGTGTGTCTATCAAGGGAATTTCCTCTGGCTGTGGGATCTACGGATCGTCAAGGAGCTTCATCGACGGTTACTTCTTCCTCTTCGTCTCCAGGACGGATGTGGTCTTTTAGACCCGTTCGGCGACTTCCTGTCTGCAACCAACAACATCATGCTGACTCAGGGAGGAGCGGCAGCGGCGGCGCGCCGTCGACATGGTTTGGAGGTTGAAGATGACGGGCATCTCAAGGATTTCGTTATAATTTTCGTTTTTATTGTGGTGCTTTGTACAGTCGTTTGTTTCTTTTAATTCTAGAAGTCCTTTCCGAAAAAAAAGTCCCCGGACTATCTATGGTCATGGATGACATATCCTATTCTTATTTGTGGCCGGGATAAGGGAATATATATAGGTCCACTCGATTTTTTTAACCGGGAAGGGTCCCGAAGGATCCACATACTGCGATTAACACTACAAGAATCTGGACGATCCGTGACGTTTTTTATATAATGCGACCTAAAAACGTCGCAGATTCCTAATGTTCTAGAACGTTTCGTCACAACGAGCTCCAAGCCCCTCCAGCCCGGTTATCCATGACGTTCCTTGTTTTCGTCGTGGCAAATTCGTCTCAGGCCCTGAAGCCCAGTTTGTCATTTCGTCTGGTGCCAAATTCGTCGTGGATTTTGTCACGGCACATGTTTGACTCTTTTTTTCCATCGACCCTCTCCTCCGTGTTTCAACCCCATATATCAGCTTGATGTCGATGATACGTACGTAGTGTATCTTACGGTAGTACTGGGTTCGACGCTGCTTCGTGATGTTTTCCGCCGACCCTAGTTGTGAGTGCGTTTGATAGAAATTAAATAACAGAAAAACATTTCGTACAGGTAGATGGATCGAACCGTCAACCAATCTTTTGCAGAACTAACTTGCAACTGATTCATTTGTCCATTGGTTTTATGCTGATCTACAACTTTATTATGTATATTACATACCATCTCTCAATCACACGAAAGCAACAACATGAACACAATCAAACAAAATATATACATAGCATATGGAGATAATATTACTTAGCATGTAGAGCACCAGGTTGACAACAAGTTCCTTACCACTGCAAGTTCGCTGACAACATATTACATTAATAGTTCATCCAACACCACAACATAAACAAGCAGATACTTTTTGGCCTCACTATAGAATATTAACACAACCCATGAAGCCATATAGCCCCTCATTTAAAAAGGTGAATATGCACACATTCTTCTTCCTTATTCCAGCGAGTTCGAGAATATTAGACCAGCCTCTTGTCATCTGGACAGCATCATTATTCATGCCTTGGAAGAGGTTAACATGCTCAAAAGTGGTCTTGTAGGAGCATGCGAGTGGTAACACCTTTGAGAGATATCGGTTGAGGTGTGCACGGCTGTAGCTAGCTGAAAAGTACTATAGGAGAAGAATAATATTAGTTGTTGGCTAGAGTTCACTATGCATAATAAAATTTAATTATTGAAATGTCAAAATTTAACCACTTTGGCCTTCCCACGGATGACATTTGACTTGTTCATCTTGCACACATAGATATGGTGTAGATGGCCTGTGTCGTTTAACTAACACTTTGAGGGAAACAACTTGGTCAGAAGTCAATTCCAAATTGTTTTCAAACACGCAGTGCTTATCGAATTCCTCAACACCCATCGTACTTGGACCTAGAAAGAAAATATTAGAAAGTAATAATTTATATCTGCATATATATAAATATAGCAAAACATGTATATAATGCCACACATCTAGGAATAAGGATCCTTGGTTTCTTGACTACTCTAAATCTTTTCATATAAGCTTTAGCTCTGCGCCTTGCTATCTTAGCTTTCATCTTGCGAAAAACTACAGAAGTAGGTTTCTTCACATCATCATCAGATGAGACATCGATGACGACAGCATCTTTCGTTCCTAAATTAGACATTGCACTAATTAGAATGTTTAGTTTTTCTGTCATATACAATAGTAGTGCCAATAGCATCAATTTTAGAACCTGCTCATGTATCTCTCTGGCCTTCATCATACCTGCCCCAAAGAGTAAATACAAGAATTAAGTTAGAATATAATTCTAATTAGTGAATTATTACGAGAATCAAATTCAATGAGTAAACTAAAGGGCGCTTCCAGTGAACTAGATTGAGCCTTTGTCGTAAGCAGCAACGTCGACGCACGGAGCATTAGATTTTTTTATGCATACAGAAGGTTTAACGATCAACTATACGGCGGGAATAAAAATTCCAGCCGGATAGTTCCGGTCGTATAGATATCTTTGCCATCGACAATTTTTCTTTCATATGTACTGACGGTTTAACGACCAACTATACGACGGAAATAAAAAATTCCGGCCATATAGCTCCGATTGTATAGATATTGGTGCTTTCGTACAATTTCTTTTCTATATATTGACGGTTTAATAACCAACTATACAGCAGGAATAAAAATCCTGGTTGTATAGTTCCGGTCGTATAGATATCAATGCCTTTGTATAATTTATTTTCCTAGGTACAGACGGTTTGATGACCAACTATACGACGGGAACTTATAGCCGCGCCGCCGGGTGAAAACCCTAATTTTTTTACAACAGGCTAACTATACGGCGGTAACACATTGTTCCGGGCGTATAGTTCCGTCAGTATAGTTGCGTCCGACACAAAAACACCTCGGGAGGTACCTCCAACTCCAAAACTTCAATCCTTTTTCTCTCTTCTACCTCCAAACTCTATTAAAACCTTAAGAGATCTTCATCTCTACTCAATTTCGTTCGATTTCCTCGTACACAAGTGATCTACAGTATGTTTCTCCTCCAATCCTCCAATTACTTTTTGTAAATCCATCTTCGATCTATTGTTATTAACAATCTAGGATGAGACCTACTATGAACTAATTGCCATGATTCTCTTGCCTATATTATTATTTTGAGGATATTCTTTAGTGTGCTATGATGAGGAATATGTTATACTTACTATTGTTGGATCAAACGTTTTATTTTTGTCTTTATTCATTGTTTTAGATGATGAACACAAGGATCCAAACTCGTGCTTGTACCGCCGCTAGCGCTTCTCAGGCGGTCAGTCAAGAACGCATGGGGATACGGTTCAGGAATGAGCTCCAACATGATCGCTTCAACAAGATCAAGAACCGAGAAGTGAAGGCAACCAAGTGGGCTTGCCCCATTATATTGAACCAACTCGGTATTTCTCATGACTTAAATTTACTTTGCAATAGAACTGGTCTGCAAAAATTTGTGTATAATGATGTGCCTACTTATCGCTGCTTAACTATTGAATTCCTAAGTTCTTTGCAAAACATCATTAAACTATGGCAAGGAGAGGACACGATTTCTTTCCGACTTATGAACAACAACTACACTTTAACACTAGATGAATGGTGCGCATATTTTAATTTGCCAAACAATGATGTCAATGCCTTACAAACATCCTTTACTGGCTTAGACCCTTCCCCTTCACAATATTATAATAGAATGACTTTCACTACTAGAATGAGCAAGGGGAAGTATATTCAACATCTAGAATTCTCTATTTGTTCTATGTTATTGCTAACACCTTGCAGGCAAGAAATGAGTTCACGAGACTCAACGAGGAGGACATCTTAGTCCTCGCAAAGGCTTCTTACACCAACTACAACTTGTCACTCAACTTGGACGCAATCCTTGTGCGCTACCTGGAGCACCAATCCTCCCAAAGCCAAGGACCAATCACAGGTGGAGGCGTCATCACCGTGCTTGCTACTACCCTAGGCATCGACCTAGGTGAGTTGCAACCTGTGCTAGGTGAGCGACGTGTTGGTTTCTCTACTTTAAAAGTTTGTGGAATGCTCACTAGGAGAGGTGGTGTTTATTATCTGCATATTGCTGGAATTGGGCGTCTCTACCCCGCTCCTATGCCTAATGGTCTTTTCTCTATCGAGGAAGGACGTTTGCTATATGACTTGCAGGTTGAGCAACACCAACCCAAGGAGGAGGTTTCAAAGGAGGATGAGGACCAAGAAGAGGAGCAAGAAGTTCCTTATCAAGAGGAGCAGCCACAAACCCGGTTCGCCACATACCAAGACTTCCAAGAACTTGGAGGGACTATGGAGAGGATGCATAACCTCTCTTTGAACCTCCGAGGAACAACTAGTAATTTATCAACTCAATTTGCGAACTAGAATAATGACTTTTCCCGCCACCACAATGATTGAAGGGCTTGCAAAATCCTAAGCTTAGGGAAGTTTTCCTCATGTATCTTTATTTGGTGTTCATTTGCTTTTATTTTATTTCAAGGTTGTGTTTTTAATTCGAGTTTATAAGCACTCGTGTTGGTTTTCCCAACACTTTACTTTTAGTACTTTCTATTTGCTTTCAAGATTTTCTAGCCGAGCTTTGCCGCCAATTTTCTATTCTTTAAACTGCCTCTCTTAAAAACCACAAAAAGATTTCTCCATTTTTCCTTATTTTCCCTCTTTATTTTCTTTCCGCCTCGAGGTTTTCATGTATTTGCAAGAGAGTGATCGACTTCGAGTTTCCAAGAAGCAAATAAAAAAGGAAGAGAGAAGTGGAACCAAACATGAGAGGTATGCCTTATGACTCTCCACTTTTGAAGTTTGAGAAACCCATGCTAGTTAGTAGTAAGTGTTGAGATGTTATATTGGTGGAGTGAGTCTTTGTATTATAGTAAGTTTTTGTTTGTATGGGTATTTAGTTGGGTACGTTTTGTTCTATCTCTCGTAATTAACCAAGTCTTGCCTAAAAATTGCTAAACAATTGTAATAAGAAAAAGTCTCACAATTGAAGGCTTAGGTGTTGTAGTGCTTAGTATTGAAGGCTTATTTCTAGAGACACTCAACGCCACTTGTAGTGCTTAGTCTTGAAGGCTTATTTACCGGTTTTTGTGAGCATGCCAAAGTTTGACTTATTAATCATAAGAATGATATAGCTTTATGCGTGTCAAACTTCATAAATGCCAACAACTCCGCTGGCCTACGAACAATCTTCATGGAGGAAACTCCTAGATTTCGGCTATGAGTTGATTAAACACATGTAGCAGCAATGCTATAGTCGGTAAGATTCTTGGCACTCTAAGGTAGTTGTGTTCATGATGGAATCACTCCTTTGGCTGTGATGAGTAATCATTATGCAAAAGGAACAAAAACCTTAGTGATGCCACGAGTGTCCATCACAACCCGATAAACTAATATATTTTTTTGGCATGCTCTCAGTTACTCAAGAACTGGAATTCTTGAAGGACAATGAATAGAAAAGTAGTGCTTGAAAAGTCTTGATTTATTGACATGGGAGAATTGAGATACTCTAGTGTATATGCTTTTCATGACAACTCTCACACTCTCAATTTACATGATTATACTTTATTGTTCAAAGGCAAGCCTATGAGTTGATTACATGACATGGAATAAAGTTTACTCATCTGAATCATCCATGTAAACAATAATTTTGCTACGCTATTAGGATGCATAAAGCCCATATAGTATGCTCGACATTACTCTATCTATGCTGAAGTTTTTCAGATTTATGAAGTGGAGGAAACATGAGACTACCAATAATGAGTAAGATTATTATCTCGTTATTTTAGTTTAAATGCTGAGTTCCTTTTTGATTTTGGTTTTCTTGCTCGAGGACGATCAAGTTTAAGCTTGGGGAGGTTGATGGCTCTGAAATATAGCCATCCACATCAATATTTAAACTGGATATTATTCATATTTTTGATGAAATATCTCTCTAAACCCTACCACTAATGCCTAATAATCAAAGGGGTATGCAATCCTTTCTTTCTATTTTTCTGCGTAGATAATGACATTTTATGATTGCAATCACTATATTAAAGTCAAAGATACGAGATTTCCAACAACCAGAAGAAACCAGGAGTCGTGGGTCGGAGGCAGACGCGTTAACGACCAACTATACGAACGGAATAAAATTCTGGCCGTATAGTTCCCCCCATATAGTTGCCAACAACACCGCTAGGTCAAACAGAACAACTTTCGTGAAGGACCCCTATATAAAGAAGCCTCGGGCGATGAGAAAAGAGCCTCGAGCCCCAGATCATCATCCGCCTCCAGATCTCCATCCACCACACCGAAGAGCCGCCAGAAGAATAGATTTAGATCTAATCTCCAAAGCCCTTCTTCACCTCCATAGCCATATTCCACCACTTGTAATAGTAGATCTCATCTTCGATTGGCGACATTGTAAGACTTTTTGTTATCAATCATATGATTTCTATTACAATGTTTGTGATTGTTGATATCATCTCTATGTGTGAGTAATTCTCCTTGGGCTAAGTGCTTCGGCCTAGCCATGCAGCTTTTCTGCATATTATTTATCATAGATGGGATCATGTATTCGTTTGTATGACATGATGATAATTGTATCCTCTCTTGCCTAAATCTAAGGACTTGTTAGGTACCCAAGAGCCCGAGGATTGAGCCAGGTATAGGGAGTATGAGTAATGACTAATCTGCAGGTTGGGAACCCCAGTGATAGAAGGGGTAGTACGACTGTATGTGAGGGATTTACTTGGGATTAACGATGACGTCACTATGCATATCATTAGTTCTCTTTCTCCAGTGGATGATACTAGTAGGTTATTGCTATAAGCTGTTGCGGAGGCAATAGCAATTATGCATGCACTGCCCACATATAATTTATCTTGCTCTAATAATTACATACATACTTTATTTCTATGTTTTATTACCAACAGATGTTTTGCACGGCTACAGGTGAAACTGAATGCCCTAGGCCCTCTCTCTCCATCATCGACAACAACAAAAAGACGCAAACTCTTGGTCCGGTAAAAATACAAAAGGAATTCTAAAACTCCCAAAGGTCCGTTAAAGTAACTTCACTACTCATCTGCTTCCCGAGGATTCGATAAACCTAGGTATACTAGGGAAAAAGAAGCTATACTACATCTATCGGGATCGAAGGTATCAATCATCAAGACCAGCATCATGGATGTCGCAGTTGGTGAAGTGGCCCAACGATGTCGTGAAGTTAGGTTCGCTGAAGGAGTCAAGGGGCGGTGGCATCCACGAGACAGGGGAGATTGACGGTGGTGTTGAATCCACCAGAGCCGGACAGATCATACTCGGGAGACAAAGTGTGCCCACATTACTGACGTGGAAATGCAGATCGACAAGCATCAGATCCATTCCGGCATCGATGGAGTCAAAGGCCAAAAGCGAGGCCAGTGATCACAGGGTGAAGTTGAGGGAGCAAAAATGGATCCGATCCCCAAAAGTTGATGAATCATCGATCACCGATGATGGAGCCGCTGAAGTCGCAACACCAGCACACGGTGTTCCCACAAATGGTGCCAATTGATGTGGAGTCTCCATGCAATTCCCATGGTTAATGGACTTGGGTTTTCGAGGAGGATATGTGCGCTGGTGACTTCGTCAACTAACAGACAATAAAAGGACACGATTTACCCAGGTTCAGGCTCCTCGGAGGGTAATACCCTACTTCCTGATTGTCTGCTCTTGATTGACGATGAAGAAAGTTACAATGTGGCCTAGATGGTAATGGGTGCGTAGATTGAATCTGGCGTAATCTACGGGTGTTGTGATGCGGATCTGCTCCTCGGCGGACCCTCCTAGCCTTTATATGGGAAGACTAGATCTCAGGTACCGTTCGATTCAGTTACAAGTTGAACTGTAGTTTTTAATTAGGATCTTCTCTTATTAGGCCCGCTAGGAGTCGGTATCCTTGTGGGCTTCGGAATAGCCTAATTGCCCTGAGCTTCGTGGATCTTAGCATATCGTCATGTGGGCCTCCAGTTGGAATGGACCAGGTAGGCTAGTGGCAGGTGCCCGCTGGGGAATACCTATGTCACTGAAGAATATAGTTTTCTAAATAAAAGAAAACTTTTGAACAAATGTTTACAAAAACTTGCATTAAGCATAAGCGTATGGTATGTGTATGTAGTTAGTGCATCAAACTTCCCACCATACATAATGAACTTGTTGGATAATGTTGTTACTCATCCTTTCCTTTGAATCGCCTGCTTAGACTCTGAAGACCGAGAGGAAGCTGCTCTGAATGCCACTGAAGGCCAAGACGACATCTTTTGTGAGGAGCCAGATCTCTTCGGGGGAGTTCAAAGATGAGGAGTCAGAGTAGTTATCAGTATAAGTCTTAGTTTCTCGGTTGAGTCAAGCAGCATCGAACCTTATTAAGTAAGTTGTTGAGATCTCAACGTGTAAATTAGTTTGCTTCTTGTCGTTCTTAAGTTGTAACCGCACTAAGTTTAGTTGCTCATGTATCCTCGAGTTAGGAGGACCTTGTTGTGATCACTATTTTTGGTTTGTAATAATAATAGTGTGTGTAATTTGAAGTTGTACCACTCCGAATGATGTAATATTTGCAAAAGGGTGTTCCGGAAGTATTATGTCAACGACTTGCGTACTATAACATGCAGTGGTACGCTGAGTCACCACAGGAACCTAAAGCTACCTTGCTTACCAACGCAGGCGAAACCCACATCGACCTATGCCAAACAGTGACTCTTCATGAAGGGACTGACGAACTATGAAGAGGAGATATGCAAGACCCCCGCCGATGAAGATGATTGCTTCTTGCAGGTCATCGTTGCCACTCGCCACCCGAGGCAGCAACTCCGACTTCACAGCAGTCCAGCGGAAAGACAAGCTGGACACGCCGGAAGGGTAGCCGACTAACAAGATCTTGCCACGACCAAACCATCACTTACTATCGTCGTCGTTGCCTTGTCCTGGTAGTTCCCACAAGAAAGAGTTTTTGATTCGTAATACAATAATTTGTTTAGGCTGTTGTGAATTCACTTTGTAGTTGCTGAATTTTTGTTTTGAGAAACACAGTACAAACGCAGACGCTCACAATGCGTACATACACTCACTCCTATGAACACGCGCACGCACACCCTACCCCTATGAGCACCTCCGAGAGACTGAGCCAGCGGGTCTTAAGATTGACGAAGTCACCGCAGGCGTCTCGCTATCGACGGTAACATCGTCTCCCACTGAAAGAATATTCCGCTTTTATGAGAACCAAAGCGTCAAACCTGGGGTTTAAACTCTGGTGGGCTAGGGATACCACTGCCCTCCTAACCATCCAACCACGGGTTGATTCTCAGTTGCTGTTTCAAACTTTCAACAAAACTGAACGGCTCGAACAGGTGAAAATAGATGGTGTTTCACCACAGAAGTACACAAAGTACTTTGTAACCTTCAACATGCGGATGCTTTATTTATTTCGAGGAGAAAGCAAAGAGAAAAGAGAAATGTAAATTATGTAACTGGAAACATGACAAATACATAAACCTGTGAAAATATGAAATACATAGTAACCAGTGTCTTAATTATTTAATTAGCAGCAACTCCGACACCGAGAGTAGCATCGCACACATCATTTAAGTGAGAAGTAGTACATATATAGTTTTGACACGTGCATTACCTCCTTGTAGAATAATGCGAGGTCGATCTTACGTGGCATAGCTCACACATCAGACCAAGTGACCTTGAACTCCCCGATGGACTCCCTGAGCCCCAGCGCCTTCCACACGGCCGGCGACCCGTCGACGACGTTGTTTGGGCAGGGCGGCTCGAAGTTGTGCTCGGCGTCGCAGCCGTTGACGGAGTCGCACTCGTCGACGACCTTGGCCAGCACGGAGCGCCCGTTCCCGTTGATGCGGATCATCTTGTTGCACCTGCGCGTGCCGTCGAGGCGCAGCCACCCTGTGGACAGCGCCACCACCTTCTGGCTGTCCGGGTGGAAGCGGTTGTCGCAGAAGGACTTGCCGCCTCCGTCTCCCCCTTCCGCGAAGCTGTTCAGCGTCAGGGTCGCCGGCGTCTTGGCCGACACCGGGGGCGAGCACTTGAACTGCGGGTAGCGGCGGCCGGATGCGCAGCAGTCGGACCCGTGCGACCGGTTGCACTTGTGGGACTTGCCCTGCAGGAAGCCGCTGATGTGGCAGCTGCCGCCAGGCTTCTGATGCCTGTGCGTGATGCTGGCCGCGGCGGAGACGCCATGGACGTGGAGGTGGAGCGACAGGACCTGCAAGAGAGCGAACACGACCAGAAGCTTCGTGTTAGCCATGTCTGTCAGTTGCTCGCAACCTTCCTTCTTGAGCAAGGATGTGCTGATCGATCTGCTCCATTATATAGAGCCCAAGGAACGGCAGTTGCCATCCATGTTTGATTTCACCGAGCGTGATGTTAATACGGTCCCGTTTCTTCGGTTTTGCACCCCCCACAGCTGGTTGGTTGGTGTTAATCCTGCAACTTTGGGCGATTAAAACGTCGTGCTTCCATGACAACGTTGTCTTCGCACGCGGTAATTCTTTTTAAATGGTAAGTATTTTATTTTGTTCGTTAAACAGCTCGCTGTGGTGAAAGAAATCTTGGCGCGGAGTATTCGTGTTACCCAGTAATCGAAGAGAAGACATTTCAGAACACCTGAGTGAGTGAGATTCCAAGGTATATGCAGTTGACACTCTAAGACTGAAACCGACCTGGACGGTTCCCCTTTCCCCACCTACAGTAACTGAGAGAGGGCGATTTTTGGGTGACCGCACGCAGACCAGCTCGCCGCCGGCGATTCGTCGGATTCCTCGCCCTCCGGCGGCCGCTCCAGCGGCGGGGGGACGGGGAATCCATGGATCCAGGGGTGTATATAGTCTAGGGGTGCGTGTGTGGCTAGCCGGTGGCGTCTTGGAGAAGTGGGCGTGGCCGGAGAGGCTTTTGGTGTCGGCGGCCTTCTCTTCTGTCGGCACGGCTCCGGTGGAGCTCCGCCGCGGATCCTCTGTCCTTTCCGAGCTTGCTGCTCTGCGGAGCAGTCGAGCTTGGCCTTCCCTATCCGGAGACCGAGGGGTGGTGGCTCCGGCGTTTGAAGTGTTTGAAGGAGCTGTTGTGTTGAAGCATGGCGACGACGATGGTGTTGCAGGGCGGAGGCTCTTCGGAGCCGAGTGGCGTCGACTTCCCGTCCGTGCAGGGGAGACTCCCGATCCAAGGCGTAGGGGAGGTGGTGCGGCGGCGCGCCGGCGTGACGTTCTGGTCTTCGTCTTCTTCGTTGGGGTTCAGCAGGACTCGTTTATAATTTTGCTTTTTGTTCTGGACCTTTCTATAAGGAACTGTGCTTTAATATAATTCAGCTCCGTATATGCAGTTCACTAGCAGCTGAGAATCCTAGTTGAGAGTCCTCAGACTATCTATGGTCACGTGTGACCGTGGAAGTGGTGTTTTGGCTCGTATGCGTAAATCCACCTATTATACAAGAAAAACATATTTTAAATATCAAAAATTTCGGACAAAAAATTCGTGTGTACGTCGGATCATTCTATGCTAGCACACAAAGTTTCACAACAAATGAATATTTATTGTGGCTTGTGCAAAAAAGGCAAAAATATCTTGTGAATAGTCGCATTGGAGCATCGAAAGTTATCTTTTTTTACTAAAACCATAAAAAATATTCTTTTGTATCAAAACTTTATGCTGAACATACATAAGGAATTTTTTCGGAATTTGTGACATTTTTAAATTTATATTATAGGGTATGCCCACGTATAGGTATATGGTAGTCTTCCCGCACACGACCCGAGCCTCCTAACCTCACCCGCTCTAATCATCGTCCCCGGGGCGACCACGGGATCAAGGTTGCTGCCGGCCATCGTCGCAACCGCCGCCGCCGTGTGTCTGTCATGTCGCCGGACATGTTCCTGGACTGTCCATCATGTTGCTGAACATGTTCTCGAATTGTCTAGCGAGTCGCCGAACAAATCGTCGGACTGTGCGACGGGTCGCTGAACAAGTCGTCAGACATGTTTCTAGACTTTTCGGCGGGTCAGCTCACTGCTGCCAAGCACACACGCCACCGCGGCGCCGCCATCCACTCTACTGGCACTAGCTAGGCCGAGGCGTGTGCCGGGCCAATCCACCTCGGAGTCACTGTCACTATAGCTCGCTGGACACAGACCCCACCGCCACCGGCTCGCGGGCCATGGCCGGTGCCAGCGATGAGCCGGTACACATACGTTTGCTAGAAAAACGTATAATTTGATTGGCGATTTTCTACCATACCCAGTTAGTATTAATTAAGGAGGGTGTCGAAGATCATAGCCGTCCTTATATTTGTATTTCACTAAGTTCTATAGGAGTTTGGAGGGAGGGGCTGTCCTAGAAATAGATGCATCTGGACAAAGTGGTTTTGTTTTGCGTGCAGACAAAGTGGATTTCTACATATCCTATTCTTATTTGTGGACGGGATAAAGGAATATATATATATAGGTCCCCTCATTTGGAGTCTTCCTCGAGTCCTTCGCTATTCCTTTGCTTTATCAGGAAACTGGCAACGGCTCATGTATATGAAAAAAACATTTGGCCTACATGTCACTTTATCATCCACCTCGTGGTTACCTTTTTTTTAACGGGTCCACCTCATGGTTACGAATAAACTAATTAACAGTGCGAAAAAATAAAGGAAAGAAATACACTCGACTCTCTACAAGTATTCGTTTGGCTCACTCTTTTGAGTCTTGAGGACGCCTTTTGATATAATAAATAAATAATAGAATTATGAACAAAAATACTCTGTCCGCTCCAAAATGTAAAACGTCTAACATTAGTCAAAAATCAAATCCTATTAACTTTGACTAAATATTTAGAAAAATATATATGCATCGAAAATATTGAATAAAAACACGTTGAGAAAATATACTTTATGATGAATGTATTGATATTGATTCAGTATTGTAGATATTCATAGTTTTTCGTGTAAAGTGTAAACTTGGACAAACGTTGAAAACTTTGAGTTTTAGCTATTCTTATATAAAAGGGCAATGTAGGGAATATTTCACTTCTCGGACCTCTGCACCAACTAGGATTGCACACAGTCATTAAGTATGAGTACCATGATTTTTAATCTCGGCAAAATACAAAGCATGGTCCTCAGGTTAAATTGCATGAGCACCAGGAGAGACTGGTCCTCAAGCATAAATAAGAACCTAAATTTGCATCTACGGGGATTTGAACTGAGGTGTTAGGTTTGTACATCCGCTCCCCCAACCAGTTGAGCCTGGCCCTCAAGTATACATATGCAACCCTCCCGCAACCCGGCGGGGTGGCGTCCGCACCGCGCCGGGATCCCCAACCCGCCGCTCCCAGCACGCCCTCCACATCTCCCTTCCCTCTCTCTGCCGCGGCCACATGCGCCACCAGGCAAAGCCCGCGTTAGCGCGGCAACAGCGGGGCGCCCGCTGGTGGCGGCCCACATGCAAAGAGGCGGTATTGTCCTTGTTCTGCCGGAGAGTCTAGGGACGCAGTGGCGGCAAGGCAGGTGAGCGGCGAGGCCCGTGAGGGCAATCCTAGCCCTGCTCGTGGCATGTAGCGTGGATGACAGGCGTGCGGCGAGGCAGACCCATGAGGGCCTCGATCTCTCGGCCCTATCTACTCAAGGCACGACGGTGGCTCTGCCCGCAACACTTGGAAGCCAGGGTGGCTGCCCCGGGCATGGCGACGGCGGTGTGGGGGCCAAAGATCTGCCTAATAAAGGTGGTGGTGCTAAGATCCCTCTCAAGCCATGATAATGTTCTGCTTGTCGCCCGCCGTCAGTGATCTGGCTGAAGTGCCTAGTTCCGGAGTACTCCGCTGACGAACTACAAATGGACGACATGCTTAAGGTTTGCCGGATCGAATGGATTTTGGTTGTGCGCATCCATGTTTTTTCTGACCGTTTGGTTTCATAGGAAGCATTGCAAAGCTCTGCAGTCTGTTGACATTGTGGGACATGTCTTTAGTCTCATGGTGAAGTCAGACGTGGAGAAGGGCATGGAAGCCGAAGATCTGAGTACGAGTAAGGGTGGTTCGAGTCCTGGTGATAATGAGGTTTTGGCTAGGTGATTTATGACTTGGAGCAGCAACTTCGGCAAGTGGGGGCGACGACACGGGAGGAATTCAGGGTCTAATCTTATAGGGTGAAAGCCCAAAAATTGTCCCTTGGGTGAAAACCTATGATCGACGATCAGGACGATGACGACACGTGTGCACTGTTTCCTTCTTGGAGGAGTCGCTTTTGGAGAAGTTGGATTTCTGGTGTTGTCTTGGTGGTGGTTGGTCCGCTGCAACAAGGAGTAGATCACTATAGCAGGACTTTTCTTCTTTTTTGTAATTCATTTTTTCTGGGTTGTGTGCATTCGTATGGCTGTTAGGGCATTGCGTTGTCATAGAAGCTGGTTGTAATTGATATCTCCACGAAATTAATAAATACACTTTTTCAGAAAAAAACTATTCTTATATGTCTTATATTTTGGGAGGGAAGGAGTACAATAAGACAAACAAAACATATTAGTGGGGAGTTGCTGCTAGTTCATAGATTCATCCCAACTCCTTTTGTGGTTTTCGTAATTAATGACAATCTCTATGGACTAATGAGTAAATTGAGTTTCACTTGTAGATTTGTCCATTGGCATCGCTTGGACCATGTGTTAGTCTCAAGGTTGAAAAAGAAGAAGAAATGTCCAAGGGCTTTGTGCCTTTTGGATTCATGTTAAAGAAGAAGAAGAATATGAAGATCAAGTATGTCTTGAAGAAGAAGAAGAAGAAGACGGAGTCCTTTATGGCCATCTTCAATACATCATCAAGAAATGAAGTGCAAGCTCAAGATGCACCATCTCTAGAAGATATCATGCTTGGAGCTTGCCATCCTCGACGATCATGGTGTGATGAAGACAAGTTCAAAGAAGAGCTTGCCATCCTCGACGATCATGGTGTGATGAAGACATCATGGAGTATGGGGGAGCATTTCTCAAGTCTTCATCAAGCAAGAGCAAGCAAGAGCAATCAAGAAAGGCGATCCATCTTGAGAAATACAAGACGGTCTACATCAAGCTCAAGTGGAATGCTCAAGGCAAAGGTATGATCTTGATAGGTTTTCTATTTTATCGGTCTCTTGTAGTGTTAGGAGACCGGGTTTAGGATAGATAGTCGTACTATCAAGAGGGGCTCTTGAGTGGGTGACTCATTCGTATCTTTTGGAGAGAGCTCAAACCTTTGTATACATAGCATCATTTTTCTTGGTTGTTGTTTGGTTCTTGTCCATGTGAGGATCTAGAGCTTGTGGTTATCTTCATAACAAGCTCTAGTTCATCAAAAACGGATGTCCCTTGAATATCTTATTGCGTTTTTGATCTAGTGGGCTTTCTAGCTCTCACACCATGGGAGATATCTCACATATATATTCATGATATTTTCTCCCTTGGTGATTGATGACCCACAAGTATAGGGGGTGTATCGCAGTATTTTCGAGGGAAGTGAAACCCAATTTATTGATTCGACACAAGGGGAGCCAAAGAATATCTATAAGCCTTAACAACTGAGTTGTCAATTCAGCTGCACCTGGAAACAATCTTGCTCATAGCAGTTTATCAGTAGCAACAGTTTTGTAGTAGGAATAGCAAAGTAGCAACAGTAGTAAAGTAAAGACAGTAGTAACAATAGCAGTAAACAGTGGGATTCGAGTGCGGTAGGCATAGGGATGGATGGACGAGCGTTGCATGGACAAGACAATTCACATAGCAATCAGAACATAGGGCAATTGCAGATAAATAAGATAAAGCATCCAAGTACTAGATAATCCTAAGCATGGGTTCCATATATAGTCATACGTGCTCGCAATGAGAACTTGCACAACATCTTTTGTCCTGCCAGCCCGTTTGCAGCGGGGCCTCAAGGGAACTACTGGCAATTAAGGTGCTCCTTTTAATAGAGCACCAGAGCAAAGCATTAACACTCCGTGAACACATGTGATCCTCACATCAAAGCCATTCCCTCCAGTTATCCTGATTTCTGTCACTTCGGGGCCATTGGTTCCGGAAAACGTGTGTATACAACTTGCAAATAAGACCATAAACAATACTATCATAATGAATCAATAACATGTTCAGATATGAAATCATGGCACTCGGGCCCTAGTGACAAGCATTAAGCACAACAAGTCGCAACAAAGTCATAAAGCACTAATAAAAGATACTAGGCACCATGCCTTAACAATCTGATGCCATTACATGAACGATCTCATCCAATCCCTACCATCCCCATAGCCTACAGCGGGGGATTACTCACTCATAGATGGGGGAAACATGGATGGTCGATGGAGAAGCGGTGGTGATGATGATGGCGATGATCTCCTCCAATTCCCTGTCCCGGCAGGGTGCCAGAACGGAGTTTCTGGTGCTGTTTCGTGGAATCTGGTGGTGGCGGCGGAGCAGAACTCCTTCTGGAAAAACGTCGAACCCCCCGGAGTGTTTAGGTCAGAAGGCTTCTTATAGGCGAAGAGGGAGACCGAGGGGGTGCCTAGGGGGCCCACACCACCCCCTGGCGCGGCCTGGCCTGGCCCGCGCCACCAGGTGGTGTGGCCACACCCTGGCTCTTCTCCGTCTCGTATTCTGGCTCCTGGAGTCTTCCGGAAAAATAGGCACTTTGGCTTTTGTCCCGTCCAATTCCGAGAATATTCATTTTCTGACTTTTCTGGAACCAAAAACAGCAGAAAACATGCAGCTGGCACTGTGGATCTTGTTAATAGGTTAGTCCAAGAAATCATATGAAAAGTACTCCAAAGTGTGGACAAAACACAAAAAGTGGATAAAACCAAGCATGGAACATCAAAAATTATGGATACATTTGCAATGTATCAACATCCCCAAGCTTAACTCATGTTCGTCCTCGAGTAGGTAAGTGATAAAAAGAAAGAATAATTTTTGAGGTGACATGCACCATCATAAACTTGATCAAAGTATTTGCAAAACATTCAAAGCTGGGATCATAGTACTTCAATCATACCATGAAAGACAAAGTTCTAGAAATAAGACAAAGAAACTATGTTGCCACATGAAAAGGCACAAACAAAAGATTCATGAATAACAATGCTTTGCAAGACGTTTGTTTGTTTCACATAAAGAAAACATAGCATAGTGGCATTCAGCTTGTCCCTCACAGAGTAGCAAACATAAATGCATAGGACACCTTCAAAGTTTACAAGAGTGACTAGATACAAATAGTTTAAAACAAGCAATATCAAGGTAAGCATCGATCAACAAGTTTTGGGACAATGCACATAGAACTAAGAATGGCCACTATGCTCTCAAGAAAGTGCTCATAGAATGTGTGGAGACTCAACAAGCAAATGAACAGGTTTTGAAAAGTTTGAAAGGCTTCCAAATGCTGAAAGTATGGTACTCATTAGCTTTGAGCTCTCATTGCCCCTATCATAAGCATCTTTAATGTGATTAAGGTGAAAGTGAGGTCCAATCTGAGTTATATGCTTGACAGACTATAAACTGAAAATCCCATGTCCCTTGAGTATGAGGGCCGCTCCTCATGCTACTCAACTTTAGTTACCGGTAAGTTCTTGTCATCGTAAATATGTGCGTATCATAGAGAACCGCCAACGGGGTACCCCTTGCCCGATGATACGGAAGAATTCCCATATCAAAATGACAAGGCAAGGAGACAATGAGTATCTCAGCAATCTTCTTATTTACCATGGGAAAATGGTGCTTTTTCTCTCTTTCCTCCTTTCATAAATCTCTTTTTTTTTCTTTTCTCAATAGCGATCTCTCTTTTCTATAAGAAGAATGCTTCATAGATAACATTATGGTTACGCTGCAGGTTTCCACCATGTCAGCATGGATTAGACCAACGGCCCAGGCGTTTCTCTAACACACATACATAACTCCATGGACTTACAAGCTCCCCTTTTGTTTCACACCGACGACATCCGCAAACAAAAGAGCATGGTATCATCTGGGTATATATTTACAAGTGTTGAAAGCGTTCCCCGTGACAACACGGTTCTGTTAATCCCCAACATATAATTTGCAAGCATATAACTTTCATGGAGAGTCACAATGGTTCAGGTTCATTAAGTGCAGAAAATAAAGTGTGCCATCAAGTTCGTGAGAGCTTTCCTAACTAACTTTCTCATAACAAGCAAACATTTTATTCGGAAGAAACAAGGCATATTGGATATGCACGGAAGTAGCAAATGATGCTAATAGGTAGGTACGGTGGACACTTTGGCAATATTTGGTTTAAGGGAGTTGGAAACATGAGGAAAATATTCAGTGGAAGTGAAGGCTAGCAATAGTAAGGGAGCGACAGACGAGAGAGCAATAATGGCCATAATCATGCAGAGCGACAAAACATCATTGATCAAAGCATAAAGTGATACTACAAGTGGAAAACTAAAGGATCATAAAGGCTTATGGTGACTTGAGATAGTCATAACATGGTGTGAGCATGTGCCAAGTCAACCCAAATAAAGCATCAAAGGAGAATACCACTATACTATGCTTTAATATGCTAAAACAACGCATGATTCATCCAAGGCACATTAAGCAATCTCAATTGTTTATAACAAGTCAGGCTACAGCAAATAATACTAAGCATAAAGCCAAAACAATATCAAGCATGGCATGACAGAGCATAGGCCACAGTCAAAAACAAGCTCTCTTTACCACTTAAGCATGAGCTTTCCTACTCTTTTCCAAACCAAACCAAACTATTTGAACACCAATATATGAAAGTGGAGGTCCAACCAATTTATTCATAAAACTAAGCAAACCAAGCAAGCGAAAACCAAAACGAAAAACGAAAAAGAAGACGCTCCAAGAACAACACAACTGTGCATGAAACAATAAAAATGAAGCGTTTGGAAGAAACCTGGGTTTTTATTGATGAAGAAGGGGATGCCTTGGGCATCCCCAAGATTTGACGCTTGTACTTCTTGGATATTTCTTGGGGTGACATGCGTGGCATCCCCAAGCTTGAGCTTTACTCCATCACTCATCTCATTACTCATTCCTTCCATACACCTGGAATTTTTCTTCATACAAAACTTCACCCAATCTTTATTAGCAACATTAGTGCATTCAAGATAAATAAGTCTTTAGGTTCAGTTCTAACACCAAATAAACTTCCATTAAAACACTAGATACTGTAGCACTTCCCTCAAAAAGCTCAATTCCCCAAAAGAACTCAAAAAGGAACCGACAAGAAGCAAATGCAGAAAATGGCAGAAATCTGTCAAAACAGACCAGCAGGTAAAGCCGAATTTTTTCGAAGACCTTCTGTTTCTCAAATCAAAAAGTGTTGATATAACGAAAGTTAGACAACAACCTGGGGCAGAAGCACAAAAATTCACGCCTCAAAAGGACGTACAGATATTTTACACGAATTTTTACAGTGAAGCACAGAAATCTGTTTCGGAACAGCAACTTTCCCAACCATTACTTCTCTCTCATTAGAGGTTACTCTTGGTACAAAAAGCAAATAAAAAGTATAAGGAGAGGTTATTACTGAAATAATAACTTCCAAGACTCATCTAAAACTTTTGGGTTATCTCCCAATAAGTACTTTTCTTTAACGCCTTTAAGTTAGGCATAAGCAAAAACTAAAATGGATACAGTAGAAGTAAGCGGAGATAATCACGGTGAAAACATTGTTTTGTTCAATGAAATCCTTTTGTTAACAAGGTTGATCAGGTCTTGTTACCAAAACAATTCCATATGAGACAAAACTTTGTATTCCACTAATGATTATGTTACCTCAACCTTGATAGCAATAGTCCCAATCATAATAGTTTCAAATTTTTCTCTTGGTATGGGACAATATATTTCTCCAACTTGAATGCCCTCAACATGTTCAATTGAATTCAAAACCATAAGTCCTATCAATCTTCTTGGGGAAATAGATAGTATGTTCCTTGTCATTAACATTGAAGGTCACCTTCCCTTGGTTACAATTAATAACAGCTCCTGCAGTATTAAGAAAAGGTCTCCCAAGAATAATAGACATATTATCATCTTCAGGCATAATAGTTTGAGAGGATGCTCACATAAGAAATATGAGTTGAAGTAAAAGAGAGCATCAAGAAGCAAATTCAAAACACATTTAAGTCTAACCCACTTCCTATGCATAGGAATCGTGTATGCAAATAAATTCACAAAGAACAAAGTGACAGGCATAGGAAGATAAAACAAGAGTAACTTCAAAACTTTCAGCACATAGAGAGGTGTTTCAATACCATGAAAACTTCTACAACCATATTTTCCTCTCTCATAATAATTTTAAGTAGCCTCATGAATAAACTCAACAACATAACTATCACATAAAGCATGCTTTTCATGATCTACAAGCACTAGAGCTTTATTATAAACATTTTCAAAAGGATCCTCAGGAACATAACATTCATCCTCCTTTAGTAAGCATGGGGGACAATCAAATAATGTAAGGGATAAAGAGTTACTCTCATTAGAAGGTGGCATGGGTAGCTAATCCATTCTTCCTCCTTTTGTTCATCACTCTCCTCCTCTTTTTCATCTAATGAGATTTTAGGTTCATCAATTTCTTCTTCCATAGGATCCTGCAAGGCATTAGTCTCTTCCATTTGTGGAAAGCATCTATTAATATATTCAAGAATATAGCCATTTTCTTCCTTGTAATTATCAAAGCAAAATTTAATTATACCATAAACCTCGTATTTATAATGTGAATCATCAATATTTTCAAGCAAACTAGCAAGTTCAAATGCACCCTTCCAAGCAATAAATTCCTCAATTTGTTCCACACCATAAAAGCCATAATTCCCTTTAACATAAGAAGATATGGTAACATTATCATTATACTCACATTGAAAAGGGAGGTGTTTGTACCTCCTACAACAACAAGATTTATCAAGGCAATAAGTAACATTATAAGTAGAGCACACTTTTATAGCAATGGTATACAATTTATCAATTTGTTCCCATAAGTGTTTCCCTTTTTGTGACAAGTGGTGTTCCTTATAATAATATTTTTGATCTTCCGTGAACCCACCTTGCCAATAAGATTCAGTTTCAAAGAAACCAACCATTGACATCAGGCATGATAAAGCAAGACAATAACAGACCAACGAAAATAACAACAAGAGAAGGAACCAATTTTTTTTATATTTTTGATAAAGAAACAAGCAAACAAGGAGAAAATAGACTTAGCTTAAACAATAGTGATTCCAAGTGAACTTGATAAATAAAGCTATGCTCCCCGACAACGGCGCTAGAAAATAGTCTTGATGACCCACAAGTATAGGGGGTGTATCGCAGTATTTTCGAGGGAAGTGAAACCCAATTTATTGATTCGACATAAGGGGAGCCAAATAATATCTATAAGCCTTAACAACTGAGTTGTCAATTCAGCTGCACCTGGAAACAATCTTGCTCATAGTAGTTTATCAGTAGCAACAGTTTTGTAGTAGGAATAGCAAAGTAGCAACAATAGTAAAGTAAAGACAGTAGTAAAAATAGCAGTAAACAGTGGGATTCGAGTGCGGTAGGCATAGGGATGGATGGACGGGCGTTGCATAGACAAGACAATTCACATAGCAATCAGAACATAGGGAAATTGCAGATAAATAAGATAAAGCATCCAAGTACTAGATAATCCTAGGCATGTGTTCCATATATAGTCATACGTGCTCGCAATGAGAACTTGCACAACATCTTTTGTCCTGCCAGCCCGTTTGCAGCGGGGCCTCAAGGGAACTACTGGCAATTAAGGTGCTCCATTTAATTAAGCACCGGAGCAAAGCATTAACACTCCATGAACACATGTGATCCTCACATCAAAGCCATTCCCTCCCATTATCCCGATTTCTGTCACTTCGGGGCCATTGGTTCCGGACAACAACGTGTGTATACAACTTGCAGATAAGACCATAAACAATATTATCATAATGAATCAATAACATGTTCAGATATGAAATCATGGCACTCGGGCCCTAGTGACAAGCATTAAGCACAACAAGTCGCAACAAAGTCATAAAGCACTAATAAAAGATACTAGGCACCATGCCCTAAGAATCTGATGCCATTGCATGAACGATCTCATCCAACCCCTACCATCCCCATAGCCTACAGCGGGGGATTACTCACTCATAGATGGGGGAAACATGGATGGTCGATGGAGAAGCGATGGTGATGATATCCTCCAATTCCCCGTCCCGGCAGGGTGCCAGAACGGAGTTTCTGGTGCTGTTTCGTGGAATCTGGTGGTGGCGGTGGAGCAGAACTCCTTCTGGAAAAACGTCGAACCCCCCAGAGTTTTTAGGTCAGAAGGCTTCTTATAGGCAAAGACGGAGACCGAGGGGGTGCCTGGGGGGCCCACACCACCCCCTGGCGTGGCCTGGCCTGGCCCACGCCACCAGGTGGTGTGGCCACCCCTGGCTCTTCTCCGTCTCGTATTCTGGCTCCTGGAGTCTTCCGGATAAATAGGCACTTTGGCTTTTGTCCCGTCCAATTCCGAGAATATTCATTTTCTGACTTTCCTGGAACCAAAAACAGCAGAAAACAGGCAGCTGGCACTGTGGCTCTTGTTAATAGGTTAGTCCAAGAAATCATTTGAAAAGTACTTGAAAGTGTGGACAAAACACAAGAAAGTGGATAAAACCAAGCATGGAACATCAAAAATTATGGATACATTTGCAATGTATTAGTGATACCAAATATTTCACATTTTGTTGGGTTCTACTTTTTATTATCTTTCCAACAAAATTGGTTTCATCCCATTTGGAGTTTCCAAGGTCAACTTCTTGCGTTTTGGGATTTGGAGGTTTTACTGGTTCGTCACTTCTAGAGAGGTCATAACTTTCTCCATTTTAGTTTTATGCTCTCATGTTGTACTATGATGTTTCTTTGCATAATCTTGTAGAGCTTGTTTGATTCTACATGTCATTATCTTTCCAACAAAATTGGTTTCATCTCGTTTGGTGTTCGGACGTGAAAGTTTTTACAATTTTGGTTTCTGAAGTTTTTTCGTGACCGGTAGTTCCGGCAGGCCACCGGTAGTACCGTGATGAGTGCATAATTGCATCATGTTTTATATTATTATTTGCACTATAGTTGTAGGATCTTGGTATTTTACGGCGTTTGCGCACATTTTATGTCTTTTTTCACCAGGATCAGGACAGATGATAAAACAATGGACACAATTCTTAGAGCAGTTGTATTGGGGAGAAAATGAGTCAAAAACACAAAAATCGCTTATTTGGAAAATATCAATAACACCAGAAGAAAACCCGAAGTGATCGAGGCATCCAGAAGGTTTAACGACCAACTATTCGACAAGAATTAATTTTCTGGCCGTATAGTTCCCACCGTATAGTTGGCGCCGCCATCGCCTCCTCAAATAGTTTCACCTCGTGCAACTGGATCAGAGAGACGATGTACAAAACAACCAGAAATTGCCGAACCTCACCTCTGGAAGGCATCTAGAGGGGTAACTTGTCCACAAGGGATCCATCTTCGCCCTGCGCAGATCCGAGAGGCTAAGGCATCGATCTTCATCATCAACCACTGCATCACCACCATCTCCATCCATCTCATCTACATCTTGTCTAGATCTTGTTGTAATTTCCGTACTCGTTATGGATTTATACAAGTACTATTCATCTATAATAGATTCCATTGTTATTGCCATGATGTTGATTACCTCCATACCTGAGTAGATCATTAGTTCATGGGGAGATGGAGAAACCCTAGTATGAGACTGAAATAAGATAAAGTTTATTATGATATTCATCGATGTGACCATGTGTTAGATTGTCTTCATCTTGATGTTGGGAGAAGTCGACCTCTCAATATTTTCCTCTTGTGGGGACTTGATGGAGGGAACTACTTGTTGGTAGACAGAGGTATGTTAGCACTTACTGTGCCTATAAAGCTATTGGCGCCCGTTACGTATCAACTTGGGAATCGAGTAAACTCACGGAACACTATCCATATCATGGGATACGTCCTACGGGATTAAGTCCCTTAATAGCGAAGTAATTTGACTGATGTCAATTGCTGACTGTTGAGGTTATGATTATGATGTAAGTAGTGGTTATTGCCTATTCGTCCAAATACGGAGTTCCTCCCACATATACATAGTTGAGAATGTTCATGATAATAATCTTTACCTTAGTTCTTTATAATGCTAGAGGTGTATCCGCTACTCCCTGAGAACGCCTTTTTCCCATTGCGGTTTCACATCTCTTTTACAGACGTGATACTTACTTTCTGTGTTCAGTTGTTTTACTTTACTTATTATTCTCTAATACCAAAAACCCCAAAACACCTTTTTACACAATACTCGCATTTTACTTGTTACTTAGAACTTTATTTAGCATTTCTATTGTAGTATTTCATTCAAGAGTTATTAGACTTCAGACTCCTGCTCCATGTGGGATCGATATCTTTATTTCGAAATTAGCTACAAATGATTCGGACACTTGCGGTCATCAAGCTATTTTCTGGCACCGTTGCCCGGGAGCTAAGCGATGTAGGTATTTTAGTTTTTGCTTATTTTTTTCTTGCTAAGTTTTGTTTTGAGTTACATGTTTCCACCAACATGATGGAGTTTGAGCATATGGCTAGTACTAACTGCTGACTCGTAGTTGATGTAGGGCTCGTTGGGAACCCCAAGAGGAAGGTATGATGAGCACATCAGTAAGTTTTCCCTCAGTTATGAAACCAAGGTTTAATCGAACCGATAGGAGCAAGGAAACACCCCAAAGGTGTTACTAGCTGAGCTTTGGCAGGGCGCACTACCGGTGCTAGTAGCAACGTGGAGACCTGCACAACACAACCACAGAACTTTGTCCCCAACTTGCGATGAGGTTGTCAACCATTAAACTTATCGAATGGAAAGAAGTAAAAGTTTGCAGAAAGTAAACACAAAGTAGTAAAAGATTGTAGATTGTATGTAAAGAAAAAGGACCGGGATCAATAGTTCACTAGAGGTGGCTCTCCTTAGATAGATAACATGCTGGGTGAACAAATTACAGCGGGGCAATTGACAACCACCGAGAAAGCAATACATGCATATACTAATCATCTTGACTCCTCTGAGACTTCATTGGGCATTACAACATAATACATAGACCGCCATCCAACTGCATCTATGACTAATAATCCACCTTCAGGTTATCATCCGAACCCCCTCCAGTATTAAGTTGCAAGCAACAGATTATTGCTTTACGAACTGCGTGTAAAGTAAACAATACGATTGTTCTATGAACAAAGGATTGTTGTTTTCTCCCTAGTAGCAACAACACATCTAGTACCTTAGAGATTTCTGCCACTTCCCCAGATTACTAGAGGCATGAACCCACTATCGAGCATAAATACTAACTCTTGGAGTTGCTAGCATCTACTTGGCCAAGATAACTACTAACAACGGAAAGCATGCAAGATCTCAAATAACAAAGACATGATAGAATCAATAATCAATCTGAAATAGCATCTCAATATCCATCGGATCCCCGCAAACACAACATGTATGAATTACAAATAGATGATCTTGATCATGAACGGAGCTGACAAGATCTAAACATGAAAGCACAAAGGAGGAGAAACCAGCCATCTAGCTACTACATGGATCCGTAGTCCAAGGATGAACTACTCACGCATCACACCAGAGGCTTGCATGGTGATGAAGAAGGCCTCCAGGGTGAATTCCCCTCTCTGGCAGGGTGCCGGGAAGAGCTTCAGATCCCTCCCGGTTTAGGGATGGAGATGACGGCGGCTACAGACTCTTTCGTGGATTTTTGATCGGCTCCTTAGGGTTTTCGTCCCGAGGGAAACTTATAGGTGGAAGGAGAGGCCGAGGGGGTGCCAGGGCTGGCCTCACCACCCCCTGGCACGGGCCAGGCTAGGCCGCGCGGCCAGGTGGTGTGGTGGCCCCCTGGTCCCTCTCCGTCTCGTATTCTGGTGCTTGATCCCTTCCAGAAAAATAGGCACTTTGGCTTTTGTCCCGTCCAATTTCGAGAATATTCATTTTCCGACTTTCGTGGAACCAAAAACAGCAGAAAACAGGCAGCTAGCACTGTGGATCTTGTTAATAGGTTAGTCCAAGAAATCATATGAAAAGTACTCCAAAGTTGGAACAAAACACAAGAAAGTGGATAAACCAAGCATGGAACATCAAAAATTATAGATACATTTGCAATGTATCAACATCCCCAAGCTTAACTCCTGCTCGTCCTCGAGTAGGTAAGTGATAAAAAGAAATAATTTTTGAGGTGACATGCACCATCAAAGACTTGATCAAAGTATTTGCAAAACTCAAAGCTGGGATCATAGTACTTCAATCATAACTTGAAAGGCACAGTTCTAGCAATAGGCAAAGAAACTATGATGGAACATAAAAAGGTACAAACAAAAGATTAATGAATAACATGCCTTGCAAGACGTTTGTTTGTTTCACATAAAGAAAACATAGCATAATAGTATTCAGCTTGTCCCTCAATAGAGTAGCAAATATAAATGCATAGGACACCTTCAAAGTTCATAAGAGTGACTAGATAAATTTGTTTAAAACAAGCAATATCAAGTTATGCATCAATCAACTAGTCTTGGGACAATGCACATAGAACTAAGAATGGCCACTATGATCTCAAAGTAGGTGCATAAAGATAGAAGGTGGAGACTCAATATAATGGTGGAAGAAAAGCCTTTTGTAAAAGGAAGTAGGGATTCAAGTCTCATAAAGAGCTTCCAAAAATTATGGTACTTATAGCTTTCAGCTCTCATTGCCCCGATCATAAGCATATTGAAGGTGATTAAGGTTAAAGTGACACAACTAAGAGGATATGCTTGACAAGTTATAAACCGAAATCTCATGCCCCTTACATACGAAGACCGATCCTCATGCTACTCAACTTTAGTCACGAGTAAGCTCTTGTCATTGTAAGTATATGTGTATCATTAAGAACCGCCAACGGGGTACCCCTTGCACATGATACGGGAGCTTTCCCATAATCAAAATGACAAGGCAAGCAGACAATGAGCATCTTAGCGATCTTTTTATTTGCTATTTGCATAGGTTTTTATTGAGGATGCTTCATAGAGTGCTCATTATGGTGATGCTGAAGTTTCCACCATGATTAGGCATGGCTTAGGCTAGCGGCCCAGGCGTCTCTCTAACACACATACAAACTCCATGATCTTACAAGTTCCACATTTATTTCACACCGCCAGGATCCGTAAGCAAAAGAACATGATATCAACGGAGTACAAAGTACAAGTGCGATGTTGAAAGCGTTCCCCATGAAACATGGTTCTGCTAATTTCAACTTATAAAGCGCAAGCATATACACAACAAAGAAGGACCCAATGGTTCCAGTTTATTAGAGGCAAAAAGTAAAGTGTGCCATCAAGTTCGTGAGAGCTTTAATCACTGGTTTTCTCATAACAAGTGAAAGGTAAACAAAAGCATGAATATACTTGGAATAGCATAAGCTAGTAGGTAGGTATGGTGGAATCTTTGGAATAACTTGGTTTAGGGAGTTGGATGCATGAGTGGAACTCATACTTGGTGGTGGAGGCTAGCAAAAGACTGGGAGCGGCAAACTAAGAGAGCAATAATGGCCATAATCATGCAGAGCGACAAAACATCATTGATCAAAGCATAAAGTGATACTACAAGGTGAAAACTAAAGGATCATAAAGGCTATGGTGACTTGAGATAGTCATAACATGGTGTGAGCATGTGCCAAGTCAACCCAAATAAAGCATCAAAGGAGAATACCACTATACTATGCTTTAATATGCTAAAACAACGCATGATTCATCCAAGGCACATTAAGCAATCTCAATTGTTTATAACAAGTCATGCTACAACAAAGAATACTAAGCATAAAGCCAAAAAAATATCAAGCATGGCATGACAAAGCATATGGCACAGTCAAAAACGAGCTCTTTTTACCACATAAGCATGAACTTTCCTACTCTTTTCCAAACCAAACCAAACTATTTGCAAACCAAAGTATGAAAGAGGGGGTCCAACCAATTTATTCAGAACATTAAGAAAACCAAGCAAACTAAAAACCAAAACAAAAACGAAAAAGAAGACGCTCCAAGAAAAACACAACTGTGCATGAAACAATAAAAATGAAGCGTTTGGAAGAAACCTGGGATTTTTATTGATGAAGAAGGGGATGCCTTGGGCATCCCCAAGCTTTGACGCTTATACTTCTTGGATATTTCTTGGGGTGACACGCATGGCATCCCCAAGCTTGAGCTTTATTCCATCCTTCATCTCATTACTCATTCCTTCCATAGACCTGAAATTTTTCCTTCATACAAAACTTCACACAATCTCATTAGCAACATTAGTGCACTTAAGATAAATAAGTCTCAAAGTTCAGTTCTAACACCAAATAAACTTCCATTAGAACACTAGCTACTGTAGCACTTCCCTTAGAATCTCAATTCCCCAAAGGAACTCAAGAAGGAACTAATAAGAAGCAAATGTAGAAAATGGCAGAAATCTGTCAAAACAGACCAGCAGGTAAAGACAAATTTTTTCTAAGACCTTATGTTGCTCAAATCAAAAAGTGTTAAACTAACGAAAGTTAGATAACAACCTGGGGCAGACGCACAAAAAATTATAGCTCAATACTACGTACAGAGCTCTCTCAGTAATTTTTACGGTGAAGCACAGAAATCTGTTTCGAGACAGCAACTTTCCCAATCATTACTTCTCTCTCATTAGAGGTTACTCTTGGCACAAAAAGCAAATAAAAAGGATAAGGAGAGGTTATTACAGAAGTAATAACTTCCAATACTCAACTAAAACTCTTGGGTTATCTCCCAACAAGTACTTTTCTTTAACGCCTTTAAGTTAGGCATAAGAAGCAAATAAAGAATCAAGTGTTCTCAAATGAAGAAGCATTAAGACCAATACCAGAAATATTTTCAACAAGGCAAGGTATATCATCCAAATAAGTTCTAGAGGATCGTTTCTCAATGCTCTTGGGTTCACTATTCTCATCAAAAGGGTTTGCAGGAACAATCCAATCAAGATTCTTTTCTATGGCATCATGTATTGCTACTAGTTTAAAGGGTATTGGTATCTTAGGTTCCTCCCCATTAGGTTCGGTTTTGTTCATCTTTTCTCGTGTACCAATAACATCTACACATGAGCCTAGCATATTGAAATAGCATCTCAATATCCATCGGATCCCCGCAAACACAACATGTATGAATTACAAATAGATGATCTTAATCATGAACGGAGCTCACAAGATCTAAACATGAAAGCACAAAGGAGGAGAAACCAGCCATCTAGCTACTACATGGATCCGTAGTCCAAGGATGAACTACTCACGCATCACACCGGAGGCTTGCATGGTGATGAAGAAGGCCTCCAAGGTGAATTCCCCTCTCCGGCAGGGTGCCGGGAAGAGCTTCAGATCCCTCCCGATCTAGGGATGTAGATGACGGCGGCTACTGACTCTTTCGTGGATTTTTGATCGGGTCCTTAGGGTTTTCGTCCCGAGGGAAACTTATAGGCGGAAGGAGAGGCCGAGGGGGTGCCAGGGCTGGCCTCACCACCCCCTGGCGCGGGCCAGGCTGGGCTTCGCGGCCAGGTGGTGTGGTGGCCCCCTGGTCCCTCTCCGTCTCGTATTCTGGCACTTGATCCCATCCGGAAAAATAGGCACTTTGGCTTTTGTCCCGTCCAATTCCAAGAATATTCATTTTTTGACTTTCGTGGAACCAAAAACAGCAAAAAACAGGCAGCTGGCACTGTGGCTCTTGTTAATAGGTTAGTCCAAGAAATCATATGAAAAGTACTCCAAAGTTGGAACAAAACACAAGAAAGTGGATAAAACCAAGCATGGAACATCAAAAATTATAGATACATTTGCAATGTATCACTAACCCTTTCAGCCACTTTGGGAAGCCCTATGATATTAATAAAAGAGACAACTCCAACGAGAAGACAAGGGGGTTTGAAATAAATCCTGTACTACTTGGTACTCTACACAAGAAGCAATTTACTGGAGATGAAGAAGATCCTGATCCATATGAGCATATTGCATGTTTTAAAGATATATGTGGCACTTTCCAATTACCGGAATATACTGCTAATGAGGTAAGGGTTAAACTTTTTAGTCATACATTGACTAGTACAGCTCTCCCATGGTATAGATCTCTACCCCTAGAATCCACTACTATTTGGGATAATTTAGCCTATGAGTTTCTAGCAAAATATTATCCATTATCAAAATCTTTTGAAATTAGGTGTCTTATAATGACTTGGAGGAACTGTCCTAATGAAGGACTAGTAAGAGCTTATATTAGATTTAAATATTTACTTAATCAATGTCCTCATCATGATTTTCCTAAATGGTATTTATTGCATATCTTTTATGGCGGTTTAATGGAACCTAATAAAATTGAACTAAACTCTTTCATGAGAGAAGCTTTTATGAATCTTCCTATAACTAAATATTGGGCTTTACTTAACAGAATTCACGATCATAGAGTTTCATGGAATTTTGGTCTAGGAAGCGAAGGAGGCATATAAATATATTATGATTGTATTCATGACTATAATAAAAAGGGTCATGTTAACAAATTATCTAAAGAACTTTATTTGGATTCAGATCTTGTGTTGCATGTTATCAAAGCTTTTATAGAACACATCTAAGCTCCAAGAGAGGGTTTTGTCAAGCATGATCCACCACCTGAACCTGAGAAGAAAAGAGAAGTTACAGCAACATTGGCCTCCCTAGAACCAATATATGATATACCTTTCCCTAACACTGCACATAAGTATATTTTTGAATATGAACAGGTTAAAGCAGTGCAGGAGAAGAAGGAAGAAGAAAGTATGCCAGAAGTTGAGGAACATCTGGAAAAAACCAAAGATGAAGAGGTAACCAAGGAAGCAATTATGGCTATGTATGCACATTGTAACATAGTTGAACTTGATAAAGATACTTACATATTGGTTGAAGGTAAAACAAAGGTAAAAGATGTGGGTAAGCCTATTCTTCCCTACATATTTAAGGAAACCTCGCATTATGGTTTATGCGATCTTGGCACCGAAGTTACTGTTATATCTTATGATTTTTATTTAAAAATAAAAGAAGAAATAGAACCGGCTACAATTGAAAATACGGATATGACAATCATGTTAGCCAATAAAACACTTAGAATTCCAATGGGAGTAGTTGAAGATGCAACTGTCACAATTAGCAATAAAAACTTGCCTATCGATTTTGTAGTTGTTGATATGCCAGCTGGCACTCTCTGCCCAATTAGATTTGGAAGAAACTTTTTAAGTGATGTAGGTGCCAAAGTTGATTTAAAAAAGGAGAATTCCACTTTTCCAAATTTAAAGACAGACCTCTACAAATACAAGAAGAAGAGAAAGAGAAAACTACCGAGGAAATGGCAGCTCTCTTCTTCAGTGATCAAGAAGAAGAAATAAATAAAGACTCAAATTATGAAGAAAAAGTTATGGAGGACAAGTCCCTAGAAGAACTAGAAGGTGAATTCGATTCACTTCCCATTATAGGGACTCCAACTAATGAGGCTTTCGAAGAGCCAGAAAAGATAGGGACGAGGAATTACCACCCCCAGAATTGAAGACTCTACTAGATAATCTTAAATACAGATTTTTAGATGATACAAATAAATTTCCTGTTATTATTAGTGCTAAAATTTCAGGAGATGAAGAAGAAGAACTCATGAAAATACTTAAGGAGCATCGCAAGGCCTTTGGGTACTCAATGGATGATTTGAAGGGTATTAGTCCCACGATAACCATCCATCGAATATTCATGGAGGAAGGTGCTAAACCAGTTGCAAAATTTAATAGACGACTTTAGCCTGAAATGAAGGAAGTGGTAAGAAAAGAAATAGTACGCCTATTGGATGCAAGTATAATCTATCCTGTAAAAGAAGTGAATGGGTAAGTCTTGTTCATTGTGTCCCTAAGAAGGGCGGTTTTACTGTTGTTCTTAATGAAAACAATGAATTGATACCTCTAGAACTATTGTTGGACATAGGATCTGTATAGATTTCAGGAAATTGAACAAAGAAACTAGGAAAGATCACTATCCTTTACCGGTCATAGATCAAACTTTAGAGAGGTTAGTAGACCACACTCATTTTTGCTACTTGGACAGATACTCTGGTTTTTCTCAAATAGTTGTTCATCCTGATGACCAACTTAAAACAACTTTCATTAGTCCTTATGGTTTACATGCTTATCGTCGTATGCCTTTTGGTTTATGTAATGCTCCAGCTACTTTTCAAAGATGCATGACTACTACTTTTGCGGATTTTATAGAACTGATAATGGAAGTATTTATGGATGACTTTTCTATCTATGGAACTTCATTTACTAGTTGCATGGATATTCTCAAAAGAGTTTTGCAGCGTTGTGAAGAAACCAATCTTGTTCTAAACTGGAAGAAGTGTCATTTTATGGTCAAAGAAGGTATAGTCCTTGGACATAAGGTATCAGGTAAGGGAATTGAAGTGGATAGAGCTAAGGTTGAGGCTGTAGAGAGAATGCCACAACCTAGGGATGTAAAAGGTATAAGAAGTTTCCTTGGTCATGTGGGTTTTTATAGAAGGTTCATTAGGAATTTCTCTAGAATATCTAAACCTTTGACTAACCTTCTACAAAAGGGAGTAAGATTTAATTTTGATAATAAATGTCTTGTAGCCTTTGATAAACTTAAATATGCTTTATCCCATGCTCCTATTATTAAACCACCCATCTAGGATATGACTTTTGACTTAATATGTTAAGCTAGTGATGATGTTGTAGGAGTAACTCTGGGACAACATATAGGTCACTGATTTAATATTATACATCATGCTAGCAGAACTCTTAATAGTGCTCAAAAGAATTATCCTAAGGAAGAAAGGGAACTTTTTGCTGTATTTTTCTCTTGCGATAAATTTCGTTCTTATATAGTTGATGCAAAAGTAAGAGTTCATACGGATCGTGATGGTTTAAAAGAACTCCCTGAGAGGAAAAATCATAAGCCAAGACTGATCCATTGGATCCTTTTACTTCAAGAATTTGAGTTGTAGATTATGCAGAGGCAAGAAATAAAAATGTTGGATGCGGTGTCCATATTCGCCTAGCAAGACACCAATCTTATTGAGATGACCTTTAGTCCTCGTGGTCGACCATCTATGTCTGGGTCGACCGGTTCATTTCATTTTCTATTATATTAGAGTTTTCCTTTTTTTATTGTCTGTCAATGAATATTCTAAAATGAATATTCTAATAGGAATGGAATTTCATAATACTGAAAGAGAAGAGGTAGCAATTCGGAACGCAAATTGCAATTTTCATTTACGAGAATTATTAAATGAACTAAGGTCAATTCCTCCAATAGAGAAGAAGTCTTTGTTGTTGGAGGAGCTTGTCATCCCCGAATAAGTAAAATGGTAAGTGTAAGCTAAGTGTTCTTACTCATATAAGCGATTTTTTTCACAAATTTTACTTCTAAATTTTTTGCCTTTGAATTCCTCGTGTTTTTCTGAAGTTTCTGAAGGTTTTTACCAATTATACGGTCACAACTATATGGCCGGAGAAAAATCTCCCACCGTATAGTTGGTCGTTAAACCTTCTGTACCTTCTTCGTGGAATTATTTTTGATGTCTAAAAACTATACGATCGCAACTATATGGCCGGAGGAAGTCCTCCCGCCATATAGTTGATCGTTAAATTCTCAGATCTTTTCGATTTTCGATCTCTAGAAACTATATGGTCACAACTATACGGCCAGAGAAAATCTGCCCACTGTATAGTTGGTCGTTAAACTCTCAGACATTTTTCGATTCCTTTTTCGTTTTAGATTTAAAAACGGTTTTGTCAGTTCTAAGTCGGTAACTTAATCGACCTGGACTCGAGATATTTGGAAATATTTTCCCAGAACCAACTGTACGGCCGGAGCTATACGGGCAGCGCCCGTATAGTTGGTCGTTACGTGGCAGGACTCCTCCAAATCCGTGATTTCTTTCCCTGTTTCGTTAAGACTCTTTTCTTGAGCATGAATTTGGTGTTTCTCGGGAGTTTTACTAACCTATGACCCCCCTTATATACTGCCATTATGTTTCTCTCTAAATCATAATCACTAGGAACCAATCTAGCCATGTTCTATCCCATCCCAGGTCGTGGAAAACCCCTGGGTTTCATTGCTCCTTCTAGGGACCACTCTCGCAACCCGTCCATGGAGGACGACAATGAGGAGGTGGAGAGGTTTAGCCTGGGGTACAAGGAGTATGTCGAGCCAATCTTCTACAACAACGTTTCCAATGAAGATTGGAGTGACATCTACATTTGTCGTGATGTCTATGGTCCCCTGGAGATCAACTGGGTGGCAATGAAGAGAGCTCAACAAGAGAGATAAGATCACAAGACGCATGGAAAAGGGCGTGTGTAGATGGTCAAGTTCATCGCCATTGACCCCAGGCCGCACAAGCGTAAGGAATTACCTAATATTGGTGCAGGTGCTAGCAAGGGAGCGAAGGTGCCACTCTTTAAGCCTACCATTGGTGCTTGTATTAGAGTGAAGCCTCTAGAAGAGTGGAGGAACGGTTTCCACTTCCCCAATCCATCAATTATGGATGATGAGGAAGAAGAAGCTTTTCCTAGGACCAAGGACTGCGTGCAAGCACTGGAGATATATCAGAAGAAGGAGCTACTCCATCGCGTTGATGTCCGTCACCGTCTCAAGGAGATAGAGAAGAAGGATAATTTTCTCCCATTGGTGACTAAACTCGCAGATATAGTGGACACTTTGCAACCTGATTTGCGTAGGTACTATAGCCGCATAACTTCTCTAGAGGATACCCAAAAGAAGCTACGCACCATGGTGTTACATGCCATGGCGCCATAGTGATCTAAAATAATCACGGTATCAAATAATCACAAGGGATTATTTGATCCCACCTAGCTTCATTCCAAGCTTGAGGAGATCTTTAAGACCTTGTAATCTATCTTATAAGTTTTACATTACTATTTTAGTTTTTCATTAGTTCAAATTAGAAATAAAGTTGCATCATTAGAATTCCCTTCAGGAATAGTCGATCCCTTTTATGAAATTCCGAGTTTATTATCATATATGGAGAAATATTGAGCTTGTGCTTGTCCTATTGGATATATGAATGGCTTGAGTATAATTTTACGTGCACTTGATTATAGCAATAGGATCCTTCCACACCATTGGTATTAATGGAACATACAAAGATAATTTGGTCAATATGTTGTAAGTTCATGGTTTGATTTACAACGAAAACATTATCTAATCATTTAAGTTGAAAAAGAAACCTTGAACAAAGGAAAATTAAAAGTTCTATCAAATTAGAGTGAGAATAAGATAAGGTAGAATATTCAAGCTATAAAGATTGCTTCATATGCAATTGGAATTTGGTAATTGAGATCGTTAAACTTTGAATTCCTACATGAAGTAGAATGTATGGCTAGCTCCTTTGCACATCACTTAAACAAAAATGTGAGCATATATATAAAACAAGAATAAAAAGAGCGTATATGCAAAGAGCAAATAGGCATACACCACTATATTGTAGTATGACAAAGAAGCATTTGAGATTTTAAATTCCAAGTGAATATGTTAATGCTAAAACACTTGGGACTACCTCCCTAACTCATTTGGTCGAACCGAATACTTTTACATCATGTTGAGATTCATCTTTTGTGAACTATTGATCACTAAGGTGTGGAAGCCTTCTAATATTATTCAGATGGTTTGAGTAGGGTACTATTCATGAACTTATTGCTATGTATCATATATGATAAATACATGCTGTAACTTCCTCATTTATTTTATCGACTCAGCTTCATGAATATGAGGATCACATCCATTAAGCTAAACTTTCTCAAGACGAGCAAGAGTCTAAGCTTGGGGAAGTTGTAGGATCTTGGTATTTTACAGCGTTCACGCGCACATTTTATGTCTATTTTCACCAAGATTAGGACAGATGATGGATACAATGGACACAATTCTTGGAGCAGTTGTATTGGGGAGAAAAGGAGTCAAAAACAACGTAAATTGCTTATTTGGGAAATATCAATAACACCAGAAGAAAACCAGAAGCGATCGAGGCATCCAGAAGGTTTAACGACCAACTATACGGTGGTAATTAATTTTTCGGCCGTATAATTCCCGTCGTATAGTTGGCCCCGCCACCGCCTCCTCAAATATTTTCACCTCGTGCTACTAGATCAGAGAGAAGACATACAGAACAACCAGAAATAGCTATAACCTCACCACCGAAAGGCATCTGGAGGGGTAACTCGTCCACTGGTGATCCATCTTCGCCATGCGCAGATCTGGGAGGCTAAGGCATCGATCTTCATCATCAACCGCTGCATCACCACCATCTCCATACATCTCATCTACATCTTGTCTAGATCTTGTTGTAATTTCTGTACTCATTGTGGATTTATACAAGTACTATTCATCTATGATAGATTCCATTGTTATTGCCATGATGTTGATTGCCTCCATGTTCGAGTAGATCATTAGTTCTTGGGGATATGGAGAAACCCTAGTATGTGATTGAAATAATATAAAGTTTATTATGATATTCATTGATGTGACCATGTGTTAGATTGCCTTCATCTTGATGTTGGGAGAAGTCGATCTCTCAATATTTGCCTCTTGTGGGGACTTGATGGAGGGAACTACTTGTTGGTAGATGGAGGTGTATTATCACTTACAGTGACTATAAAGCTGTTGGCACCCCTTACATATCAACTTGGGAACAGAGGAAACTTACGGAGCACTATCCATGTCATGGGATACGTCCTACGGGATTAAGTCCCTTAATAGCGAAGTAATTTGACTGATGTCAATTGCTGACTGTTGAGGTTATGATGATGATGTAAGTAGTGGTTATTGCCTATTCGTCCAAATACGGAGTTCCTCCCACACATACATAGTTGAGAATATTCATGATAATAATCTTTACCTTAGTTCTTTATAATGCTAGAGGTGTATCCGCTACTCCCTCAGAACGCCTCTTTCCCATTGCAGTTTCAAATCTCTTTTACATATGTGATACTTACTTTCTCCAACTGACAAGGCTTTTGAAGAGCCAGAAAAGAGAGGGGATGAGGAATTACCACCCCTAGAGTTGAAGACTCTACCAGAAAATCTTAAATACAATTTTTTAGATGACACTAATGAATTCCATGTTATTATTAGTGCTAAACTTTCAAGAGAAGAAGAAGAACTAATGAAGATACTTAAGAAGCATCGCCATGCCTTTGGGTACTCAATGGATGACTTGAAGGGCATTAGTCCCATGATAGCCATCCATCGAATATTCATGGAAGAAGGTGCTAAACCAGTTGTAGAATTCAATAGAAGACTGACGCCTGAAATGAAAGAAGTGGTAAGAAAGGAAATTTTATGCCTATTGGATGCAGGTATAATCTATCATGTTAAAGAAAGTGAATGGGTAAGTCATGTTCATTGTGTTCCTAAGAAGGGCGGTTTTACTGTTGTCCCTAAAGAAAAGAATGAATTGATACCCACTAGAACTGTTGTTGGGCATAGGATGTGCATAGACTTCAGGAAATTAATCAAAGAAACTAGGAAAGATCACTATCCTTTACCGTTCATAGATCAACCTTTAGAAAGGTTAGCAAACCATACTCATTTTTGTTACTTGGACGGATACTCTGGTTTCTCTCAAATAGCTGTTCATCCGGATGACCAACTTAAAACAACTTTCGTAAGTCCTTACAGTTTACATGCTTACCGATGTATGCCCTTTGGTTTATGTAATGCTCCAGCTACTTTTCAAAGATGCATGACTGCTATTATTGTTGATTTTATAGAACTCATAATGGAAGTATTTATGGATGACTTTTCTGTCTATGGAACTTTGTTTACTAGTTGTTTAGATAATCTCAAAAGAGTTTTGCAGTGTTGTGAAGAAACTAATCTCGTTCTAAACTAGGATAAGTGCCATTTTATGGTCAAACAAGGTATAGTCCTTGGACACCAGGTATCAGGTAGGAGAATTGAAGTTGATAGAGCTAAGGTTGAAGCAATAGAGAGAATTGTTGGAGATATGCCCAAGAGGCAATAGTAAAAGTGGTTATTATTATATCTTTGTGTTTATGATGAATGCTTACATCCCATGCTATAATTGTATTATTAGGAAACACTAATACATGTGTGTTTTGTAAACATGTAAGAGTCCCTAGTAAGCCTCTTGTTGAACTAGCTTGTTGATTGATTGATGATCATGGTTTCCTGATCATGGACATAAGGATGTGATTAATAACAAGGTTATATCATTAGGAGAATGATGTGATGGACACACACCCATAGTAAGCGTAGCATAAGATCAAGTCATTAAGTTCGTATTGCTGTAAGCTTTTAAATGCATAGTAACCTAATCCTTCGACCATGAGGTTGTGTTAATCACCATCACCGGATGGGTACTTTGATGACATCAAACACCGCTTCGTAACTGGGTGGTCATAAAGGTGTCATTGGGTATTCTGAAAGTATGTGTTGAAGCGCATGAACCAAGGTTGGGATTTGTCCATCCATATGACGGATAGATATGCTCTGGGCCCTCTCGGTAAAATGTCGTCTAGTTAGCTTGCAAGCATGTGACTGGGTCACAAGGGATGACATATCACGGAACGAGTAAAGAGTACTTATCAGTAACGAGGTAGAACTAGGTATGGAGATGCTGACAATCAAACCTCGGATAAGTATAGTATTGTGTGACAAAGGGAATTGGTTTCGTATGTAAATGGTTCAATCGATCACGAAGTCATCGTTGAGTATGTGGGAGCCATTATGGATCTCCAGGTCCCGCTAATGGTTATTGATAGGAGATGTGTCTCTGTCATGTCTGCATATTCACGAACCGTAGGGTGACACACTTAAGGTTCGAAGTTGTTTTAAGTAGATATGGAATGTGCGTTGGAGACCGAATGTTGTTCGGAGTCTCGGAATGGATCCGGGACATCACGAGGAGATCCGGAATTGTCCGGAGAATAAGATTCATATATTGGGGATCATTTTCTGAGTTAGGAAATGTTCCGGAGTATTTGTATGAGGATTCTAGAAGGTTTCGGAATGTTCCGGAAGGTTCTAGAAGATTTCTTGGAGTTTGCTTTAAAACCAAGGAAGGGGTCAAGGAGTCCTGGTGGGTCAAGACAAGGAGTCGTGGGGGAGGAGGACTCCTCCCCCCTCCCCAATCCGCCGGCCCAAGGAGGTGGGGAGTCCTACTAGGACTCCCCCTCCCCAGGCGCCCTCCCTCCTTTAAATAGAAGGGGGAGGCGCCACCCCTTGTCCCTCCTCAACAACACCCAATCTCCGCCGCCTCTCTCCTCCTCCTTTCTTCTGCACAGGCATAGGCGAAGCCCTGCAAAATTCTCTACTCCACCACCACCACCATGCCGTCGTGCTGCTAGGATTCCGTGGAGAAGATCTACAACCTCCGCTGCTCGCTGGAACGAGGAGAGGAAGGTCTGCTTCGACTCCGCACGTGTGACCGACTGCGGAAGCGCTGCCAAAACGCGGCGCCGGAAGGATCGTCCACTTGACCGACTGCGGAAGCGCTGCTGGAACGCGACGCCGGAAGGATCGTCCACACGATCTTGAGATCGGCAAGTGATCGACTACATCAACCACGAGATCTAATCTCGTTAACGCTTCTGGATCTACGAGGGTTAGTTCCTATCTATCTCGTTGCACATGTCTAATAGATTAGATCTTGGCTTTTATCTAGATTAGATCTGGGTTTTGTTCGTTCTTGCGGTAGAAATTTTTTGTTTTCCATGCTACGAACCCATCAGTGGTATCAGAGCCGTATCTATGCGTAGATCTGTTGCACGAGTAGAACACAATGTTTTTGTGGGCGTTGATGCTTTTGTTGTCGGTGTCTTAGCGTGTACTTTGCATCTTGCGGCATGGTGGGATGAAGCGGCTCGGGCTAACATTACATGTCATCGCACATGAGACTTGCTCCACGCTTGACGTGCAACTTGCTTTGCACAAGTGGCTTTGCGGGTGTCTGTCTCTCCCACCATAGTTAAGATTCAATTTACAATGAGCATCTGACAACACTTGTATCAACGTTGTGGTCCTTGTTCGTAGGTAAGATCGGTCTTCTATGAAAGCCCCAAACCACGTAAAACATGCAAAGAAAATTAGAGGCGTCTAACTTGTTTTTGCAGGTGTTTTGTGATGTGATATGGCCATCATGTGATTACGATTGTATTTGATGTATGCAATGATCCTTGTTGTAATATGGCAACCGACAGGAGCCTAATGGTTGTCTTTAATTCTGTTAAGACCTGCGTGTCTATTCATCTTGTAATAGCTTTATTCCAAGTAGTTGTAATAGTTGCTGGTGATGATGGACAACCATGAAGCGGCGCCACTGACCTTGACGCAATGCTGGTGATGATGGAGATCATGTTCGTGCTTTGGAGATGGAGATCAAAGGCGCGAGAAGAAAAGGCCATATCATATCACACTTATTATGAATTGCCTGTGATGTTAATCCTTTATGCATCTTGTATTGCTTAGATCGTGACGGTAGGATTATAAGATGATCCCTCTCACTAAATATCAAGTAATAAAGTGTTCACCCTTAGTTGGCACCGTTGCTAAGACTCGTCGTTTCGAAGCATCTCGTGATGATCGGGTGTGATAGACTCTATGTGTGCATACAATGGGTGCAAGCCAGATTTGCACATGCGGAAACTAAGGTTAACCTTGACGAGCCTAGCATGTACAGACATGGTCTCGGAACACGGAATACCAAAAGGTAAAGCATGAGTCATATGGATGATATGATGAACATGTTGATTGTTCGCCTTTAAAGCTACATCATCTCACGTGATGATCGGACTTGGTGTAGTGGATTTGGTTCGTGTAATCACTAAAACAACTCGAGGGATGTTGTTTTGAGTGGGAGTTCACCTAGTTAACTTACGTATTAAATTTGAACTCAATTTGTCATAAACTTAGTCTAAACTACTTGCAAATTGTTGTAGATTATGGCGACCCCCTCCATCAATTTCAATGCGTTCCTAGAGAGAGAAAAGCTTAAGAACAATGGAAGCAATTTCACGGACTGGTTCCATGGACTGAAGATCGTCCTCAGGGCTGGTCAGTTGACCTATGTGCTCGAAGCACCGCTAGGTGACCCACCTGCAGATAATGCCACCGATGACGAAAAGAATGTTTTCGCCACTCGGAAAAATCATTACTCCAAAGTTCAGTGTGCCATCCTGTACGGTTTAGAATCATAGCTCAAAAAACGTTTTGAGCACCACGACCCGTTCAAGATCATTAAGGAGCTCAGGCTAATTTTGAGACTCGTGCGACCATGGAGAGCTATGAGGCCTCTGAAAAGTTCTTTAACTGTAAGATGGAAGAAGGAAGCTCTGTTAGCGAGCACGTGCTCACCATGTCTGGGTACGCAAAGAAGCTCCAAGAGTTGGGAATATCGATTCCTAATGAATTGAGGATTCACCGTCTCCTTCAATCACTGCCACCAAGTTACAAGAACTTTGTGATGAACTACAACATGCACTGCATGAACAAGACGTTGCCTGAACTGTCGTCCATGCTGAAAACTGCTGAAGTGGAGATCAAGAAGGAGCACCAAGTGTTGATGGTCAATAAGACCACCAATTTCAAGAGACGGGGCAAGCCTAAGAACAAGGGCAACTTCAAGAAGGACGGCAAGAAAGCTGCCGCACCTGCTAAGAAGCCCAAGGCTGGTCCTAAGCCTGAAACTGAGTGCTTCTACTGCAAGGGTGATGGTCACTGGAAGCGTAACTGCCCCAAGTACCTGGCGGATCTGAAGAACGGCAACATCAAGAAGAAAGGTATATTTGATATATGTGTTATAGATGTGTATCTTACTAGTAATCGTAGTAGTGCCTGGGTATTTGATACTGGTTCGGTTGCTCATATTTGTAACTCGAAACAGGAGCTGCGGAATAAACAAAGACTGGCAAGAGACGAGGTGACGATGCGCGTTGGAAATAGCTCCAAGGTTGATGTGATCGCCGTCGGCACGCTCCCTCTACATCTACCTTCGGGATTAGTTTTAAATTTGAATAATTGTTATTTGGTGCCTGCGTTAAGCATGAACATTATATATGGATCCTGTTTATTGCGAGACGGTTACTCTTTTAAGTCCGAGAATAAAGGTTGTTCGATTTATATGAGTAATATCTTTTATGGTAATGCACCTGAGATGAATGGTTTATTCTTACTGAATCTCGATAGTAGTGATACACATGTTCACAACATAGATGCTAAACGAATAAAATTGAATGATAATTCTACATACATGTGGCACTGTCGTCTTGGTCACATTGGAGTGAAGCGTATGAAGAAACTCCATTCTGATGGACTTCTTGAATCACTTGATTTTGATTCACTTGAAAGATGCGAAGCATGTCTAATGGGAAAAATGACTAAGACTCCATTCTCTGGTACAATGGAGCAAGCTACAGACTTATTGGAAATAATACATACCGATGTGTGCGGACCAATGTGTGTAGCATCGCGTGGTGGATATCGTTATGTTCTCACTTTCACAGATGACTTGAGTAGATATGGGTATGTCTACTTTATGAAACATAAGTCCGAAACTTTCAAGAAGTTTAAGGAATTTCAAAGTGAAGTGGAGAATCATCGTAACAATAAGATTAAGTTTCTGCGTTCTGACCGCGGAGGTGAATATCTGAGTTATGAGTTTGGCATGCATTTAAAGAAATGTGGAATACTTTCACAGTTGACACCGCCGGGAACACCACAGCGTAATGGTGTGTCCGAACGTCGTAATCGAACTCTCTTAGATATGGTTCGGTCTATGATGTCTCTTACAGATTTACCGTTATCATTTTGGGGCTATGCATTAGAGACAGCCGCATTCACTTTAAATAGGGCACCATCTAAATCCGTTGAAACGACACCATACGAATTGTGGTTTGGTAAGAAACCTAAGTTGTCGTTCCTTAAAGTTTGGGGTTGCGAAGCATATGTAAAGAAGTTACAACCTGATAAGCTAGAACCCAAAGCGGAGAAATGCGTCTTCATAGGATACCCTAAAGAAACAATTGGGTATACCTTCTATCATAGATCCGAAGGCAAAGTTTTCGTTGCCAAGAATGGATCCTTTCTTGAGAAGGAGTTTCTCTCGAAGGAGGTGACTGGAAGGAAAGTAGAACTCGATGAGGTTATTGAACCTTCTCTTGGATTTGAGAGTAGCGCAGCACCGGAAGATGTTTTTGTGCCGCCTGCACCAATTGGAGAGGAAGCTAATGATAAGGATCATGAAACTTCAAACGAAGTTACTGCTGAACCTCGCAGGTCAACAAGGGTTCGTACCACTCCTGATTGGTATGACTCTGCCTTGAACGTAATGTTGGTGGACAACGCTGATGACCCTGCGATGTATGAAGAAGCTATGGTGAGCCAAGATTCCGACAAATGGCTTGAAGCCATGAAATCCGAAATGGGATCCATGTACGAAAACCAAGTGTGGACTTTGGTGGACTTACCGGATGGCTGTAAGGCTGTCGAGAACAAATGGATTTTCAAGAGAAAAACAGATGCTGATGGTAATGTTACCGTCTATAAAGCTCGACTTGTCGCGAAAGGGTTCCGACAAATTCAAGGAGTTGACTATGATGAGACTTTCTCACTAGTAGCGAAGCTAAAGTCTGTGAGGATTTTGTTAGCAATTGCTGCACATTTCGATTATGATATTTGGCAGATGGATGTCAAAACGGCGTTCCTTAATGGTGACACTGAGGAAGAGTTGTATATGGTACAACCCAAGGGTTTTGTCGATCCTAAAGATGCTGACAAGGTATGCAAGCTTCAACGCTCCATTTATGGACTGAAGCAAGCATCCCGGAGTTGGAATCAACGTTTTGATAAAGTAATCAAAAACTTTGGATTTATACAGACTTATGGAGAAGCTTGTATTTACAAGAAAGTGAGCGGGAGCTCTGTAGCATTCCTAGTACTATATGTAGATGACATATTGTTGATTGGGAATGATATAGAACTTCTTAATAGCGTCAAAACCTATTTGAATAATAGTTTTTCAATGAAGGATCTTGGCGAAGCGGCATACATTCTAGGCATCAAGTTTATAGAGATAGATCAAGACGCCTAATAGCGCTTTCACAAAGTACATACTTGGACAAAGTTCTAAAGAAGTTTAGAATGGAAGATAGCAAGAAAGGGTTCGTGCCCATGTTGTCAGGTAAGACCTTGAGTAAAACTCAAAGTCCAGCTACGGCAGAACATAGAGAGAAAATGAATAATATTCCCTATGCTTCGGCCATAGGTTCTATCATGTATGCCATGCTGTGTACAAGACCGGATATAGCACATGCTGTTAGTTTGACTAGCAGATATCAAAGTGATCCTAGAATGGAGCACTGGACAGCGGTCAAGAATATCCTAAAGTACCTAAATAGGACTAAGGATATGGTTCTTTCTTATGGAGGTGATGAACAGCTTGTTGTAAACGGTTACACCGATGCTAGTTGGAACACCGATCCGGATGACTCGAAGTCACAATCGGGATACGTATTTATTTTGAATGGTGCTGCAGTGAGCTGGAGGAGTGCGAAGCAAAGCGTTGTGGCAAAATCTTCAACTGAATCGGAATACATAGCTGCTTCGGAGGCTGCACAAGAAGCCGTTTGGATGAAGGAATTCATTACTGAACTTGGCGTGGTTCCCAGTGCGTTGGACCCGATGGCCATCTACTGTGACAACACAGGTGCCATAGCTAATGCACAAGAGCCAAGGTCACATAGCAAGCTGAAGCACATCAAGCTATGTTTCCACGCTATTCGCGAGTATGTCCGAGATGGTGACATAAAGATTTGCAAAGTACACACTGATCTGAATGTGGCAGATCTGTTGACTAAACCTCTCCCTAGGGCAAAGCATGACCAACACCAGAATGCCATGGGTGTTAGGTATATTACCATGTAATCTAGATTATTGACTCTAGTGCAAGTGGGAGACTGTTGGAGATATGCCCAAGAGGCAATAATAAAAGTGATTATTATTATATCTTTGTGTTTATGATGAATGTTTACATCCCATGCTATAATTGTATTATTAGGAAACACTAATACATGTGTGTTTTGTAAACATGTAAGAGTCCCTAGTAAGCCTCTTATTGAACTAGCTTATTGATTGATTGATGATCATGGTTTCCTGATCATGGACATAAGGATGTGATTAATAACAAGGTTATATCATTAGGAGAATGATGTGATGGACACACACCCATAGTAAGCGTAGCATAAGATCAAGTCATTAAGTTCGTATTGCTGTAAGCTTTTAAATGCATAGTAACCTAATCCTTCGACCATGAGGTTGTGTTAATCACCATCACCGGATGGGTACTTTGATGACATCAAACACCGCTTCGTAACTGGGTGGTCATAAAGGTGTCATTGGGTATTCTGAAAGTATGTGTTGAAGCGCATGGACCAAGATTGGGATTTGTCCATCCATATGACGGATAGATATGCTCTGGGCCCTCTCGGTGGAATGTCGTCTAGTTAGCTTGCAAGCATGTGACTGGGTCACAAGGGATGACATATCACGGAACGAGTAAAGAGTACTTATCAGTAACGAGGTAGAACTAGGTATGGAGATGCTGACGATCAAACCTCAGATAAGTATAGTATCGTGTGACAAAGGGAATTGGTTTCGTATGTAAATGGTTCAATCGATCACGAAGTCATCGTTGAGTATGTGGGAGCCATTATGGATCTCCAGGTCCCGCTAATGGTTATTGATAGGAGATGTGTCTCTGTCATGTCTGCATATTCACGAACCCTAGGGTGACACACTTAAGGTTCGAAGTTGTTTTAAGTAGATATGGAATGTGCGTTGGAGACCGAATGTTGTTCGGAGTCTCGGAATGGATCCGGGACATCATGAGGAGATCCGGAATTGTCCGGAGAATAAGATTCATATATTGGGGATCATTTTCTGAGTTAGGAAATGTTCCGGAGTATTTGTATGAGGATTCTAGAAGGTTTCGGAATGTTGCGGAAGGTTCTAGAAGATTTCTTGGAGTTTGCTTGAAAACCAAGGAAGGGGTCAAGGAGTCCTGGTGGGTCAAGACAAGGAGTCGTGGGGGAGGAGGACTCCTCCCCCCTTCCCAATCCGCCGGCCCAAGGAGGTGGGGAGTCCTACTAGGACTCCCCCTCCCCAGGCGCCCTCCCTCCTTTAAATAGAAGGGGGAGGCGCCACCCCTTGTCCCTCCTCAACAACACCCAATCTCCGCCGCCTCTCTCCTCCTCCTTTCTTCTGCACAAGCATAGGCGAAGCCCTGCAGAATTCTCTACTCCACCACCACCACCACGCCGTCGTGCTGCTGGGATTCCGTGGAGAAGATCTACAACCTCCGCTGCTCGCTGGAACGAGGAGAGGAAGGTCTGCTTCGACTTCGCACGTGTGACCGACTGCGGAAGCACTGCCGAAACGCGGCGCCGGAAGGATCGTCCACTTGACCGACTGCGGAAGCGCTGCTGGAACGCGACGCTGGAAGGATCGTCCACACGATCTTGAGATCGGCAAGTGATCGACTACATCAACCACGAGATCTAATCTCGTTAACGCTTCCGGATCTACAAGGGTTAGTTCCTATCTATCTCGTTGCACATGTCTAATAGATTAGATCTTGGCTTTTCTCTAGATTAGATCTGGGTTTTGTTCATTCTTGCGGTAGAAATTTTTTGTTTTCCATGCTACGAACCCATCAAGAATGCCACCACCAAGGGATATTAAAGGTATAAGAAGTTTTCTTGGTCATCTGGGATTTTATAGAAGGTTCATTAGAAATTTCTCCGGAATATCTAAACCTTTGACAAACCTCTTGCAAAAGGGAATTAGAGAGTGTCTTGAAGCCTTTGATAAACTCAAAAATGCTTTATCTCGCACTCCTATTATTAAACCACCTATCTAGGATACAACCTTTGATTTAATATGCGAAGCTAGTGATGATGTTGTAGGAGTAACTCTAGGACAATATATTGGTCATAGATTTAATGTTATACATCATGCTGGTAGAACTCTCAATGGTTCTCAAAAGAATTACCCTAAGGAAGAAAATGAACTATTTGCTGTATTTTTATCTTGTGATAAATTTTGTTCCTATATGGTTGATGCAAAGGTAAGAGTTCACACAGATCGTGATGGCTTAAAAGAACTCCTTGAAAGGAAAGAACATAAGCCAAGGTTGATCCATTGGATTCTTTCACTTCAAGAATTTGAGCTGCAGATTATGCAGAGGCAGGAAATAAAAATGCTAGATGCAGTGACCATGATTGCGGGGTTGTTCGTCTGCGGTACCAAAGTTGGCAGGCCAGCGCATGGTGGTACCTAAGTTGCCTGAAATTACTGCGTTTCGAAAATTTGGGCCGCCAACTACTGAGAGGGGCCATTTCGAGGCAAACTCATCTCACCCCTGCCAAATACAAACATTCCGTTAAACCGCCCCGTGAAGTAGACGGTCGGGACCCACATGCCAGTTATCTATCTGTGACGCGGGCGCCAACGCGACAACCTTTTAGGCAAATCGAGCAGCTAAGTGGATTGGATGCGTTGACCAATTTCACAAATCCATTCCCAGCTTTCCCCTAGCACCGGCGACGTCGGAGTCCACCCTCCAGGCAGGACGATCCCTTCAGACATTTGACTTCCGGGGCCAAGTTGTTGCGCCCAGTTGCTACGCCCAGTCGCTGATACCGAGCTCCAATGGCGCATGCCATAGCCGCCGTTGCGAGGCTCTAGCCCGCCTCCGCCGCCGACGAGCCGAGCTGTTCGGAGGATGGCAGATCCTACTATCAAGGAAGAACAAGTTCTGGCTACAAGCGGGTGAGCTACCCTTCTCTTTGCTATTCGCACTAATTACAACTGCTAGCTGGCTACTGAACCTCAAATTGTTCGTTAGCCCAACACTGACAAACATATTTTGTCCACAGTTTTCTGTCAAGTGGGATCTGTGTGGACCCCCTTACCTAGTTACGGTAGTCCTCTACAGGTACGACTCCAAGGGCAAGTGGTATGGAAGCCATCGTTTCACGATGGAAGAAGTGCATGCGCAGTTCTGCACTATATCTGGTATGGTTGCTTCTCTGCGTAATCATGTTGAAGTAATGCCGAAGCAGACTGCAAAGTTCAGCTTCATGGATGAACGTGGCATCATGGTTCCTATAACGTGTGACAGTCAGTAATTGGGTTGATGAAAAGGTATGCTTTGGATTGCATGTTTGAGCCGAATGGTGATGTACTGGATGTGGAAGCTGCTACAACTGGGAGTCACCCTTCTATTCTTGGATAGGGTGGTTGCTCGAACGCAATTAGCTCCTGGTAAGCAAAGGTCGCTTGGGGTTCGCATGTTTGTGCTGAATTGTAATTTTTGTTTTATTTACTCTGTAGATATTGGGCAGTTATGCAACAGTCTTGTTTCTTTGACAGGAAGCGCCGCAAGGTTAGAAACATGACTACCGGGTCAGTCGTTTTGTTGCCCGAAGAAATTATAAACGAGTGGAAAGATGATGCTGGACACGATTCTGGTGCCCATTGTCCCGGCGATGCAGAGTACGTGAAGCTAAGAAAATTAGCACTGATGAAGAGGAAGAAGGCAAGAAATGAAGAAGCCATTGGACGTGAAGGCTTGGCACCCAGGCTGCGGAAGAAGGCTGCTGGCAATGAAGATGTATAGTAGTGTGTTGAACTTGAACCTATATATGTAATTCTGTTAAATTCTGGAGCTCTGTGTGTGGCACGTTGTTGGGCGAAACAATCTACCCATGTTCTCTGAGTAAAATGTAGCACGACTTAGGGTTTGGAAACGCCTGAGTCAGTAGTTGAATCTGAAATTGTGATTGTGCCACTGCTATCTGAAAATAAGGATCCACCGGTTCCACGATTGCTAAGGGGCAGGAGGTCTCCAAATACGACGGATTGTAAGTGGCACAGAAATAAATTATTTAAGCTGCCACACTCCACGAAGCAGCAACTTATTTCAGATGCTGCACAACGACGTGGCAATATAAACAGCAATGTTCTCACCGATAATGCCCAGATGAGGAGGAAATGGGTACCACTTTCTGGCCTAATCTTAAGGCCGTCTATCTCACCGCCTCTCTGCTCCTGCATCCCCTGCATCTGGTGAAGCTCCCGGATCTCCAGTAACCGGGTGTACGTGCTTACACTTTGTAAATTGTGGTTGTGCCATTTGCATGCGGCCAAATCCACGTAGATTACGTTTCAACAAACCACCAATGTCAGAATACACTAGTAGAAAAGGGGTCTTTTGTCCACGGTCACGTTCCCAATCCGGGACAGAGATCTAAATCGAGACAGAAATTGATCTAAATCACAATTTTTTCCACAAATTAATCGAGACGGAGATCTAAATCGCGGCATTTCATTAATTCAACCACAAATTCTTCTAAACAAAGGTGCGATTTCACATCCTACATTAATTCAACCACTAGTCAACAATTTCACTTCCGTTGCCGCTGTCCTCCGAGCCGCCGGCTTCCTCGTCTTTGTCGGACGGAACCTCCACGATTTCCGCATTGTACGTGAGACGGAGCACCTCTTTGCGGTGAGTAGCGGCGATGACGGTGAACTTGGTACGTCCAGGGACGGACCAGAACCTCTCCCGCCCTTCTCGGTTGCGGAGATCCCGGTGCACCACGCGCCTGTAAATGATGCGGTTGCCAATCTTGGCCTTCCACTCCTTCTTGAACAGCGCCGGCCAGTACGGGCTGGCCGCCGCGTACCGGGGCAGCGCCCTCTTCCATGCGGGTATCTGGCGGCGGCGCACCGCGATTTCGCTCTCCATCACGGCTCCGCTGGGGACGAGGAGCGGAGCCACCGACACCCCCGCATAGCTGATGCGCCATCCGTGGGGCACCGTCGCGGCTGGCGGCGCGAGGATGTCTAAGTGTGCGAACATCACCGCCTCGTAGAAGTTCAGCGAGGGCATCTCCATGGCGGCGCGGTGGAGATTGGAGAGGGAGCGAGGGGGTGGACGGCGCGATGGAGATTGGAGAGGGCGAGGGGATGGGCGACGAAGCGACGAGCTGTGGCGCCTCCTATTTGTACACGAGGACGACGAAGCGACGGGCGCAATATCCAAGGGGCATTGGTCAGACAAAAGTAAGTAATGTAGGGTTAAGACAGATTAACGGGCGACCAATTTTTTTACTCCCAGGACTCCAGGGCCAATAGTTCAGACCGCTAGGTCAACAAGTACAACTATTACAACTTAAAAAGGGCACGGGGCTTAAGCTAAATAGAACTAGTTATCACACATCTCCTTGATATTCCTAATCTTAGCCCTATGCGCATCTTCCTGCGAGAGCAAGGATCGAATCGGTTGCTCCTTCCTTTTAGCATCTTCCTTGCATAGCTTCAATTGTTTCTCTGCATCTTTCCTCATGCACTTGTCAATACTCATAGTTGTGAACTGCAGGACTTTGGCCTGGTGAAGATCCTTCCTTGCTTGAGTTAGTTCTTGCTCTGCTTTAGCCTTCAGGGCCAACGCCGCGTCCCTCTCCTTCTCGACTTTGCTAACCTTTTCTTCCACCCCCATGAGATCTCGCTTATGCTTGGTCGTGTCAACTGGTTCCCATAGCTTCATCTCAACACTGTCAAGAAGTGAGCTGAATGCGGATTCTTTCAACTCAACAGTCATTTCCCATAGTTTGTCCAGCGTTTTCTGCATCGATTTGGGCCACTCTGGATCTACCCATTTGACAACACCGCAACTTCTGCCTCGCATCATTGCATGATGTCCTTGACACCGTAGAAACCTCTTGCCTGTGTTTCGTCCTTCGAACGCTACAAATTTAGTGGGCACATATCCATGTTTACATAGCAGAGGACTGTCTTCATCTGCTAAACCGTGATAGTCGGCGTCATACATCGTCTGGTTGGCCTAACACATCATACGCGCATGAGTAAACGGAGTAGATCTGGCTCAAAAAATAGATAACTGGCCACGGATGATAGAGATAGAGATGAGATGACTCACATCGAAATCACCATCCCTGTCATCACGACGCGTTTCCTCATCGTGTCCCCTTGAACCCATGGCGAGAGGGGAGGGGGGTGGCTGCCGGAGAGGGGATTGGGATGGCGGCAGCGTCGGCTTGCGGCTACAGCGGGATGGGAGTGAAGTGGGGAATGTTGCTTCGAGGGGAAGGAAGAGAAGTACGGGGAGGAAGAGAAGTAATGGGGACGTGACACTGGGATATGGCCCGCTCAACTCGTGAGTCGTGACACTCGTAACAGGGGAACCCCCGGTGTTGCCAGTTTGTCCAGAGCAAGCGTGGCCAATCATGCCGTAGAACAGACTACTCGCGCATCGATCTCACGAAAACCATCCCAATCGTCCAAGCACCCCGGTCGAACGGTATGTAACAATCACAAGCAGAACAACTGTGTTAGGGCGTGCCTTCTAGAAGACTCGGTCTAACGCTAATGTTAGGGATCTCCTAAGGTTAATTAGTATCCATATGCGGTTTATGAAAAGAACACGCATCCAATGACACAGGTGGATCTAGCTGTGGTTAATGAGAAGAGCAAACATGCAATGACACTGGTGATATGTGGTTTGTGGGAAGAACACACATGCAATGACTCTGGTGATATGTGGTTTGTGGGAAGAACACACATGCAATGACTCTAGCTATGGTTAATGAGAAGAGCACACAAGCAATGACACCGGTGGATCCATGTGTGGTTAATGAGAAGAACACGCATGCAATGACTCTGGTTGTGGTTAATGATATAGTTTGTAAGAAGAACACACATGCAATGACTCTAGCTGTGGTTCATGAAAAGAGCAGACATGCGATGACTCTAACTATGGTTCATGAAAAGAGCAGACATGCGATGCCACCGGTGGATCCATGTGTGGTCTATGAGAGGAACACACATACAATTACACCGGTGGATCCTTACGTGGTTCGTGAGAATAACACACATGCAATGACACTTGTGGATCCATGTGTGGTTCATGGGAAGAACACACATGCAATGACACTAGTGGATATGTGGTTTGTGAGAAGAACACACATGCAATGACTCTAGCTGTGGTTCATGAAAAGAGCAGACATGCGATGACTCTAGCTGTGGTTCATGAAAAGAGCAGACATGCAATGACACTGGTGGATCCATGTGTGGTTCATGGGAAGAACACACATGCAATGACACTGGTGGATATGTGGTATGTGAGAAGAACACACATGCAATGACTCTAGCTATGGTTCATGAAAAGAGCAGACATGCCATGACTCTAACTGGATCCATGTGTGGTCTGTGGGACGAACACACATGCAATGACTCTGGTGATATATGGTTTGTGAAAATAACAAACATGCAATGACTCTAGCTATGGTTAATGAAAAGAGCAGACATGCAATGACACCGGTGGATCCATGTGTGGTTAATGAGAAGAACACACATGCAATGACAGTGGGTGTGGTTCATGGTATGGTTTGTGAGAAGAACACGCATGCAATGATTCTAGCTGTGGTTCATGGGAAGAGCAGACATACAATGATACTGGTGGAATCATGTGTGGTTCATGGGAAGAACACACATGCAATGACACTAGGGGATCCATGTGTGGTTTGTGGGAAGAACACACATGCAATGACAGTGGTGGATCCATGTGTGGTCTGTGGGAAGAACACACATGCAATGACACAGGTGATATGTGGTCTGGGAGAAGAACACACATGCAATGACTCTAGCCGTGGTTCATGAAAAGATCAGACATGCGATGATACTGGTGGATCCATGTGTGGTTCATGGGAAGAACACACATGCAATGACACTGGTGAATCCATGTGCGGTCTGTCGGAAGAACACACATGCAATGACTCTAGTGATATGTGGTTTGTGAAAAGAACAGACATGCAATGACTCTAGCTGTGGTTAATGAGAAGAGCAGACATGCAATGACACCGGTGGATCCATGTGTGGTTAATGAGAAGAACGCACATGCAATGACACTGGGTGTGGTTCATGATATGGTTTGTAAGAAGAACACACATGCAATGACTCTAGCTGTGGTTCATGAAAAGAGCAGACATGCGATGACTCTAACTGTGGTTCATGAAAAGAGCAGACATGCGATGCCACCGGTGGATCCATGTGTGGTCTATGAGAGGAACACACATGCAATTACACTGGTGGATCCTTACGTGGTTTGTGAGAATAACACACATGCAATGACACTGGTGGATCCATGTGTGGTTCATGGGAAGAACAGACATACAATGACACTGGTGGATATGTGGTTTGTGAGAAGAACACACATGCAATGACTCTAGCTATGGTTCATGAAAAGAGCAGACATACAATGACACTGGTGGATCCATGTGTGGTTCATGGGAAGAACACACATGCAATGACACTGGTGGATCCATGTGTGGTCTTTGGGAAGAAAACACATGCAATGACACTGGTGGATCCATGTGTGGTCCATGGGAAGAACACACATGCAATGACACCGGTGATATGTGGTTTGTGAGAAGAACACACATGCAATGGCTCTAGTTGTGGTCCATGAAAACAACAGACATGCAATGACACTGGTGGATCCATTTGTGGTTCATGGGAAGAACACACATGCAATGACTCTGGTGGATCCATGTGTGGTCTATGAGAAGAGCATACATGCAATGACACTGTGTGGATCCATGTATGGTCTGTGGGAAGAACACACATGCAATGACACTGGTGGATCCATGTGTGGTCTGTAGGAAGAACACACATGCAATGAATCAGGTGATATGTGTTCTGTGAGAAGAACACACATGCAATGACTCTAGATGTGGATCATGAAAAGAGCAGACATGCGATGACACCGGTGGATCCATGTGTGGTTCATGGGAAGAACACACATGCAATGACACTGCTGGATCCATGTGTGGCCCGTTGGAAGAACACAAATGCAATGAATCTGGTGATATGTGGTTTGTGAAAAGAACAGACATGCAATGACTCTAGCTGTGGTTAATGAGAAGAGCAGACATGTAATGACACCGGTTGATCCATGTGGGGTTAATGAGAAGAACACAGATGCAATGACACTGGGTGTGGTTCATGATATGGTTTGTGAGAAGAACACGCATGCAATGACTCTAGTTGTGGTTCATGGGAAGAACACACATGCAATGACACTGGGTGGATCCATGTGTGGTCTATTGGAAGAACACACATGCACTGACACTGGTGGATCCATGTGCGGTCTGTGGGAAGAACACACATGCAATGACACATGTGATATGTGCTCTGTGAGAAGAACACACATGCAATGACTGTAGCTGTGGTTTATGAAAAGAACACGCATCCAATGACACAGGTGGATCTAGCTGTGGTTAATGAGAAGAGCAAACATGCAATGACACTGGTGATATGTGGTTTGTGGGAAGAACACACATGCAATGACTCTGGTGATATGTGGTTTGTGGGAAGAACACACATGCAATGACTCTAGCTATGGTTAATGAGAAGAGCACACAAGCAATGACACCGGTGGATCCATGTGTGGTTAATGAGAAGAACACGCATGCAATGACTCTGGTTGTGGTTAATGATATAGTTTGTAAGAAGAACACACATGCAATGACTCTAGCTGTGGTTCATGAAAAGAGCAGACATGCGATGACTCTAACTGTGGTTCATGAAAAGAGCAGACATGCGATGCCACCGGTGGATCCATGTGTGGTCTATGAGAGGAACACACATACAATTACACCGGTGGATCCTTACGTGGTTTGTGAGAATAACACACATCCAGTGACACTGGTGGATCCATGTGTGGTTCGTGGGAAGAACACACATGCAATGACACTGGTGGATATGTGGTTTGTGAGAAGAACACACATGCAATGACTCTAGTTGTGGTTCATGAAAAGAGCAGACATGTGATGACTCTAATTGTGGCTCCTGAATAGAGCAGACATGCGATGCCACCCGTGGATCCATGTGTGGTCTATGAGCGGAACACACATGCAAATACACCGGTGGATCCTTTGTGGTTTGTGAGAATAACACACATGCAATAACACTGGTGGATCCATGTGTGGTTCATGGGAAGAACACACATGCAATGACACTTGTGGATATGTGGTTTGTGATAAGAACACACATGCAATGACTCTAGCTGTGGTTCATGAAAAGTTCAGACATGCGATGACTCTAGCTGTGGTTCATGAAAAGAGCAGACATGCAATGACACTGGTGGATCCATGTGTGGTTCATGGGAAGAGCAGACATACAATCACACTGGTGGATCCATGTGTGGTTCATGGGGAGAACACACATCCAATGACACGGGTGGATCCATGTGTGGTTCATGGGAAGAACACACATGCAATGACTCTGGTGATACGTGGATTGTGAAAAGAACAGACATGCAATGACTCTAGCTGTGGTTAATGAGAAGAGCAGAGATGCAATGACACCGGTGGATCCATGTGTGGTTAATGAGAAGAACACACATGCAAGGACACTGGGTGTGGTTCATGATATGGTTTGTAAGAAGAACACACATGCAATGACTCTAGCTGTGGTTCATGAAAAGAGCACGCATGCGATGACTCTAGTTGTGGTTCATGGGAAGAGCAGACATACAATGACACTAGTGGATCCATGTGTGGTTCATGGGAAGAACACACATGCAATGGCACTGGTGGATCCATGTGTGGTCTATGGGAAGAACACACATGCAATGACACTTGTGGATCCTGTGTG